>CM035417.1:36698877-37038877 GCA_020310875.1 Ceratopteris richardii
GATTATCAAGGCTTCACTCAAAGCAAGGCTCATGTGAACATATACTTATATGCTATTACTTCTTTACCCCTTGTAAAAGTCTAAGTGACTTGTCATTTGTTTGTAACCACTTAAAGTCATCCACCTACTTCATAAGTCGTGGAAATTTGGATGTTGAGATTGAGAGAATATCTCCCTAATTTTAGAGGAGAGATTCAAGGGAGCCTAAGTTTGAATTTCAAATTCAAATGAAGATCAAACTCCTATAAATGATGTAGTGAAAAAGTCGCGGGTTACACTGTCATTCTAGCTCACTCCCCGAGGCTAAATCTCTTTGTAATTCATTGTGTGTGAAGGTTACTCCATAGCCAACACCACAATACCTCATCTAGCTCTGCTTGGCAAGCTAATGAGATTGTACAAACACATACATCAATAGAAGTATACATTCATCATCTCTGTTTTTGTCTGAGTCACCTACTCCAAGTCTGTCAACTTCAAACGAGCATTTCTCTGGATCTACTGAACCAAATCAAGAGATCTATAGCTCATTGGAACCAGCTCAAAGTCTACTACAAGCATACAAAATGTCAAAGGATTCCATTCAGCCATTTGGGAGAAAATCAAGTCGAGGTGCACACTGGTATTTGTCTGCAGAGTTCTTGAAAAGTCGGGGGTGATTATAATTTTGCTAAACTTATTTCTCAGTGCATAGTTTATCAATTGAAGTGATTCCACTTGTGATTGGTAGCTTACTAAGATACATTAATACTCCCAAAAGGAATTGTGCCAATTTTAAGTGTGCTGGACACACTGAGTAAAAGTCTGAGCAGGTATCATTACAAGAATAGAAGGTTTTGCTTGATTTTTGAAGTATCAACTTATCTGTTTTGGTTTGATCATTACCCAAACCATTTCCAAAGTACATATATGGTTTCTTTATGTCATTTGGAAGCTAAGCTTGTGTACTAAGCATATCTGGAAAGAAAAGAGGGCAGGTGTGAAGCAGGTTTTTGCAGCACCAACTGATTTCCTGAGTGCATCCATCCATCACTCTCAACAGTGGTATCAGAGCAAAACAAGGTAATCATGGGTGATGGTTTCCCTTCATTCATTGACAAATTGGACAGAAACAACTATCAAGCTTGGTCATTGAGAATGAAGACCTATCTACAAGGGAGAAGTCTATTTGGATACATATCAGGAGATGAGGAGTTGCCTTCATTCAAGACTAGAGGACTACCCACAAAGGATGAGCATGAAAGACTTAACCAATGGTGTGCAAAGGATGCTTTGGCAAGGTCTTATCTCTTAAACTCTATATCTGACTTTCTTTTACCTCATGTAAGAAACTGTAAGACTTCCCAAGAGACTTGGGAAACCTTGTCAAATTACTTTTCTTCCAACACAAGGGCTAGGAAGAACCAATTATGGATAGAGTTCACAACACTTAGGAAGCAGCCCAAGCAATCAGTCTCAGATTATGTGACAAAGATCAAAGATGTGGCAGACCAACTAGCAAGCATTGGAGAGGAAATTGAAGAGGAGCAAATAGTCAGGCAAGTGACAAATGGACTCAAGGCAGATGATAAGTGGGAAAGTTTCACCACTGCAATGGACCTCTACATGGACATGCATACCCCTGATCTTACAACACTCATGGGCCAACTATTTACACATGAAGCAAAGTTCACCAAAGCTGGAGATCAATCAAAAGGTAATAACCCCTCTGCTCTCTTTACTGATAAGAAAGTTAAAGATAAAGGCAAGAAGAAACAGGATGAAGAAGGCTCTACCTCTCAAGCCAATTATGCAGGGAGAGGTAGGTCATCTAGAGGAAGAGGCAGAGGAGGTAAGTCAGGTAGGGGGAGACCCTACAACTCATCACCATGCAACATCTGTGGGTTGTCCAATCATACCACAGATGAATGCTACAAGAACTTCAAAAATCAGAGAGGAAGAGGCTACTCAAGAGGTGGATACTCTCAAGGAAGAGGCAGATTTAACCAACATCAAAGCTACAATGGGTACAACAACCAATACAACAACCACAATGGAAGCTACCAAGGTGGATTCAGAAATAGAAGAGACTCCAACAACTATACAGAGGATCAAGATGACTCCTTATTGATCATGAACATGACCTCCAAGATAGGTACAAATGATGATCATTTATTTTACATTGATTCAGGATGTTCTAACCATGTAGCTGGCAATGTGGCATTTCTTTCTGATTTGGAAGAGCCCAAGGGCAAACATCAGGTACAAACAGGTGATGACACTAAGCACTCTGTTGTCAAGATTGGAAATGTGAAGACATGTGATGGTAATCAAAACCTACTAAGCAGGGTACTCTATGTACCAACAATAACTAAGAATTTGATGAGTGTTGGTCAGATTGTGGAGAAAGGTTTGCAGGTCAGATTCACACAACATGGAGCATATGTGGAGGACCCAAAACAAGGATTCAGAAGGATAGCCAAAGGGGAGAAATCAGGTAGATTATTTACATTTGAGCTAGAAGATACAAAAAACATTGCTTTGTATAACTACAAGGATCAGACACTTTCAGAGTTAGAGATATGGCATAAAAGATTAGGGCACATAGGTGAAAGGACTATCAAGCAAATGTGCAGGGATCAATGTGTGCTTGGGATACCTAATGTATCCAAGCAACACATGATTTACAAATGTGGATCATGTCAATTTGGTAAGTCTCACAGATTACCCTACTCAAGAAAAGGTTTCATGCATGAAGACTACCTAGACTTGGTACACACAGATGTTTGGGGACCTAGCAAGGACCCTTCCATTTCTGGTTCAAGGTATTATGTGTCCTTCATTGATGACTATAGCAGATGGACCATTTTATATTTTATGAAGCATAAAGATGAAGTGTTTAATTGTTTCAAGAGGTATCTTGCACTTGTTGAGAATCAAACAGGTAGAAGCTTGAAGAGGCTAAGGTCAGATGGTGGAGGAGAATACTTCTCCAATGAGTTTGAAGATTTCTTGCAGGAAAGAGGCATCAAGAGAGAGATCACTACCAGATATTCACCTGAACAAAATGGGGTAGCAGAAAGAAGGAATAGACTTATAGTGGAAACAGCTAGGTCTATGCTCAATGAGAAAAAGTTACCAAATTACCTATGGGCAGAGAGTGTGTCCACTGCCACTTACCTCATCAATAGGTTGCCATCCAAATCACTTGATGGCATGACACCTTATGAAGCATGGCATGGTAAGAGACCCTCTCTGGATCATTGCAAAATCTTTGGTTGTGTAGCATATGTGCATATTCCTTCACAGGTAAGGGGAAAGCTAGACCCAAAGGCAGAGAAATGTATCTTCATTGGTTATGATTTGAACCAAAAGGGATACAGATTCTACAACCCCACAAACAAAGGGTTCAAGGTAAGCAGAGATGTCATATTTGATGAGAATGACTCATGGTATGAGAATGAATGCAGGAAAGTGAGTCTACCCTATGACATGGAGGAAGATTTTCCAAAGCTTACCAAGGAAGAGCCAACTCAACAAGAAGACTCAAGCTCAGATGATGATACCATAAACCTTGAAGAGTTCAAGGCTTGGAAATCTAAAGGAAAGATGAAGATGAAGCAATTGGAGGACAAGGCAGAAACTTCTACTCAAGCTATGAGAAGATCTCAGAGAGAGAAGAAGAAACCCATCAGATTTGGGTATGACACTTCACTTGTAACTAAACACTCTGTATATCTTGCAAAAGACTTGTTGAATGAAGAACCAGGTACCTATGAAGAAGCAATTACAAAGCCAGAATGGAGAGAAGCCATGGATGAGGAGATAGAAGCCCTCCAAGAGAGTGATACTTGGGACTTGGTACCCAAGAAAGACACTATGAAGGTAATTGGATCCAGATGGATCTACAAATTAAAGAAGAATTCAGATGGAACAATTAACAGGTACAAAGCTAGGTTGGTAGCCAAGGGTTTTGCACAAACCCAAGGCATTGATTATGAGGAGACATTTTCTCCTGTGGCCAAGATGCCAACTATCAGAGTTTTGGTAAGTGTAGCTGCATCCAAGAATTGGAACATGTACCAATTGGATGTGAAGAATGCATTTCTAAATGGATGGATATCTGAAGAAGTCTACATGTCACAACCACCTGGCTATGAAGATCCAAAAAAGGTACATTATGTTTGTAAATTGAAGAAGGCTCTGTATGGTTTGAAGCAGGCACCTAGAGCATGGAACTACAGATTGGCCACCTACCTCCAAGACCAAGGATTTGTGATGAGCAAAGCAGACACTTCTCTATTCATAAAGAGAAGTAGCACAGAGGTAATCTACTTATGTGTTTATGTTGATGACATCATCATTACAGGTAATGATGTCAATGGGATTAGACACATCAAGGGTCAGATGATGAAAGAATTCAAGATTAGTGATCTTGGATTACTAAAATATTTTCTAGGTCTTGAATTGATCTACACAAACTCAGGTATATACATTACTCAAAAGAAGTATGTACAGGATATGGTCAAGAAGTTTGGTTTGCAGGATGCTAAGGTATCTACTACTCCAATGGAGGTTAACCAAAAGCTAAGTGCTCATGAAGGAGAAGAAATCAAAGACATTACAGGATACCAAAGTATGGTGGGTAGTTTGAACTATGCTACCTTGACTAGAATTGACATAGCATATGGAGTAAGTGTGCTTAGTCAATTCATGCACAAACCAAGGGTACCTCACCTAGAGGCAGCAAAGAAGATCTTGAAGTACCTCAAGGGAACTCAAAGTCATGGTTTGTATTTTCCTTATACATCAGACATTGATATAAAGGTTTACTCAGATGCAGATTGGGCAGGATGCAAGGATGATAGGAGAAGCACCTCAGGTTACATTTGTTTTGCAGGAGATAAGCCTATCTCTTGGTCAGCTAAGAAGCAACCTACAGTGGCATTGTCATCCACTGAAGCAGAGTATAGAGGACTTGCAAATGCTACTCAAGAAGCTATATGGTTGAAACTTCTATATACAGAGTTAGGTCTACTCACAAGACCACCTATCATATTTGGAGATAACACTAGCTCTCTTCACCTTGCAGCAAACCCAATTTATCATGCCAGAACAAAGCACATAGAAGTTCATTACCACTATGTGAGAGAGAAATTGCTAAGTAAAGATATACAATTGACATATGTTTCTACTAATATGCAATGTGCAGATTTACTTACCAAGGCATTGGATGGAAACAAGCTAGGCAGATTCAAATCTATGATTGGATTGCAGGAAGTGATTGAGGAATGAAAGAGAAGACTTAAGCCAAAGTGTTTGGCTTGAGGGGGAGCTGTTGGTGCAAACCAAGCCTACACACATTGGCTTGGACCCTTGGACTTATGGAAGATTAGCATGGATAAAGGATTATCAAGGCTTCACTCAAAGCAAGGCTCATGTGAACATATACTTATATGCTATTACTTCTTTACCCCTTGTAAAAGTCTAAGTGACTTGTCATTTGTTTGTAACCACTTAAAGTCATCCACCTACTTCATAAGTCGTGGAAATTTGGATGTTGAGATTGAGAGAATATCTCCCTACTTTTAGAGGAGAGATTCAAGGGAGCCTAAGTTTGAATTTCAAATTCAAATGAAGATCAAACTCCTATAAATGATGTAGTGAAAAAGTCGCGGGTTACACTGTCATTCTAGCTCACTCCCCGAGGCTAAATCTCTTTGTAATTCATTGTGTGTGAAGGTTACTCCATAGCCAACACCACAATACCTCATCTAGCTCTGCTTGGCAAGCTAATGAGATTGTACAAACACATACATCAATAGAAGTATACATTCATCATCTCTGTTTTTGTCTGAGTCACCTACTCCAAGTCTGTCAACTTCAAAGGAGCATTTCTCTGGATCTACTGAACCAAATCAAGAGATCTATAGCTCATTGGAACCAGCTCAAAGTCTACTACAAGCATACAAAATTTCAAAGGATTCCATTCAGCCATTTGGGAGAAAATCAAGTCGAGGTGCACACTGGTATTTGTCTGCAGAGTTCCTGAAAAGTCGGGGGTGATTAGAATTTTGCTAAACTTATTTCTCAGTGCATAGTTTATCAATTGAAGTGATTCCACTTGTGATTGGTAGCTTACTAAGGTACATTAATACTCCCAAAAGGAATTGTGCCAATTTTAAGTGTGCTGGACACACTGAGTAAAAGTCTGAGCAGGTATCATTACAAGAATAGAAGGTTTTGCTTGATTTTTGAAGTATCAACTTATCTGTTTTGGTTTGATCATTACCCAAACCATTTCCAAAGTACATATATGGTTTCTTTATGTCATTTGGAAGCTAAGCTTGTGTACTAAGCATATCTGGAAAGAAAAGAGGGCAGGTGTGAAGCAGGTTTTTGCAGCACCAACTGATTTCCTGAGTGCATCCATCCATCACTCTCAACATATCTATCTATCTATCTATATATCTATGTATCTATCTATCTATCTATCTATCTATCTATCTATCTATCTATCTATCTATCTATCTATCTATCTATCTATCTATCTATCTATCTATCTATCTATCTATCTATCTATCTATCTATCTATCTATCTATCTATCTATCTATCTATCTATCTATCTATCTATCTATCTATCTAATCTATCTATCTATCTATCTATCTATCTATCTATCTATCTATCTATCTATCTATCTATCTATCTATCTATCTATCTATCTATCTATCTATCTATCTATCTATCTATCAATCTACCTATCAATCTACCTATCAATCTATCTATCTATCTATCTATCTATCTATCTATATTTCTATATTTCTATCTATCTATCTATCTATCTATCTATCTATCTATCTATCTCTCTATCTATCTATCTATCTATCTATCTATCTATCTATCTATCTATCTATCTATCTATCTATCTATCTATCTATCTATCTATTTGTCTATCTGTCTATCTGTCTATCTGTCTATCTATCTATCTATCTATCTATCTATCTATCTATCTATCTATCTATCTATCTATCTATCTATCTATCTATCTATCTATCTATCTACCTATCTATCTATCTATCTATCTATCTATCTATCTATCTATCTATCTATCTATCTATCTATCTACCTATCTATCTATCTATCTATCTATCTATCTATCTATCTATCTATCTATCTATCTATCTATCTATCTATCTATCTATGTATCTATGTATCTATGTATGTATTTTTTGTTGGTGCATGACAATCATCAATTGAAGAATTATAGAGGAATGAAGTCAAGGAGTCAAGAAGAAAACAAAGTCAGATGGTTGAAGGAAGGACATGTTCAGAAAATCCAAAGATATGTACACATATGTACATTAGCTGACTTATATCTTTGTTTAGTCATACACTTGTATATATTCATATATAAATATGTTGGAAAATGTCCGGCAAAGAGAGCAGAAGAAGATTAGAGAATAGGGAGAGAGAAGTTAGTGTCATTAGACACATTGAAAGTGAGTGAATCATCCATCCTCACTTGTATGTAAATTTTCCTGAAGAAATCGAGAAACTTGCGCCCGATGTTTAGCAGTCTGCTCCTTCTGTGTTTAATCTTTTGAGAAATCCTTTTGTACGTGTTTAAGTCCATAGCTAATCTATCTATGGCTAGAATTTGAGAGGTTAATTGTAATCAGGCTGAGAGAATTTTGATTAGGAACATTCATATGTAAGAATGTTCTAAGAGTCGTAAAATCTGGCGCACATTTCATCTTCAATGAAATGATCATTGCTCAGTCCACAGTGTAAAGTTTTACACAAATGAAGGCTTAAAATCTAAGTTAAGAAGGTAAGCCATCTATGGCTAAAAGATCTTGATCAAACGGGTTCAGAGTTGGGAGAACCAGTGCTAAGAAATTGCAGGTGTCAAAGTCGTCATTGCAGAGAAGCTCTTTCAGACATAGGTAAAGTGTTTCACACATTTCTCAGTATATACTCAATTTTTTGAGAGATTTAACTTGGTAAAGTTGCGCAACCTTAAGGCGAAGTGTTGTGCAAAGTTTTATCAAAAACTTTACAGGATTGATTAGTCAATGAGTGATTAATCTGCAGCAGACTTTTCTGAAGAAGCTGAATTTTTCAGAATAATCAATTTTCTGATAAATTGGTTAATGATCTCTAAGTTTGGTGGAGTCTAAGGTTAATCTTGATATAGAGGTGATCTAAATTCAAGGTTAACTTGTTCTTTTGGAGATTAACACTCTCCATCAGTGGTATCAGAGCAGGTTGTGTCAAAATTGAAGTGAAGAAGACTCCGACTATTGCAGAAGTACAAATCTTTACATTTTGAAGGTGCAGAAGGGTAAAGGTTGAAGAAAACTTGGAGGAAGACATACAAAGAGTATCAAAAGGATCAGAAGGAGCAACATTCGAAGTAAAGGTACATTCATTATCTGTAAAGGTTAAAGATTTGAAGCTACAGGTGAAGTAAAGATGGGAGATAGTCTCCAAATTGAAAAGTTGGATAGAGAGAACTATCCTGCATGGTCTATGAGGATGGAAGCTCATCTTATGAGCAAAGATCTGATAGGATACATCACAAGAGATGAAGAAAAGCCAGAATTCAGAGATCCTAGTGTTCCAACTAGGGAGGAGCTTGCAGATTTGAAGAATTGGATGAAGAAGGATGCTCAAGCAAGAAGCATCATCTACATGGCAGTCAATGACTATTTGCTTCCTCACATTAGAGGACTTGAAAGTGCATGTGACATTTGGAATGCTTTGGAAGAGCATTTCCAAAATACAACCAAATCAAGGAAGGCTTCACTATGGGCAGAGTTTACTACCTTCAAGAAGAAGGCCTCACAATCAATCTCTGATTATGTGACAAAGATGAAGGACATTGCAGATTCTTTAGGTGCAGTGGATGAAGATATTGAAGAAGACAAATTGGTAAGACAAATACTCACAGGGCTAAGAGGAGATGAGAAGTGGAAGCCTTTCATTTTATCTACAGAACTTTCATTAGATCACTTTACTCCTGATTTGAATCAATTGTTAGGTCATATGCTAACTTTTGAGAATGATGTCAAAGGAGATGTTGATAAGAGTTCAGGTCATGCAATGTATTCTAAAGACAAGAAGAAAGCCAACAAAGGGAAGCAACAATCAGGTGAAGAAGAAGGTACTTCAAACCAAGCAAACTTCATAAGAGGAAGAGGAAATGGCAGAAGTAGAGGAAGAGGCAGAAACAACAAAGAGAATGCAAGAGCTTGTTGGATATGTGGTAAGACCAATCATCTATCTCATGATTGTTGGCATAATAATCAAAACAATGGTAATTATCAGAACTTTAATCAAAAAGCAAGAGGTGGTAGATTTCAGAGAGGAAACTTCAGAGGTAGAGGTGGTAGGAATTCTTTTGGAAGAGGTGGTGGAAGAAACTTCCAAAGTCAATCCTATAATAACACCTACTACAACTATGCATCAGATCAAAAGGAGGACTCGACTCTCATTATGAATACATGTGAAACTTCACATGAGGACATGAGAGTGTTTTATATTGATTCAGGATGTAGTAATCATTTGAGTGGAAATATTGCTTTGATGACTGATCTAGATCATAATGCAATTAATCATACAGTTCAGACAGGTGATAATACAAAGCATAAGGTAAAGTCAATTGGTTCAGTTAAAGCTAAGGATGGGAGCACTCTTCTGAGTAAGGTACTTTATGTTCCCACAATTCCAAAGAATTTGATCAGTGTAGGTCAAATTGTGGAAAAAGGTAATGAGGTAAGGTTTACCAATGATGGAGTTTACGTGGAAGACCCTAGTCAAGGGTATAAACAAGTTATTGCAGGAAAGAAAGAAGGAAGGCTCTTCACATTGAAGGTACAAGGAAATGTTGGACATGCTATGTTCACATATGGAGAGCAGAAGGTGTCAGAATTGGATCTTTGGCACAAAAGACTTGGACACTTTAATGAAAGAGGTATCAAAGAAATGATTAACAATGATTCAGTGCTTGGAATGCCTAACATTGCAGGTCAACACATGACATACAGATGTGAGGCATGTCAATTAGGTAAGGCTCATAAGCAATCCTATTCCAAGCATGGGTTTATGTATTCAGAAAGACTTGAATTAGTGCATACAGATGTGTGGGGTCCTTCAAAGGACTTTAGTATAAATGGTTCAAGATATTATGTCATATATGTTGATGATGCTACCAGATGGATCACAATTTATGTGATTAAAGAAAAGTCAGAAGTGTTTAATACATTTAAACACTATCATGCATATGCAGAAAGGATTACAGGTCAAAGATTAAAGAGACTAAGGTCAGATGGAGGGGGAGAGTATTTTTCAAATGAGTTCAATGATTATTTGTGGAATGCAGGTATAAAGAGAGAAGTTACTTGCAGGTATTCTCCTCAACAAAATGGGGTAGCAGAAAGAAGAAACAGGACTCTTGTTGAGTTTGCAAGGTCCATGATGAAAGAGAAGAATTGCCCAAATTATTTGTGGGCAGAGGCTGTAAACACAGCTACATATTTGGTTAATAGATTGCCTTGTAAAGCTTTGCAGGGTATGACACCATATGAAGCTTGGTGGGGTAAGAAACCTACCTTGGATCATTGCAGAATATTTGGATGCTTGGCATATGCATATGTGCCATCTCAATTGAGGCATAAGTTGGAGCCTAAGGCAGAAAAGTATGTGTTCATTGGTTATGATGATAAGCAAATGGGATACAGGTTGTGGAGTCCATCCACAAAGCAATTCCTTGTATCCAAGGATGTTACATTTGATGAGCAAGGTACTTGGTATGCAGGTAAATATAATGTACATGCAGATGATGAAGAAGTAGTGGATCAAAGAAAAGGTAAAGCAAAGATTCAATTACTTGATGAAAGTGAGAACAATGAAGCACAGATTGAAGTTGAAGAGAGGCCAAGGTTTGATCCAGAATGTGATGAACCAGAGACCTCAAGAAGTGCAGAAGTTAGGAGGTCATCTAGGCACAAATGGCAACCTACAAGGTATAGCTATGACACTTCATTCTTAACTACTAAAGATTATGCTTATTTGGTAAAAGCAGATGAAGACCCTTCTACATATGAAGAGGCCAAAGGGAAGAAGAATTGGGAAGATGCTATGCAAGAGGAGTATGATGCATTGATAGAGAATCAAACATGGGATTTGGTTCCTAAACCTAAGAGTCAGAAGATCATTGGATGTAAGTGGGTTTACAAAACAAAGAGATTTGCAGATGGAAGTGTGTCTAGGTACAAAGCTAGACTTGTTGTGAAAGGGTATGCACAGACATATGGAGTGGACTATGATGAGACTTATAGTCCTGTGGCAAAGATGACAACCATCAGGACACTCATAGCAATTGCTGCTTGCAAAGGTTGGAAGCTATCTCAATTAGATGTAAAAAATGCTTTCTTGAATGGTTACATTTCAGATGAAGTCTACATGGAGCAACCAGATGGGTTCAAAGATCAAGTGAGTCCAAATTATGTGTGTAAGCTCAAGAGAGCTTTGTATGGGTTAAAGCAAGCCCCAAGGGCTTGGAATTATAGGCTTGTAAAATTCTTGAATGATCTTGGATTTCAAGCATCAAAGGCAGATAGTAGCTTGCTAGTCAAGGCAAGTGAAGATGGGTTCATTTATGTGTGTATTTATGTTGATGACATAATATTTACAGGAACAGATGATAAGGGGATACAAATGATCAAGAAGCAGATGGAGAAAGAGTTCAAAATCAGTGATTTGGGGAATCTATCATTCTTCTTGGGAATGGAGATTTCTTATACTCAACATGGAGTATATGTGACCCAAGAAAGGTATCTTAAAAATTTGCTAACCAAATTTAAAATGGAAGATTGCAGGGTTGCACCTACACCCTTGGAAGTGAACCATAAATTGTCTAGGTTTGGAGGAGAAGAGTTCAGAGATATGAAACTCTATCAAAGTTTGGTTGGTAGCTTGATTTATGCTACATTAACAAGGCCTGATTTGTCATATGCAGTTGGTGTGCTTTCACAATTTATGCATTGTCCTAGAAAGGAACATTGGATTGCAGGACAAAGAGTACTTAGGTATATCAAGGGTACACTCAGAGAAGGGTTGTACTATGGATTTACTTCTGATACAAGAATGAAGATATATAGTGATGCAGATTGGGCAGGTAATGTGGATGATAGAAGATCAACACATGGATACTTGTGCTATGTAGGAGACAAATTGATTTCATGGTGTTCCAAGAAGCAACATACAGTTGCTTTGTCATCTACAGAAGCAGAATATAAAGGTATGGTGGAAGCTGCAAAAGAGGTAATATGGCTAAAGACACTTTTGAAAGTTTTTGATGTGATTCAGAGTACTCCTATTATTTGTGGAGACAATATGAGTTCATTATACTTGGCAGCTAACCCTGTATTTCATGCTAGAACTAAGCATATTGAAATACAGTATCATTTTCTGAGAGAGAAGGTCATTGAGAAGGAGATTGAAGTCATACACACTCCCACAAAAGATCAAGTGGCAGATATGATGACAAAAAGTCTAGATGGACCAAAACTACAAAGATTCAAGGATATGGCTGGAGTAAAGAAGATAGAGAAGAACCTCAATTAATGATTGAGGGGGAGCTGTTGGTGCATGACAATCATCAATTGAAGAATTATAGAGGAATGAAGTCAAGGAGTCAAGAAGAAAACAAAGTCAGATGGTTGAAGGAAGGACATGTTCAGAAAATCCAAAGATATGTACACATATGTACATTAGCTGACTTATATCTTTGTTTAGTCATACACTTGTATATATTCATATATAAATATGTTGGAAAATGTCGGGCAAAGAGAGCAGAAGAAGATTAGAGAATAGGGAGAGAGAAGTTAGTGTCATTAGACACATTGAAAGTGAGTGAATCATCCATCCTCACTTGTATGTAAATTTTCCTGAAGAAATCGAGAAACTTGCGCCCGATGTTTAGCAGTCTGCTCCTTCTGTGTTTAATCTTTTGAGAAATCCTTTTGCACGTGTTTAAGTCCATAGCTAATCTATCTATGGCTAGAATTTGAGAGGTTAATTGTAATCAGGCTGAGAGAATTTTGATTAGGAACATTCATATGTAAGAATGTTCTAAGAGTCGTAAAATCTGGCGCACATTTCATCTTCAATGAAATGATCATTGCTCAGTCCACAGTGTAAAGTTTTACACAAATGAAGGCTTAAAATCTAAGTTGGAAGGTAAGCCATCTATGGCTAAAAGATCTTGATCAAACGGGTTCAGAGTTGGGAGAACCAGTGCTAAGAAATTGCAGGTGTCAAAGTCGTCATTGCAGAGAAGCTCTTTCAGACATAGGTAAAGTGTTTCACACATTTCTCAGTATATACTCAATTTTTTGAGAGATTTAACTTGGTAAAGTTGCGCAACCTTAAGGCGAAGTGTTGTGCAAAGTTTTATCAAAAACTTTACAGGATTGATTAGTCAATGAGTGATTAATCTGCAGCAGACTTTTCTGAAGAAGCTGAATTTTTCAGAATAATCAATTTTCTGATAAATTGGTTAATGATCTCTAAGTTTGGTGGAGTCTAAGGTTAATCTTGATATAGAGGTGATCTAAATTCAAGGTTAACTTGTTCTTTTGGAGATTAACACTCTCCATCATTTTTTGAGACCATAAAAGTCATATTGGTCAAAGTCAACTATAGTCGAAGTCAACGATAGTCAAAGTCAAAAGATCAAAGTCAAAGCAATCAAAGTCAACAAGGTCAAGGTCAAAGTCAATGGGGGTAAATTCAAAGTGTTCGGAGTGCAAGCGTCAAGGTGCATAGGGAGTGCACAATTAATTTTCCTCAAAGGGTAAAATATGAGAAAGTTGGTTATATGTTGCAAAGGTATTTCTATAATTTCCCTAAGGTTCAAAAGTGTTTTTAAAGTGTTTTGGAAGGTTCAAGTGAACCTTCTCTTAGGTGCACAAGTGAAGACTTAAAAGGAGAATGTGAAGGTATGTGAAGGGGCAGCATACAGAGAAGTGAAAGTATGTCCCCCCAATTAAAGTTTTTGTTTTAGCCTAAAGTCACTACAGGACAAAATAGGAATTCGTTGGCTACCCACTTTTGGAGACAATCTTGGGACATCAAAGTGAGCACCAACATACTCTTGCAGTTAGGAGCGTACGTGAATCAACACTCAAATCAAGGCAAGGACTATTCTTGGAGAACTAAGCAAGACTAAGGAAGGAGTGCATAGTCTAAGCTAGGCAAGAGAGAGAAGTGCAAGAGACACACAGTGTGCGACACAGAGAAGTGTGTGTGTGTGTGAATGGATATTAACCACTCCAAATATAGTGCAAAAACGTGAGTTGAAATATGGAGTAAAGTGTGACTCCTAAAATTACATAAGTAAAGGTAGGTTCAAACATATTCTGTTCATAAATATGGAGAAGAAAGAATACTCAGATTCGTAATTGCAAAAGAACCTTCAAGTATGAAGTGTGTGTGGGTGAACGCCTCAATGTACATCCTTATAATAAGCTTCAAAAATAATTTTTTCAAATGTTCTACTCAAAAGGGTTTGTAGTTGGGGGCACATGTGAATTTACATCACATAACTTTAAACACAGCTATGCACACAATAAGTGTAGATGGTGTGCGTGACTTGGTATATAAATGATTCTCTTCATTTGCAAGTCCAGCAATCAGTATCACAACCTTCTCTGCAAGTCCAGCAATCAGTATCACAACCTTCTGCTCGTGTCGATGATAGCCTTCCATAGAGTTGACTGGATTGTATCACAGTGCCCACCACTTTTTGAAGCTCTCTCGCAGAGAAATCTGATCTGCAGCTTGCAAGTGCTGGAGTCTTCCTTGGATTCACTGTTTGCAGGCTTCAATTGATTCATATGTCCAAATCTGCGTTGACAGTACCTGTGGATACATATATATATATACTTGTATGGCAATATTCCTGCTCAGGCAAGCATACGTGTTGTGAATAGATGCTCATGAATCATGTACATGAGTAATAATCATTCATAAATGACTATGTATGTTTTTGCATATTATCAGCTTCGTCATGCACATGCGTAGAACCGTAAGTCTTCATGAGATGAACGCATGTAATACAAAACTATTGACTCTTCACACAATGTGAGTATAGCGCTACTATACTATCATCAATCGACAATGAAGTATAAATCATAACTGTGAGATAAGCATGTTGTAGAATATATATAAATGTTACTCAGACGTACTTTGATCTTTTCTGTGAGTCAGAGATCAAATATGAGTCTGAAGTAAGGCATTGATCTTCGCACACTTTTCTACAGATCACGATCTTGATGAGTTAAATACAACTTATGTACCTGTGTATATGTCAGACTCTCACATGACGTACTCATCATGGATTACGATGAGTTGTCATTTCAATATCATGAAAACATTAACATAGATAACTGTAAGACAACTCGATGTACATCGTGATATAGACTTTACTTAAAATACGAGTTGTAACCAGATGAGTGTGTATGTCAGA
This sequence comes from Ceratopteris richardii, assembly GCA_020310875.1. Taxonomy (NCBI): domain Eukaryota; kingdom Viridiplantae; phylum Streptophyta; class Polypodiopsida; order Polypodiales; family Pteridaceae; genus Ceratopteris; species Ceratopteris richardii. The sequence continues at coordinate 36,714,394 of CM035417.1, forward strand.
CAGAACCATATAGCGTTGTAGTTCTCTGTACATATTGTTGGTGCATTTTGCCCAAGCCTACATGCTTGATATGCTTGATATTATCCTCATTTGTAAGTCACATGAGTAGTCATGTGAACACCTCTTGTAAAAGAGTACATTTTATCTCTTGTAAATGGAAAAAGAAAAAAGTAAAAGGATGGCTTACCTCATCCATGATGTAAAAGCAAATTCGTGGCTCCAACTACCAAAATCACGAATTTTTGAGCTGAGGGAATCTCTCCTAACTTTGGGGATCACTTTTAGGTGGATCCATTCGAATTCGAATTCAAAACTCCCTCCAAGAATTGCTATAAAAGGAGCAAGAAGGAAGAGGCGATTAGCAAGCCTTGTACGTGACCACTTCATGTCATTTTGTAGAGATTGAAGAGCTTACTCCATAGCTCTATCATTCTACTCCCATTGTGCAAAGATTCATTGCCAATGTGGTTGTAATCATATGTGAATCTATACATTTATTATCATCTACCTCTCTGTTTTGTTCTCTGCTATACTCACTCAGAGCAGTAACTTCAGAAGGTCATATCTCGAGTTTTACTGAACTTTTTTCAGTGTTTTAAAGTGCGTTGGATAGCTCTCACTGTCTAGTGTTTACTTATAAATTTTCAAGGTCATTGAATTTATACTTTTGGAGATATCTGCATTTTACTGCTTACTGGTCTATCTCTGCAGAGCCCCGATAATTGTGGGAATGTTCCAGAACTTGATGAAACTTGTTCTCAGTGCTCAGTCCATCATTTGAAGTGTTTTAACTTGGAATAGGAAGCTTGCTAAGTCTATTTGCTATGCCCAAAAGGAATTTTTCTAATTCCTTCCAGGTTGAGAGCACTGTTCATTTTTTCCAGCAGGTGTATGTCCAAAAATAGCAAGTTTTGGGAGCTAGTCATTTCGCAACTAGCCTGTCTTGACTTAAACTTTTGGGATACATGTTCCAAAGTACTTGGCTGATATTTTGGTGGATTTAGGAAGCTCAAAGGGTCTACTAATCAACTCTGAAGTCTCAGTTGGCTGGTGTGAAGCTGGTTGTAGCGGCACCTACTCATCTTTGGATTGCATCCACCATCTCTCTTCACAGTGGTATCAGAGCATAGTCAAGCAACATGGGAGATGGATTTCCATCAACAATTGACAAATTGGATCGAAACAACTATCCGGCATGGTCTCTAAGGATGGAGGCTTACCTTCAAGGGAGGAATCTATATGGATTCATATCCGGAGATGAAGCAATGCCAACCATGAGGAACAAAGGGCAACCATCACATGAAGAAGTGGAAGGACTTTCGAATTGGTGTTCGAAGGATGCACTTGCAAGGTCCTATATTCTAAACTCAATCTTTGATTTTCTTTTACCTCATGTCAAGGGATGCAAGACATCAAGAGAAACCTGGAATGCACTTGCTTCTTTCTTCTCTTCCAACACTCGAGCAAGGAAGAACCAATTGTGGATGGAGTTCACAACAATGAAGAAAAGCCCGAAGCAAAATGTGACTGATTATGTCACAAAGATGAAGGAGATTTCCGACCAACTTGGAAGCATTGGAGAGGTAATTGAAGAGGAGCAAATCATAAGACAAATCATGAATGGAATCAAAGCAGACGACAAGTGGGAGTCATTCACAACAGCCATGGATTTATACATGGATATGCATGTACCCGACCTCAACACACTCATGGGCCAACTCTTCACTCATGAAGCAAAGATTAGCAAAGGTGGTGAGTCCTCAAGAGGTAATCAAACTTCTGCCTTATATTCTGATAAAGCTAAGGTCAAGGACAAGTCAAAGAATAGAAAGAATGAAGATGAAGGAAGCTCTTTCCAAGCAAACTTTGCAGGTAGAGGACGAGCTAGAGGAAGAGGCAGAAGTGGAAAGCAAGGCAGGGGGAGATTCCAATCATCTCAACCTTGCAACATATGTGGCTTATCTAACCATACTACTGAAGAATGTTTCAGGAACCCGAGGAACTCAAGAGGAAGAGGATTCAATAGAGGTGGCTATGGATCAAATAGAGGCAGGTACAATGGAGGCTACAACAACAACTACTACAACAACAATTACAACAACAACAACAACTATCAAAGTGGCCATAGAGGAAGAAGAGATTACAATAACTATGCAGAGGACCAAAGTCAAGAAGATTCATTATTGATTATGAATCTATCAACGAAGAAGGGTAAGGATGATGATCACATATTTTACATTGATTCGGGATGCTCGAACCATGTAGCAGGAAATGTGGCTTTACTTTTTGATTTGGAAGATCCTCATAACAAGCATGAAGTGCAGACAGGAGATGACACAAAGCACTCAGTGGAGAAGATAGGTAATGTGAAGACATCAGATGGGAATATGAACCTCTTAAGCAAAGTCTTGTATGTCCCTACAATTACCAAAAATTTAATAAGTGTTGGACAGATTGTTGAAAAAGGATTGCAGGTTAGATTCAATCGATTTGGAGCATATGTTGAAGACCCAAGGCAAGGCTTTTGAAGGATTGCCAAAGGAGAAAAGACAGGAAGGCTTTTCACTTTTGAAGTGGAAGATACAAAGAACATAGCTTTGTTTAGCTATGGATCTCAAACTCTAACAGAGTTGGAGATATGGCACAAAAGGCTTGCTCACATTGGTGAGAGGACACTCAAACAGATTTGCAGGGACCAAAGTGTACTTGGTTTGCCTAATATCACAAGGCAACACATGATTTATAAGTGTGAAGCTTGTCAACTCGGCAAGGCTCATAGACAACCTTTCAATAAGAAAGGATATATGTATCAAAATCCTTTGGATCTAGTGCACACGGATGTGTGGGGTCCAAGTAAGGAGCCATCTATATCAGGCTCAAGATATTATGTGTCTTTCATAGATGATTGTAGCAGGTGGACCATTCTGTTTTTCATGAAGCACAAGGATGAAGTGTTTAATTGCTTTAAGAAGTATATTGCTCTTGTTGAAAACCAAACAGGTAGGACTTTGAAACGACTCAGATCAGATGGTGGAGGAGAATACTTCTCTTTTGAATTTGATGCCTTCTTGCATGAAAGAGGCATTAAAAGGGAAGTCACTACAAGGTATACACCCGAACTCAATGGTGTAGCAGAGAGGAGGAACAGAGCTATTGTCGAAGCTGCAAGGTCCATGCTCAATGAAAAGGGATTGCCGAACTACCTATGGGCAGAGGCTGTGTCGACAGCCACATATCTCATAAATAGACTTCCATCTAAGTCACTAGATGGAACCACTCCATATGAAGTGTGGAATGGAAGAAGACCTAGTCTAGAGCATTGTAAAATCTTTGGATGCTTAGCCTATGCTCACATTCCTTCTCAAGTAAGAGGGAAATTGGATCCCAAGGCAGAGAAGTGTGTATTCATTGGTTATGATCAAAACCAAAAAGGATATAGATTGTACAATCCAACCAATAAAGGATTTTCTGTGAGTAGAGATGTAATTTTTGATGAAAACAAATCATGGTTTGATGATGACAGGAAAGTGAAGCTGCCATATGACTTGGATGAAGATTTTCCATCACTTCAACCAAAGGAGCCAAAGCAGATTGAAGAAAGTGATTCGGAGATTGACCTAGAAGACTTGGAAAGACTAAAGCTATGGAAGAACAAAGGTAAAGCAAAGATGCAGGATGCTACATATGGACCCGAGAGCTCACATCAACCACTTAGAAGGTCTTCGAGGGAGAAGAAGAAACCAGAGAGGTTTGGTTATGATACTTCTTTGGTCACCAAGCACTCAATCTACATTGCAAAGGATTCAACCAATGAAGAACCTACCACATTTGAAGAAGCACAAAGCAAGAAAGCTTGGAGAGATGCAATGGATGAAGAAATGGAAGCCTTGAAGGAGAATGACACTTGGGAGCTTGTACCTAACAAGCCATCTATGAAGATAATCGGATCTCGATGGATATACAAAATCAAGAAGAATCCAGATGGAAGTATAAATAGACACAAAGCAAGGTTAGTTGCTAAAGGGTTTGCTCAAACCCATGGTATTGATTATGAGGAGACTTTCTCTCCTGTTGCAAAAATGCCTACAATTAGGGTTCTCATTAGTCTTGCTGCATCTAGAAATTGGAATCTTTATCAACTTGATGTAAAGAATGCTTTCTTGAATGGATGGATTTCTGAGGAAGTGTATATGGCACAACCTCCTGGATATGAGGATGCACATCATCCTAACTATGTATGCAAACTAAAGAAAGCTTTGTATGGATTGAAGCAAGCTCCAAGAGCTTGGAATTTCAGATTGGTTACTTATTTGCAGGACCAAGGATTCAAAGCTAGCAAGGCGGATACCTCTTTGTTCATAAAGAGGAATGGATCTGAAGTGATCTATTTATGTGTGTATGTTGATGATATTATTATCACAGGCAATGATCTTGAAGGAATCAAACAGGTAAAGAGTCAAATGAAGGAGGAGTTCAAAATAAGTGACCTCGGACCACTCACTTATTTTCTTGGATTGGAGTTGATCTACACAGATTCAGGTATATACATCACACAAAGGAAGTATGTCCATGACATGCTCGTCAAGTTCAAGATGGAAAATACCAAGTGTGCAGGTACACCTATGGAGCAAAATCATAAGCTTAGTGCTTATGAAGGAGAGCCAATTGAAGACATCACAAGCTATCAAAGCTTGGTTGGAAGTTTGAACTATGCAACACTCACAAGGGTGGATATATGCTATAGTGTTAGCATATTGAGTCAGTTTATGCATAAGCCGAGAAGACCACATATGGAAGCGGCCAAGCGAGTCCTCAAGTACCTAAAGGGGACCATGAATGAAGGTTTGTTCTATTCATATACTTCAGATATTGAGCTAAAGGTCTACTCAGATGCAGATTGGGCCGGATCTAAAGATGATAGAAGAAGCACATCAGGGTATATATCATTTGCAGGTTCAAAAATCATTTCTTGGTCATCGAAGAAGCAACCAACCGTGGCATTATCTTCTACTGAAGCTGAATATAGAGGTTTGGCTAATGCAACTCAAGAAATCATGTGGTTAAAATCTTTGTACACAGATCTTGGACTTCATTCTTCAACACCTCACATTTTTGGTGACAACACAAGCTCACTTCATCTAGCAGCTAATCTGGTATACCATGCTAGAACCAAGCATATTGAAGTCCACTACCATTATGTAAGGGAGAAGCTAATGAGCAAGGATATTCAACTATCCTACGTCTCTACAGATATGCAATGTGCAGACATGTTGACGAAAGCTCTTGATGGTACGAAATTAAGTAGATTCAAGTTGATGATTGGTTTGCAGGAAATCAAGGACAATTGAAGACTTATTTGGAGGCCAAGCATGTTAGGCTTGAGGGGGAGCTGTTGGTGCATTTTGCCCAAGCCTACATGCTTGATATGCTTGATATTATCCTCATTTGTAAGTCACATGAGTAGTCATGTGAACACCTCTTGTAAAAGAGTACATTTTATCTCTTGTAAATGGAAAAAGAAAAAAGTAAAAGGATGGCTTACCTCATCCATGATGTAAAAGCAAATTCGTGGCTCCAACTACCAAAATCACGAATTTTTGAGCTGAGGGAATCTCTCCTAACTTTGGGGATCACTTTTAGGTGGAGCCATTCGAATTCGAATTCAAAACTCCCTCCAAGAATTGCTATAAAAGGAGCAAGAAGGAAGAGGCGATTAGCAAGCCTTGTACGTGACCACTTCATGTCATTTTGTAGAGATTGAAGAGCTTACTCCATAGCTCTATCATTCTACTCCCATTGTGCAAAGATTCATTGCCAATGTGGTTGTAATCATATGTGAATCTATACATTTATTATCATCTACCTCTCTGTTTTGTTCTCTGCTATACTCACTCAGAGCAGTAACTTCAGAAGGTCATATCTCGAGTTTTACTGAACTTTTTTCAGTTTTTTAAAGTGCGTTGGATAGCTCTCACTGTCTAGTTTCTACCTATAAATTTTCAAGGTCATTAAATTTATACTTTTGGAGATATCTGCATTTTACTGCTTACTGGTCTATCTCTGCAGAGCCCCGATAATTGTGGGAATGTTCCAGAACTTGATGAAACTTGTTCTCAGTGCTCAGTCCATCATTTGAAGTGTTTTAACTTGGAATAGGAAGCTTGCTAAGTCTATTTGCTATGCCCAAAAGGAATTTTTCTAATTCCTTCCAGGTTGAGAGCACTGTTCATTTTTTCCAGCAGGTGTATGTCCAAAAATAGCAAGTTTTGGGAGCTAGTCATTTCGCAACTAGCCTGTCTTGACTTAAACTTTTGGGATACATGTTCCAAAGTACTTGGCTGATATTTTGGTGGATTTAGGAAGCTCAAAGGGTCTACTAATCAACTCTGAAGTCTCAGTTGGCTGGTGTGAAGCTGGTTGTAGCGGCACCTACTCATCTTTGGATTGCATCCACCATCTCTCTTCACACATATGCGCTATTATAGAGATAGAAAGTGAATCCATCAGGGAAGATAACGAGCTGATGTTGCAACAGAGAGAAAGATAAACATGGGGTCCACAAACTGACATATATCGAGAATAATGTGTTGCCCAATCTTTCTATTGAAGTGTGGTGAATTTATATACAATGATATCAAGTGGCAGAGTTCACCGCAGCTACATTTATTTCTAAAAAGAAGTGTGATTTTGATTTCCTTTATTCAAGGAGTTGAGTGTATCTCTTTCGTTCAAAAATGTTCTCCTTGATTTAAGGAGTGATGGCGCAAATTATCTCCTACGTATGGAATTACCTTTTTTGTTGTTTTACCTTATGTATGTCAAAAACTTCTAAGGGTAGATTCATATGCAAACACTTCTTAAGATTAGGATCATTAAAGAAAATACTAAAGATATGTTGATTTGGAGATTGCTTGTTCCAACAAAGTGAAGTGCAAGTTGTGCATGAAGAGTGAGTAAGAAGTGTAGAGAGAAGTCATAAGCTATTCACCCCAAGGATCCCAAGATCTCATTGAAGATGTGTGCATGCCGACAAAAGGTGTCGGAGTGCATAGCTCAGTCATTTCTTCACCAAATTCAAAGATCTATAGCTTGTGGAACCAGCTCACAGTTTTATACATGCTGCCAAAATTTTAGAAGATTCTATTCAGCCATTTCAGAGAAACGCTCGTCGAGGTGATCACTGGTCAAAGTCTGCAACAATCCTCAAAAATCGGGGGTAAAGGTTTACTTGCTAAATTGATTTCTCTTAGCATAGTTAATCTTTTTATATCATTCCACTTGGAATAGTTAGCTTGCTAAGCTAGTTAGATACCTCTAAAAGGAATTTTTCCAATTCCTACTATGCTGGTCATATTGAGCAAAAGGTCTAGTAGGTGTCAAGATAGAAATAGAAGGTTTTCTTGAGATCTTGAAGTCCAAAGTTATCTGATTTGGTTCAATCTTTACACACATCATTTCCAAAGTACATAGGCCATTTTATTGTGTCATTGGGAAGCTAAGGAGGTCCACTTATCAACTCTGAAGAAAGGAAGGGCTGGTACAAAGTAGGATTTGGCAATACCTACTCAATCTCTTGGAGTGTCCATCCATCTTTCCCAACAGTGGTATCAGAGCAAACTAAGGTAAAATGGGAGATGGTTTTCCTTCATTTATTGATAAATTGGATAGGAACAACTATCATGCATGGTGTCTAAGGATGAAGAAATACTTACAAGGAAGGAGTCTCTATGGATATATATCAGGAGATGAGGAATTGCCCTCATTCAAAACAAGAGGATTGCCAACAAAGGAAGAACATGAAAAGCTCAACACATGGTGTGCTAAGGATGCATTAGCAAGGTCTTATTTAATCAAATCCATCTCTGATTTTCTTTTGCCACATATTAGGAATTGTAAGACATCCTAAGAGACTTGGGAAACCTTGTCATCTTATTTCTCTTACAACACAAGGGCTAGAAAAAATCAGTTGTGGATTGAATTCACCACATTAAGGAAGCAACCTAACCAAGTTGTTTCAGAGTTTGTGACCAAGATTAAAGATGTAGCAGATCAGTTAGCAAGCATAGGAGAAGAGATTGAAGAAGAGCAGATTGTAAGGCAAGTGATCAATGGGAACAAAGCTGATGACAAATGGGAAAGCTTCACCACTGCCATGGATCTTTACATGGACATGTAGATTCCAGACCTTACCACTCTCATGGGACAATTTTTCACTCATGAAGCCAAGCTCAACAAGAATGGCGATACATCCAAAGGTAATAGTTCCTCTACCCTATACATTGATAAAAAGTATAAAGATAAAGGCAAGAACAAGAAGGTAGAAGATGAAGGCACTACCTCCCAAACCAACTATGCAGGGAGAGGTAGATCATCAAGAGGAAGAGGCAAAGGAGGTAAGCAAGGTAGGGGGAGATCATATAACTTCTCACCATGCAACATTTGTGGTTTATCAAATCATACTTCAGATGAGTGTTTCAGGAACTACAAGAATCAGAGAGGAAGAGGATATCAAAGAGGTGGATACTCCCAGTTAAGAGGTAGATTCAACCATGACCAAGGCTACAAGAACAACTACAACAACAATTACAACAACAACTATAATGGAAACTACCAAGGAGGATTCAAATCCAGAAAGGACTACAACAACTATACAGAAGAGAAAGATGACTCTCTTCTGATCATGAACATGACTTCAAAACCAGGTACAAATGATGACCACCGATTCTACATTGACTCAGGATGCTCAAATCATGTGGCTGGCAATGTAGCACTACTCTCTGATCTTGAGGAACCAAAAGGTAAACATCAAGTACAAACAGGTGATGATACCAAGCACTCAGTAGTTAAAGTTGGAAATGTTAAGACTTGTGATGGAAATCAGAACTTGTTGAGTAGGGTACTCTATGTACCAACCATTACAAAAAATACTGATGAGTGTTGGACAGATTGTGGAGAAAGGTTTGCAGGTTAGATTCAACCAATTTGGAGCATTTATGGAGGATCCAAGGCAAGGGTTCAAGAGAATAGCAAAAGGAGAAAAATCAGGTAGACTTTTCACTTTTGAGCTAGAAGACACAAAGAATATTGCACTATACTGTTATAAAGATCAAACACTTTCAGAGCTTGAGATTTGGCACAAAAGATTACGGCATGTAGGAGAAACAACCTTGAAACAGTTATGCAGGGATCAATGTGTAATTGGAATACCCAATGTTTCCAAACAACACATGATATATAAATGTAGTGCATGTCAATTTGGGAAGTCTCACAAGTTATCCTTCTCAAGGAAGGGCTACATGCATGAAGACTACCTAGAACTTGTCCATACAAATGTATGGGGACCAAGCAAAGACCCCTCAATATCAGGATCAAGGTACTATGTATCTTTTATTGATGATTATAGCAGGTGGATTGTGTTTTACTTCATGAAGCACAAGGATGAAGTGTTTAATTCTTTTAAAAAATATCTTGCACTTGTTGAGAATCAGACAGGAAAGAACTTGAAGAGACTAAGGTCAGATGGAGGAGGTGAGTACTTCTCAAATGAGTTTGAAAACTTCTTGTAGGACAGAGGCATTAAGAGAGAAACGACCACAAGGTATACTCCTGAACAGAATGGGGTAGTTGAGAGAAGAAATAGGTTGATTGTTGAGACAGCTAGGTCTATGTTGAATGAAAAAAAGTTACCTAACTATCTATGGGCAGATAGTGTTTCTACTGCCACTTACCTCATAAACAGGTTACCATCTAAGTCCCGTGATGGGATGACACCCTATGAAGCATCGCATGGGAAAAATGGCATGGGAAAAGACCCTCACTAGACGATTGCAGGATATTTGGATGTGTAGCATATGTACACATTCCTTCTCAGATAAGAGGTAAGCTAGACCCTAAGGCTGAGAAGTGCATCTTTATTGGATATGATCTAAATCCAACAGGGTACAGGTTTTATAACCCTTCCAATAAGGGATTCATGGTTAGTAGAGATGTTGTCTTTGATGAATATGATTCTTGGTATGAGAATGGATGCAGGAAGTTTAAACTACCCTATGACTTGGAAGAGGAGTTTCCAAGTCTTGCTAAGGAGGAACATACTCAGAATGAAGACTCAAACTCAAATGATGAAGACATTATCAATCTTGAAGAGTTCAAGGCATGGAAGTCCAAGGGCAAAGTCAAAATGAAGAAGCTTGAAGACATACCTGAATCTTCAAATTAGTCAATCAGAAGATCACAAAGGGAAAGCAAAAAACCTATCCGATATGGGCATGATACATCTCTTGTTACTAAACACTCTGTTTATCTTGCCAAAGATTTGTCAATTGAAGAACCAGGATCATATGAAGAAGCCATAACCAAGACAAAATGGAAAGAAGCTATGGATGAGGAAATTGAAGCACTCAAGGAAAGTAACAGATGGGAGGTAGTACCAAAGAAGGAATCCATGAAGGTAATAGGATCCGGATGAATCTACAAACTTAAAAGAAATTCTGATGGGTCAATTAATAGGTACAAAGCTAGATTGGTAGCCAAGGGTTTTGCACAAACCCAAGGCATTGACTATAAAGAGACATTCTCTCCTGTGGCCAAGATGCCAACCATCAGAGTGTTGGTGAGTATAGCTGCATCAAAAAATTGGAACATGTATCAATTGGATGTCAAAAATGCTTTTTTGAATGGATGGATTTTAGAGGAGGTATATATGTCACAACCTCCTGGCTATAAGGACCCTAACAAGGTAACATATGTGTGCAAATTGAATAAAGCTTTATATGGATTGAAGCAGGCACCTAGGGCATGGAACCACAAGTTGACCACTTACCTTCAAGACCAAGGTTTTGTCATGAGCAAGGCAGATACTTCTCTTTAATATACATATGTGTATATGTTGATGATATCATACTTACAAGTAATGATGTCAATGGAATCAGACAAATCAAGAGCCAGATGATGAAGGAGTTCAAGATCAATGATCTTGGTCAACTAAAGTATTTTCTTGGGCTTGAGTTAGTCTATACTAACTTTGGAATATACATTACTCAGAAAAAGTACATACATGATATGTTGAAGAGGTTTCATTTGCAAGATGCCAAAGTTGCAAGTACTCCAATGGAGGTAAACCTAAAACTAAGTGCCCATGAAGGTGATGAAATTGATGATGTTACAGGTTACCAAAGTATAGTTGGAAGTTTGAACTATGCTACCTTAACAAGGATAGATATTGCATATGGAGTTAGTGTGCTAAGTCACTTTATGCACAAGCCAAGAGCACCTCACTTAGAGGCTGCTAAGAGAATATTAAAGTATCTCAATGGTACACAACATCATGGTTTGTATTTCCCTTACACTTCAAACTTGTATATCAAGATCTATTCAGATGCAAATTGGGCAGGATGCAAGGATGATAGGAGGAGCACTTCTGGATACATTTCATTTGTAGGTGATAAGCCAATTTCATGGTCTTCAAAGAAGCAACCTACTGTTGCTTTATATTCTATAGAGGCAGAGTATAGAGGACTGGCTAATGCCACCCAAGAAACCATATGGATCAAGCTATTGTATAAAGAATCAGGTTGTATACAAGGTCACCTTTGATCTTTGGAGATAATACAAGTTCACTTCACCTTGCAGCTAATCCTATCTATCATGCTAGGACCAAACATATAGAGGTTCATTACCATTATGTGAGAGAGAAGATATTAAGCAAGGACATTCAACTAACCTATGTATCAACCAACATGCAGTGTGGAGATTTGTTGACTAAAGCTTTGGATGGGACCAAACTTTGCAGGTTCAAAGCAATGATTGGATTGCATGATATACATGAAGAATGAAGGATGAAGACCAAGCCAAAATGTTTGGCTTGAGGGGGAGCTGTTGGTGCAACTCACAAGCCTACACATTTCGCTTGAAGGATACATTAAAGTCCATACACATATGGAGAAGCATAGGAACACAGGCTAGTGGTTAATTACCACTTTACCTCATTGTAAAAGTCACACATCATAGAGAGCCAAAAACTTAAATTTGAATTCAAAACTTTACTCAATCACTATAAAAGTGATCATGAAAAAGTCATGGGCAGAACTCAGCATTTCCCGAGCTTCTCATTACCATTTCTGAGTGTGTGTGAGGCCTACACTCTAGCCCACACCTATCTACACCATTTGGAAATGATCTTCATGTCAATGGTATTGTATACAAGTGTTCATTAATACATATATCCACATTGTTCATTTTTGAGTTCTCTGCCATAGTACTTGAAAGTCTGTCAACTTGTGGAGTGCATATCTCAGTCATTTCTTCACCAAATTCAAAGATCTATAGCTTGTTGGAACCAGCTCAAATTTGTATACATGCTGCCAAAATTTTAAGAGATTCTATTCATCCATTTTAGAGAAAAGCTCATCGAGGTGATCACTGGTCATACTCTTCAAAAGTCCTAAAAAATCGAGGGTAAAGGTTTACTTGCTAAATTGATTTCTCTTAGCATAGTTAATCTTTTTATATCATTCCACTTGGAATAGTTAGCTTGCTAAGCTAATTAGATACCTCTAAAAGGAAGTTTTCCAATTCCTACTGTGCTGGTCATACTGAGCAAAAGGTCTAGCAGGTGTCAAGACAAAAATAGAAGGTTTTCTTGAGATCTTGAAGTACAAAGTTATCTATTTTGATTCAATCTTTACACACATCATTTCCAAAGTACATAGGCCATTTTTTTGTGTCATTGGGACACTAAGGAGGTCCACTTATCAATCGGAAGAAAGGAAGGGCTGGTACAAAGCAGATTTGGCAGTACCTACTCAATCTCTTGGAGTGTCCATCCGTCTTTCCCAACAATTATAGCACCACAGAAAGGGAGGCCTTAGCCATGGTTTTTGCTATCGAAAAGTTTCTTCGTTACTTACTAGGAGTGAAATTTGTTATTATAACTGATCACCAACCACTCAAATACATACTCAACAAACCACAAGCGATTGGCAGGATATGGAGGTGGCTATTGTTGTTTCAAGAATTTGATTTTTCTGTAGTCCATAAACCAGGTAAAGAAAATGTTATGGCAAACCACTTTTCTAGGATCAACATGATGGATCAAGCAATTGGAGTAAATGATGATTTTCCACATGCTAATCTATTTGCAATACAAGCCCAAGGTTGGTATGAGGACATCAAGAAATTTATTAAAACAGGACTGTATCCAAAGAAGGCAAGTCTTGTTCAAAGGAAGAGACTGCTAATCAAAAGCAGACCTTTTTCCTTCATTGAAGAAAAATTATATAGACAAGGAAAAGATAAGAGGATTAGGAGGTGCATGGAAGAAGAAGAAGTGAGGGGAGTCCTTAGATCTGCACATGAAGGAACAGGTGGTGGGCACCTTCCAGGGCATAGGATCCTTGATGTTGGTTTATGGTGGCCTACATTATTCAAAGATGTAGATGAATGGGGAAAGGCATGTGATGTTTGCCAGAGGTGTGGACCTAAGCCAACAAAGCAGAGGCATAACCCCTTTATTATTTCCACTTCTTGGCAATTATTTGAGAAGTGGGGGCTAGATTTTTTAGGGCCCATCTACCCTCCGTCGATTCATAAAATAGAGAAGTATCTATTGATCGCCACAGACTGTGCTACAAAGTGGGCTGAAGCTATTGCTTCCCCTGACTGCATCGCTCAAACTGTTGCTGATTTCATTTACAGTAGCATCACTTGCAGGTTTGGATGTCCACTTGAAATTTGTATAGAACAAGGTACGCATTTTGTGAATAAGGTCCTACAGGAAATTTTCAACAAGTACAAAATTCTACATAGGACCTCTTGTGCCTATTATCCAAGAGCAAATGGACAGGCAGAATCCACCAACAAGGTATTAATTGCCATGCTAAGGAAGGAATGTATGTTACAACCTAGTTACTACGGCATTCATTATCAAGGTACCCTATGGGCATACAGGTTAGCTTACAAAGAGGCTACTGGATATTCTCCATTCCAACTGGTTTATGGGATATTGCCTATTGAACCCTTTAAATTTCTACATGGATCATCAAAAGTAGCTTTCATGCAGGGAAAGAAAGATTGTGGTGTCTCTCAAAGACTTGGAGCATTGTATAAAGTGGAGGAGGTATGCCTTCATGCAGCAAAGCAATTGATAGAGACTCAGATGAAGAGGAAGGAGGCTCATGATCGAAATTTGTGGAACAACAACATACAACCAGACATGTTAGTTCTTCTCCACATACCTCAAATACAAACACAAGTCAAAGCAAAATGGCTTCCACATTGGGAAGGACCTTATCGAGTTAAAACAATGCTGAATTGGGGTGTTGTGGAGTTAGAGACACTAAAAAGAGAGGCCTTGCCACTGGTCAATATATCAAGGCTCAAGGTCTATCATCAATACAGCTCAAGATTTATGGATCACCTGGAACTTGCAAAATTTGTCCAGGTTGTACATAGCCTTCTCATGTCATTTTTTGCTTAAGCTTTAGTATTTTTTATCCCTTTTCATGATTGGTCTTTGAGTTTTTAGTAATTCTAGCAACTCTTTCATAGTCCTTGGCATAAGTACAAATTTTGGAAATTTTTGGGAATTTTTCAAGCATTTTTTAGAATTTTTCATCCTTTTCAAATGTCATTTTCTGGACAAATTGGAGGAATAAAGGAAGTTCTCTGTGGTTTTGAGTGAGGAAATCGGCCTACAACTCTAGGAAATTTTCTAAGAATTTTTTCAGAATTTTTTTGGACTTTTTTGCATTTTTTGTATTTTTCTCTATTTTTTGGATATTTAAAAAAAAAAAAAGAAAGCCCCCCCTTAGGATTTTTTTCAACCAAGAAAAACGAAAAAAGAGAGGCCACCTAGAATTTTTTCTATAAAAAAATATCTCTCTCTCTCTCTCTCTCTCTCTCTCTCTCTCGCACCCCCTGCCCCCCCTCACCCCCCTTCCTTCTTTCTTTTTAGTTTATTTTTATTTTATCTTATTTATTTTATTGTTTTGTTTTTATTTTTTATTATTATTTTATTTTTATTTATTTTTTATTTTTTATTTTTTATTTTTTATTTTTTATTTTTTATTTTTTATTATTTATTATTTATTATTTATTATTTATTTTTTATTTTTTATTTTTTATTTTTTATTTTTTATTTTTTATTTTTTATTTTTTATTTTTTATTTTTTATTTTTTATTTTTTATTTTTTATTTTTTATTTTTTATTTTTTATTTTTTATTTTTTATTTTTTATTTTTTATTTTTTGTTTTTTAGCTTGGTTTATTTTTATTTTTATTTCCCAGCTCCGGGCGTTCACGTCTATTAAAAACAGAACAAAAAAAAATATTAAAACTATATATTTGGATTGCGCCTCGGAGGGCCTCGGAGGCTTTTGGCTCTGGATCGTGCCTCGAAGGGCCATTTTTTTCAAAGCTGGGGTCATTTTCATGTACTTTGGCACCTTTGGATTCAATTTTTGCATCCCAAAATCCCATTTTTTATATGCTTTTGGTCAAACTTACATGTTTTGAGCACCTTTATCACATGGTTTTATTTGACCACGCAGTCCACATGTCTATTCTCACTTGGTTTTATCATATGTTTCAATATTTCCCATATGCACCATCTGTAGCTATACTATTTGATCATTTCGTCCCTCCCCAGACCCCGTAATCCTATTCCCTCCCCCTCCCTTTACCCTTCTACCCAGCCCCATCCTTATCCCCTCCCTGCCCTATCCATCTCAGCCCTCCCTTCCCCCTCCATTCTACCCTCCCATTACCCTTCTTTGCTTTTCCATGTAAATATTCCACTTTTGGGTTCTTCTCTAGTGCTTGCTCTCTCCTGCTTCTGGTGGACTTGGTAGCTGCTCAGGTGTCCTTTTGAAGATTTTGCAGCACTAGAATCATGGTGTCATATCTGCTTATCGTTTTGGTTGTAGCTCTCCAAGACGGAGAGCACATTAGGTGGTGGGCAACTATTGAGCCTATACAAGTCATATTGGTCAAAGTCAACTATAGTCAAAGTCAAGCGTAGTCAAAGTCAAGCGTAGTCAAAGTCAAAAGATCAAAGTCAACAAGGTCAATGTCAAAGTCAACAGGAGCAAAGTCAAAGTTTTCGGAGTGCAAGTGTCAAGGTGCACAGGTAGTGCACAATTAATTGTCCACAAAGGGTAAAATTGCAGAAAGTTGGTTGCCAGTTGCAGAGGTATTTCTGTAATTTTCCTAAGGTTCAAAAGTTTTTTTAAAGTGTTTTGGAAGGTTCAGGTCAACCCTCTCTTAGGTGCACAAGTGAAGACTTAAAAGGAAAATGTGAAGGTATGTGAAGGGGCAGCATACACAGAAGTGAAAGTATGTCCCCCCAATTAAAATTTTTGTTTTAGCCTCAAGTCACTATTCGTTGGCTGCCCACCTTTGGAGACAATCTTGGGACATCAAAGTGAGCACCAAGATACTCTCGTAGTTAGGAGCGTATGTGAATCGACACTCAAAGGCAATGACTATTCTTGGAGAACTAAGCAAGACTAAGGAAGGAGAGCCTAGTTACTACCTCCCTATCTTGAGTGTTTATTACTAGATGTTTAGGTCCATATGTTAGTAATGGCACTAAGGCCTTGGCCCACTATGGTAAAACTTCCAAATTGAACAAGGAAGCATCAGGAAGGTCATCTAATACTCCTTGTGGGGCCTCTCCGGATGTGAGCCTAGAGAGATGGTCTACTCTCAAGTGAGTTTTGCCCTTTCTTACCACAACCTCAAACTCATATTCCATTAGTAAGAGAAACCATATTACTAATCTGCCTGTGTTGCATGGCTTGTTCACCAAGTAAAGTAGAGCCTGATGATCAGTAAAAAATTTAAACTTATTTGCAAGCAAATAGTGTCTAAACTTTTTAACAACATAAACCATGCCTAGTCCTTCTCGTTCAGTGGTCATGTAGTTCCATTCAGCTGCGTTCAATTGTCTACAAGCATAGGCCATAGGAAGATCCATATTACCTTCACCAGTAGGTTGTGCAAGCACACATCCAATAGCATGGTTTGATGCATTCACATGCACATGGAATGGCTTGTTCCAATCTGGTGTGGTCAAGATTGGTGCTGAAGATAATCGTCGTTTAAGCTCATTGAATGAGTTTTCACATTCTTCAATCCACTCAAAATTGGTCAAAAGTCCGTATAGAGGCTTCGCAATGATGGCATACATATGTATAAAATGTCAGTAGTAACCACAATGCCCCATGAAAGCTCACACTTCCTTGACATTTTTTGGCCTAGGGAGTTCTGCTATAGCTCTCACTTTCTCCTCATCTGTGGATATGCCATTCTTTGACACTATGTGTCCTAGAATCTTGCCTTGCCTGACCATGAAAACACACTTCTCTGGGTTCGGGCAGACTTGATATTCTCTACATTTGTCAAATATTTGCCTAAGTTCAGATATATGTGTTTGTCTAGCATTGGAATGAGCACAGAGATCATCAACATGGACTTCCAAATTCTTTCTCAAGAATTCTTTGAACACATGACACATCAGCCTTTGGAATGTGTCTGGCGCATTGGTAAGCCCAAATGGCATTACTCGAAAGGCGAATATGCCCCACTCTATGGCAAAAGTTGTCTTATGTTGATCTTTTGGTGCAATGGCTACTTGATTGTAACCAGAGAAGCCATCAAGGAAGCTGTACACTTCCTTACCTGCTACTCTTTCTAGGAGATGTTCAGTGATGGGAAGTGGATAGTTATCTCGAATGGTGGATGCCTTAACCTTCTTCAAGTTAATGCACACATGTAACTTTCCATTCTTTTTGGGCACAACTACAATGGGTGATACCCATTCAATGTGATCAATTTCATAGATAAATCCAGCTTCCACCAATCTATCTATCTCTTCCTTGATCTTAGCAGCATAATTATCATTATATGTGTATGGCTTTTGCTTAGAGGGTTTGGCATCTGAGGTCATGGGGATAGTGTGTAAGCATATGTCAGTGTCTACACCTTTCAAGTCCTTGTAGCTCCAAGCGAATACATCTCTATATTCTCTCAACAAAGATACAAATTCTTGCTCTTCTTCTTCCGTCAAGTCATGTCCTATGTATGTGCACTTTTCTTCTCCTTCTTCTATGGCTACAACAATTTTCTTAGTGGTTTCCTTGTTATTGTAGGCATCTCCTACTTGAGCATCCCGTTTAGGCATTCTCACCATGACTCTCCTATCGTCTATTTCATACTTCTTAAAATTTTCAGGGACCTCAAACAAAGATTCTTCCTCTTTGGTGTGACTTCTTTCTTCTTCCTCTTCTTGCCTTCATTTTTGGCGGTCACTTGTGTGGTTAAACTCACATCATTTGTAAGCTCTTCATGTCTCTGAGGGTGAGCATCTACCTCATAGATATATTCTTCATCTGATACAAAAGGTGGGTCCATAATGATTGACTCTAGATCAGAGTCACTTGCACCCTCGAATGCATCAGTGCTAGGTTCACATTCTTCCATAACCGAATCTCCCATGATTGGCTCTATGGTGTTAAATGTTAAAATGTGTTATGGGTTAAACTGATACCGATTAAGCGTTACTTTACGTTCTATTCAAATGCTTCTCTTTCACTTGGTTCCAAATCTTCTAACCGCGATCGTTCTCTTATCCACGTGGGTTCTTAGGAGTGGTAGGGGTCTGTTAGATAGAGGCCCTGTACTATTTTCCCAACTTTTCACGCACTCATAAATACTTCATCACGTCTTAGCTCAGTGGTTGATTCTGACTACTGACAACTATTCGGCATGCGGAAACTTAGGATTTCTGGACTGAATCTGCTATAGTAATAGAGCAGAGGTCCTGTTCTGACTTATAACTAGTAGAATACTCAACTTCATTAATTGGATACTACTCAATATGCTGCTTCCGAGTGACAGATAGGTATAATGAACAATAATACAACAGACAGCTATAACCGAGATTACGCAAACTTATCGTATACCGACTCAAGCAACAAGTTCCTACCACAGTTGATTCATCACAAACTTACCAATGCTTCTGTTCGCGTACAGACCTTTACCGATACAAGTTCTTCCTGAGATCGGAATCCTCAATGAAGCGGACTATTGTATCGAATCTGGTCACTTAACCGAAAAAAATACTAAAATGCAAATGGTTCACTTCGACCTTACACAGTCTCTCGCAGGATGATAAACCACACTATTCCGTAAAGAAAAAGATCCAGAACCGCATATAACTTATCACCAAACAGATTCACAACACAAGACTACCGAATAGAACTCGGCACGACAGGAAGAATAGCAGAATAGTTAGATGCGAATAGAACAGAACAGAACTCAATATTCTCATCAACACCTCATACATGGTCTCAAACAAGATGCTCGCAATTTCCCAAACAGAATCAGTAGAATAGACATAACAGAACACATACACACACAATGCTATACTTGCAATTTCCAAACACCTCGGTTCGAGACGTAATCAACCCACTCACTACAATACCCAACAGAAGCAGAGGCTTTTCCCAAAAAACTGCCGGTCTTTACCGCTTTCCTTTGTGCGCTTTAAATAGAAGTCTGCTACAATGTTTCCGCGAATCCACTTTTTACGGCACCTGTCCGGGTTCATCCGTCCTGGTTCGGCGGCCCTCTAACACTGGCACGCACGGTGGACTCGAACCCGCAGGTGCATTACTGTCTTGAACATCGTTTTGCACTGCCTGTCGGTCCATGCCAGGGTTTGACTCCCCAATCCTTTCTGACCGCACTTGTTCTAGTGGCGGAACAAGTATAGCCAGCCATCTCCTGCGAAAAAGTGTCCAGCTATTTTGAACATGACTATCCAATTGCTGTTTTAATAAATCTATGTCCGCATTTGTCATTAATGTGGCATTTAGTTCTACGCCTTCATCTTTTAATATCTGCCTTTCGAACTCCTGCAACACTTGTATCCTTGACTGCAAAATTTCATTTTCGGCTTGCAGGTGAGCATTCAGGGTAGAAAAACTTGACATTTCGGCTTGAATTTGTGTTTGGATAGTTTGCTTCCACTGATTAAAATCTTGGACACACTTTTTTGCAGTGATCAATTCTGCCATTAGATGCCGGTTGTTACTCTGTAACACCTGTATTAAAGCTTCTTTGTCATCCAATTCTTTTTGCATCTGTGTCATTACTGAATTAGACTTAGTCATCGTGGCCAATAATAACTCGTTTTAACCTCTTGGAGTTGGTTTTGCATCCTTATGACAAAATCGGGTTGGGGGTCATCCGGTGCTTGCTCTGGACTGGCAGTTGGCAAGTTGTCTGCCATTCGTCGTTTAATGGACAGCCGAAACGGCGTCCCTACTGTCTGATTCTGTGCGCTGTTACCTGTGTGAAAGAAAGATGCAGACGAGGTGGAGGGTTGAGCTGCTTCCTCAGGCTCTGTGTGGTGTTCTGAATTTATTCTATCATGTTCACCAGGATAAAAAGGGGGGGACCAGTGTAGCTGCTTATCCTTTACAGATTGAACAAAATTAAATATAGCAGCTAAATAGGCTGCTAGTCTGCTGTTGGTGTGGGATCTTCTCTTATCCCCGACAATGATTTGTGCGTAGAGGTGGTTATAGAGCCAATGTGTCCAGCTAACCGGACCTCCTTCTTCGGCATGTAATAGGGGGGAAAAATTTTCTTTCGACATTAAGTCGAATTTTACTAGTAAACAAAGCTTTTCTAAATACCATTTCAATTGTTCTCGTCGGTGATAGGTGGCGTTTTTCAACATGTAATACCGTCGGGGGCCTTCACAGTCGCCAAATTCCTTCCTCAGGTCCTCATTTGAACATTTAAGATATCGGGCACAATCATAGAGTGGTAGTTTAAATACGGCTGAGACGAGCTGGGGCGAAAATCGTACCTGATTGAGAATAAAGCCGCTGGTTTGTCGCATGCTATGTAATTGGTCCTCTGCATCGTCATTAGCAATCCACTGTTGCCACGGTAATTGGGCAAACTGGAGGACACCTATCTTTCGTAGCCAGTCTTCATTCTTTTGCGATTTGATGTCGAGCTCGATTTTAAATTTGGTGGAGAATTTATGCTGAGTCTTTTCTGATGCAGAAGTTACTGCGTCATCTGCTTCATCTTGTAGGGTAGTATCTGTTGTCGTTACCACATGGGTCTGTGTATGGGTGCGCTTTCTGAGTTGCCAACGGAGAATGTCAGATTCCGACATGCTTGGTTAAGCGTTGCTGAGAAGAATATGCTGGAAGTTGCTAACTGGTGCTGAATCTCGAAGAATACTAATTTAGAAAGCTATGCTCTGTAAACGCATTTTATAAACACCGGAGCTTGAACAGCCATTTGCTATACTGATTGTATGTCAGTAGGACATGACTCTTCCCTTCCTTGATAATATTTGTATCAGAGTAAAAATCATTATGCCGCGTGTTATACTGTAGATTGGTGCTAGACTGAACAAGACTTTTCATGTGCGAACATGTCAGAAAACCAAAAGTTGATTATCATATTCATACATTATGAATTTGGATGGGCGAATATACTTATTCTTCGATGAGACCTTCGAGATACATACTCCTAGCCGATCTAAATGTTCGAGCTATCTTTTTCTTAAAAGTTTCTAATAGTTGTTTTAGCGTATCAGGCTCTAGAACCTGTGCATCTATTCTAGCAGAGCTAAGTGCGATTGCTTCGGTGAGCACATTCTCGGCCTGGGTCTGCACAAAAGCTTCCTGTAGATAGAAATCGTTGGATAGTGCGGCGTCCCTGGAAGTCTTCATTTCGTCCAGTTTGGTCTTCAGCTCTGCAATATACTCCTTCTGGTTGCGCACTTGGTTGTCTAGTCGTTCAAACTGCTGAGTTTGGAAATCCAGAGTTTTCTTGAATGCATCTCGGTCTTTGCGCATCCTGTCGATATCCTTTAAGTATTGGCCTTCCCGTACTAGTTGTCGTTTGAGGATAATGTTAACCTCATTTGCGCATTCTTCGGCTCGTCATAACTGTTCTTGGATTTGTTCGGTTTCTTTCTGTTGATCCTGATTCTTCTGGATGGACTCCTGTAATTGAGTCTTTGTCTCTGCGATCAATTTTTCGAGGGAGGCGTTGATATTTTCATTTTCGTGGATGGTGGCCTTCAGGGCTTGGATTTCTTCATGCGCGACATGTAGGAGTCGATCTTTGGCTGCAAGTTGCTCAAGGGCTGCATCTCGTTGCTCTACTAGGGTCTGTTCTGCCGAGAATTTGGCTTGGAGCTCTGCTAACTGCGTCTGGAGCTGATGGTTCTCAATCTTTGTGGCTTCGATTTCTTCCTGGAGGGGGGTGATGTCAGCTTCCAGGACGTCGACCTTGTATTGATATTCGGCCTTCAGGTTGTCCGTGGCTTCCTTAAACTGTATGGGCAGCTGGTGTGATAACTGCATGAGGAACTGCCCCATGGAGGCTAGTTCCGAAAATACGGTGGGTGGTGGTGGTGGTTGACGAGGCTGAGAGGAGGTATCGGTGAGGAGATTCTAAGAATTTGGCGGAGAGTAGTTAGGGGAGGAAGAGGAGGAGGGTGTAGGTTCAGAACCGGGTCGGCGGGATGGTTCCGGTGGGATGTCGGGGTTGACAGGTGGGGTAGGCAGAACAGAGTCAGTCGTAGTTACCTTTGCAACGGTCTGTTGTTCGGCTTCTGTATGATTGATGGCCGCAATAAGTTCATCCAGTGCTTTTGTGGCGGTTTCCGGTTCATCCTGTTGATGCTTAGATTCCTTTTCGGTGGACAGTATCTCTGTATCTTCTTGGTTTTGCTGGTCTTGTTGCTCTGTTGAAGTGTCGTTGTGTATTGAAGTGGCGGTGTCGTGGTAAGTTTCTTCTTGCTTATCCTCTTCGGCGTCGTGTTTCTTTCCGGCGGATCCTTGGACTTCACTTTCTGAAGAGCTAATCCGAATTCGCTTCGTGCGGAAGAGTTGATTGATCTCTTCATCGTCTTCTTCAGTTTCCTCGAGTGGTTGTGCTGATTCTTCGTGCCTAAGTGCTGGGCCTGTGGGTGGGGGTTGTGCGGCAAGAATGGTTGGGAAGAGGAAGGAGATGATGTGGGGAAGGCGAGAGCGCGGAGAGCTGCCCTTCTGGAGTTGTTTTACTATAGCGACGGATTCCTTATGGATTCGTTGGAAAAAGTAGGAGGCAAAGTTTACGGGTTCGCGGGTGGCTAACTCTAGGGCGGAATAGAAGGGGCGAGAGATGCCGTAGGTTCGTTTTTGCAAGTTGAGGATTGCTACGAGGAATTGTAGGGCGGATCGTTCGGGTTCTGGGCGGCAGAGAATGGCATATTCGTTTGATGAGGAGCAGGGAAAGAGTTCGGTCATGCGAGCGACAGGGATGCTAGGACCATTTTCGCGTCCTTGCGGGTGAGGCGGTACGCTGCAGAGAAGGCTTGGAAGGTGATGACGGTTCTATATGGGAGGGAAGGGAAGACCCACTGTCTTTCGGTGATGGGGAATTGGGCGATGGCATGGATGATCTGCGCGGAGAAGGGATGGACTTCCACTGAGTGCCAGGGCAACTCAGCGAAGTTGGCTAATCCTCTGCAGCGCAGGTATTCGCCGACGTCTGTCGGGATACCATCACGGAAAGCAGCGTAGTTGGCTAGCGCTTCCATGGTGTTTACAAGCACACTTACAAGTAACACAGAAGACAAGGATAATACGTATAGTCTCGAGAACACAATAGTGTTATGGCACAACCGAGGGGGTTAAATAAGGAGAACACGGTGGGGGGGGGGAAGGGGGGTGGGTATCATTGTGCGGTGCGGGAAAGGTACTGTTTGCATGCTGGCATGTGTGCTTGAGTGACCGGTAGGGAGAGGCGGCTGGTAACATAAAGATTCGTACAAAACAAGACTAAAAAGGGAGAAAAAGAAAAAAAAGAAAAATGCAAAAATTTATACAAAACGCGGTTCGCCGCCGAATAATTTAATGCGTACTAGTAGTAGGATAATACGGCCGCAGCTTCGACCCATTGATTACCTTTGGAAGTGTATTTCCGGTCAACGTAGTCAACCGAAAAGTTGCCGGACCGATTTGTTCTGAGATCTTGAAAGGGCCGAACCATCGTAGTTTGAATTTTCCTGCTGCTCTATCCGATTTTGCGTTATAGAAGAGTACAAGCTGGCCTACCGAAAAGATTGGAGTCTTCAAATATCGATCGTGTGTCTTGGCTTGCCTTAGTTGTACTTCGCGCATAGTTAAAAAACAGAGCCATCGGTGCTCATCAAGTTCTCTGAGTGCGTCCATTCTTGCTGTTAGTGAATATTCTGGTAGCATTTTCTGAGTGATTGCTACACGCAGACTTGGGATGACTAATTCCATAGGTGCTATTGCTTCTAAGCCATAGGCTAGTTTGAAAGGTGTCAAGCCTGTTGTTACCTTATATGTAGTCCGGTAAGCCCATAATACTGCAGGTAGTAGTTGATCCCATCTTTCCGGTGCTTCCATGATCAATTTCCGGAGGATATTCAAAAGTGATTTGTTTGTACTTTCGGCCAATCCATTGGCACGTGGATAATAAGGAGAGCTAAAGTTATGTGTGACCTGGAATGATTGTGTAAGAGCCTTCATTAGATTGTTCACAAAGTGAGTGCCTTGATCTGAGACAATTTCCAGGGGTAAGCCAAATCGTGGGAAGACATCCGTGAGTAGACATTTTGCTACCGTAACCGCTGTAGCAGATCGTAAAGCCCATGCTTCTGCCCATCTTGTTGCATAGTCTGTACAAGTTAGTATGTATCTGTTGTTACTGAAGATTGTTGGGGGTGTGATTGGACCGATAAAATCTAATCCCCATTTCTGAAAATGGTTCGAGTGGTAAGATGGGTTGCAGAGGAAAAAGATGCCTTTGCAAAGGCTGACCAGTTCTTTGACAAGTATCACATTGTTTAACAAACTGTGCGACATCTCTGTACATCGTTGGCCACCAGAGACCTCCTTGCAGAATTTTTCGGTGAGTTAAGTCTACTACAAAATGGCCACCAGAAGGAATTGAGTGCGCCAAAGTGATAACTGAATTAACCTCATGAGGTGGAATACAACGAAGTAAGATTCCGGTATGATCTGTATAATATAGTTCTCCTGCTATTAGCCGGAATCGACGGCTAAAGACTGCCAATTTCCTTCGAACTGCCTTGGTCGTCTCAGATGGGAAGCATCCTTCGGTGAGAAAAGTTAGAATCTGATCATAGTATGTAGATGGTGCTTGTGGGTGGGCCGTCTCATCGGATAGTGGTTCAGCATTATAAATCGTAGGGGTCGTGTCATCTATGCCCACCGGAGCTTCACCGGAATCCAGGCGAGATAAGAAATCTGCTAGGGCATGTGCATTTTCGGGTCGGTGAATGACGTCATAGTCGAATTCTTGTAAAAGTAGCACCCATCGTGCTAATCGTCCACCTAAATGCTGCTGTCTTACTAGATAAACAAGGGCAGCATGATCCACATGAAAGGTAAATTTCCGGCCTAATAAATAATGTCTGAATTTTTTAATTGAGTAAATCAATCCGAGGCATTCTCTTTCAGTAGTGGAGTAATTCTTTTCTGCCGGTGCAAGCCTTCTACTGGCGTAATAAACAGGGCGAAACCACTTATCTGTTTGCTGCATCAGAATACTGCCAATTGCAATATCTGAAGCGTCGACAAAAACATGGAACGGATTGTCCCAGTCTGGTGGTTGTAAAATTGGAGTTTGTGTCAAGAGATACTTGAGCCGATCAAATGTAGTTTGGCATACTTCAGTCCATTCAAACTGTCGGGGAGTTTTTGTGATTAGCCTGTTTAATGGTACTGCTAGGTGAGCAAGCCATCGTAAGTGTCTGCCATGCCACCGTATTTGACCCATGAAACGCATTACTTCTTTTGGAGTTGCGGGTACCGGGGCTTCTAAAATTGCCAAAATTTTGTCTGGATCTACTCGGATACCTTGAGCAGATACAATATGCCCAAGTAGTTTGCCACATGAAACCGCAAACACGGATTTGTTTGGGTTAAGACAGAGTCTATATTCTCTACATTTCTGAAAACAACATCGTAAATGACTTAAATGTGCTATCATCTTCCCAAAAATCGAGAAATCGTCAAGATATACTTGCATGAATGAAGTGAGATAAGGAGAAAATATCTCCTGCATACATCGCTGAAATGTGCTTGGTGCATTTCTTAATCCGAACCACATTACGGTGCAGGCGAAGACACCCCAATTGGTAATGAAAGCAGTTTTTGGTATATCTTCTTCAGCCATTCTAACCTGATTGTACCCACTGTAACCGTCTAAGAATGAATACATTTCGTGGCCTGCTTCCCTATCAAGCATGGTATCCAAAAAAGGGATCGGGAAAGGATCTGGTACTGTTGCTGCATTCAATTTCCGGTAATCTACACAGATTCGTAGTTGTTTATTTTTCTTTGGCACAATCACAATTGGTGAAATCCATTCAGCATATTCTACTGGTACGATGAATCCTACTTTTAATAATCTGTCAAGTTCGTCTTTTACCTGAGAGGCATAATTGGGATTCATTCGATAGCTGGGCTGCCTATTTCGTTTAGCTTCAGGCTTCAGCATGACTCTGTGCTGATATATGCACGGATCTAATCCTTTCATATCTTTGTAATCCCATGCAAAGACGTCTGAGAATTCACGAAGGAGCTGAATCAAATTAGCCTGAAAAATTTCCGGTAAGTTTTGCTTTATTTTTACAGGTCGAGGATTATCCTTGTCTCCCAGATTGTACGTGATCAACTGGTCTTCAGGGACATAAAACTGTTGTGGGTTCTCTGTATCCTCTGTTGGCTTGAATAATGGTTGTAATTCAGTATCTGCTTGGTCAGACTGTTCGGTGATAGCTACTACTGCACAAACTGAAGTGTTCCAGTTATTAATGACAGACTGTAGATCAACAGTTCCTAGAGACATTAAATCGGCGTTATTCTTCAGAAATTGCTCTTCTTCATCATCTGATAGTCCATCTAACATATGAACTGGTTCAGCGAGATAAGGTCTGGCGTGAAGTTCGCAGGGTTGTATAGCATCTAGTTTTACTACATATTTACGATTGGCATCCTTGAAGGTGAGCTCTTGCGCAGACCAGTCCTGTATTACCTTTGCATGCTTCAGCCAAGGTCGGCCGAAAAGAAGGTTGTAATCCAAGGTGGATTCGGGTAGATCTAGTATAACAAAAGTCATTTTGAAAGTCGTACCTTGTAGAGTAATGGGTACATTCTGTACAAGTCCTACAGGATGGACTCTAGATTGATCAGCCATTCTGACGAAGAATTGAACTGGTTCGATTTCGGTCCAGCCTAGCTTTTTACATAATGTTGCGGTTGCAATGTTTACGCTGGAGCCTCCGTCAATTAATACCTGTGTGACCTTCTGATTCTTATACCATACTATAATCAAGGGCACTGCATGATCAACCATAGAATCAGATTCTGGTTGAACTGCAGCGGTTGCTGAAATGCAAGAGGGTGCCGGGGTAAAATGTTGTTGAAACTGTTGCCGGATTCCAGGTACTAACGTCAAAAGTTGGCCGAGAGGTAGGGTGATAGATGCCTTAGATAAAATTTCCCAGGCCTGTTGAGATTGGTTATCCTGCTCTTTTGAACTTGAAGTTTCTGCTGTTACTAAAGTATCTGTTGTTATGTCTTCTGCTGATGGTTGTTCTACTGCTGCTTCTTTTTGTTGCATTCCTTCCTTTGCTGCCGAGGTCTGAGTCACCGGAATGGGTTCTGAGAACACTGGAGGTTCTGTAGCGGTCCAGTGACTCGCCTTATTATACATCCTATGTTGTTCTCATATTCCTGGTTCAAATACTTCTGCTGCTGGTTGCAGTTGTTTACCTGATCGGGTCTGAATTGTAGCAGTTTGCGTTTCTACCGGAGTAATCTGTACCATGTTGGCCATTGGGTTTTGCCGCTCCTTCTTCCTCTGATCATACTCAGCTGCGTCTTTGCAATATCTTCTAATGTGTCCGAATTCACCACAAAAATGACAGCGTGGTGGTGGTAAATTGGGGTTTTCCGGTGGTGGTCCATTCTGCCATCGGTTGGCATTATAATTGTTGTTCCTTTGTCCTCGGTAGTTCCGATATCCCTGTGGTTGATTGTTTCTCAGTTGCAGAGGTACATAGTGATTTGCTGCCTGTCCATGTTCTTGAATAACAGCATTGACTGTTGCTGTTCCCTGTATTCTAGCATTGTAGACACAATTTCCGGTGAAGTGTCCAGCACTGTTGCAGATAGCACAGAATGTTTGATTTAGCGCACAGTTGGCACTTGTATGCCCTGAATTTTTGCACGTGGTGCAGTAAACTTGCCTGGTTATATCTTCACTCATATTTTTGTTTGTCCTTAACCATTCCAAGTCTTCTGAAAATCCACCAACCTTGGATTCCAGTTGCAAAGCCATAGCGATGACTGCATCCAATGTCATTGCTCCGACACATCTAATAATCATGATCTGCTTCAATTGCGGATTTAATCCATTGATAAACCATTGAGTGATGACGTCATCAGGTAGATTAGCATGTGCCTGTGGTATCTACCATAAATGTGTTCTGAAGAGAGTAGCGTATTCCTGGACAGTCTGATTTGCCTTCTGTCGGTTGTTCTGTAGATAATCAAAGATTTCAGCAGGATTCTTCTTTAATCTGAATCGTTGTAGAAAGGCATCTCGTACTTCATCATAGGTACCGAAATGGTTAATGTCGTATTCCGTAAGCCATCTAGCCGCTTCATTGACCAGAGTAGATTGAAAAACAATAGCTTTGTATGCCTGATCCGGTGGATGGTTGAGGACTGCATAACTGATCTCGAAAGTGCGTACGTGAGCATCCGGGTCATCTCCTGGGAATCCACCAAATTTCGTGTAGGTTACTCCTGTTGGAGGCAGCCTTGGTTGACCTAACTGTTGTTGTTGTTGTTGTCCGTTCATCGTGGGTGTCTCTGGTCCTGTATCTTGAGGTTGATTAGTTGAACTATCAGAATCTGGATCGCCGGACAGCGTACCTTTCGGTGTGCTGTTTTTGCGCAGGATACTTCGGATCTCTACTTCGAATAGCTCTCCCTCTTTCTGGATGTCCAATATCCGAAATCTTTCTTCCAGACACGCGGGTCTGGCTGAGGATTCTGCAACAAATGCTAATCCTTGACCGCCAGTTGGTGTTTCTATCACCGGAATATCACCGGAATGAGCTAACAGTCTACCAGACTGTAGCGTTTTTTCGCTTTTACTGATGTCTTTTCCTAGAGTTTGTCTATTCTCTAGCGGCGTCTTGATAGATTCTGGAACTACTGTACTTTGGTTAGGCCGGGTCGAGGTGACACCAGCCTGTACCAAAGGCACTAATCGTTCCACCGGAATATGACCGGAATTAATTCTAGCGTCCTTAACTTGCTCAACTACTGAGTCCGGTCGCGTTATACCTTCTTCTCCTAGAGTTGTTTTTTGTACTTTTCTTGTTCCCGTCGTCTTGGTCCTAGGATACGTTTCACCAGACCGAGTAACCGGCATGTATCATTGCCCAGTGATATTATCTGAGCAGTTTGCAACAATCTGGGTCTGTTGCTACTGTCAGTAATCAAATATTACTGGATATTTGCTTCTTACAAACCGCTTAGCACTCTAATGCCACTTTCTTACAAGTAACTCGTAATCAAATACTACTTTACCGTAGAGATTGTTAAACAGTTGCCACTTTCCCACGGACGGCACCAAATGTTAAATGTTAAAATGTGTTATGGGTTAAACTGATACCGATTAAGCGTTACTTTACGTTCTATTCAAATGCTTCTCTTTCACTTGGTTCCAAATCTTCTAACCGCGATCGTTCTCTTATCCACGTGGGTTCTTGGGAGTGGTAGGGGTCTGTTAGACAGAGGCCCTGTACTATTTTCCCAACTTTTCACGCACTCATAAATACTTCATCACGTCTTAGCTCAGTGGTTGATTCTGACTACTGACAACTATTCGGCATGCGGAAACTTAGGATTTCTGGACTGAATCTGCTATAGTAATAGAGCAGAGGTCCTGTTCTGACTTATAACTAGTAGAATACTCAACTTCATTAATTGGATACTACTCAATATGCTGCTTCCGAGTGACAGATAGGTATACCGAACAATAATACAACAGACAGCTATAACCGAGATTACGCAAACTTATCGTATACCGACTCAAGCAACAAGTTCCTACCACAGTTGATTCATCACAAACTTACCAATGCTTCTGTTCGCGTACAGACCTTTACCGATACAAGTTCTTCCTGAGATCGGAATCCTCAATGAAGCGGACTATTGTATCGAATCTGGTCACTTAACCGAAAAAAATACTAAAATGCAAATGGTTCACTTCGACCTTACACAGTCTCTCGCAGGATGATAAACCACACTATTCCGTAAAGAAAAAGATCCAAAACCGCATATAACTTATCACCAAACAGATTCACAACACAAGACTACCGAATAGAACTCGGCACGACAGGAAGAATAGCAGAATAGTTAGATGCGAATAGAACAGAACAGAACTCAATATTCTCATCAACACCTCATACATGGTCTCAAACAAGATGCTTGCAATTTCCCAAACAGAATCAGTAGAATAGACAGAACAGAACACATACACACACAATGCTATACTTCCAATTTCCAAACACCTCGGTTCGAGACGTAATCAACCCACTCACTACAATACCCAACAGAAGCAGAGGCTTTTCCCAAAAAACTGCCGGTCTTTACCGCTTTCCTTTGTGCGCTTTAAATAGAAGTCTCCTACAATGTTTCCGCGAATCCACTTTTTACGGCACCTGTCCGGGTTCATCCGTCCTGGTTCGGCGGCCCTCTAACAATGGAAAAGACTAAAATGTCATAGCCATCCTCATCACAGTGAGGTTTCCATTGTTCTTCATTGATGGCTACATCCATTGTTGCTAAAATCGCTGCCCAATCGTGAGGTTCAAATTCTTCATCAGGGAATACTACATGTGCATAGGCTGGGTCCTGAACCGATCTATGAGTTTCCTTCACATCTATCTCTCTGGCTTTTTCTCTCTTATCCTCTTCTACTGCTTCTTTACACATCCACAAGTGGGTGTCTTCATGCATCCATGAGGATCCTGATCCGATGGAGTGTACTGACTCCGTGTCATCCTTGGCTCTATGGATGGGATTCCATTGAATAGGCGGTACGTCTCTATGAGAGTAATCTTTGAGATTGACTTTGGTCGTAACACCTAGGTGTTGCAAATACAAGGAATTGGTTCCCCAATCATGTACCACTTGCAATTGCGGCATAAATGGCCTTCCCAAAATCATCTCATAGGCTTGGTTTTTGCTAAAGTCGCATATAACAAAAGTATGCTCGAACGCAACACCACATGTAGTGAGTGTTATTCCTTCTAGCAATCCTAAGGGCCTCTCAATATGACCATCCGCCATTTGCAATTTCATCAGCGTGAGTGCTGGCTTGCCCCAACACTTCCATAGGGAAGCGGTAGCAAATGAAACTCCTGCACTTGAGTCCAAAATTGCCTTGGTTGTGTATCCTTGATGGGTAACAGGGAGATAGGTGTTTCCTTCTTCTCCTTCACTCATGTCTCCTATCTTGTCCAAAGGTATTTTTGGTACTGTTCTATGGGATCCTACCTGGGAACGAGATTTCGTTACGTCTGGCACCTGTTTGGCTACATGTTTCCACAATTCAGGCTTAACCTTGAGTAGCTCTTCTAAAGTGAGGTTGCACTACACTTTAGTGTTCTTTACTACCTTCGTATTCCTAGGTATGATCGAATCTTCATTTCTTATCATGACCATGGGCGCTTTCATGCAAGTAGACTTAGTTTCCGAGGGTCCGGTGAAATGGGGTAATTCCTGCAAGGAATTAGACTCAAAGTGCCTCTCGTGAGATTGGGCACTCTCCTGTTCTCCATAAATGGAAGGAATGTCTTGTGGGAATTGATCGTGTGTGTCATCCACAATTTCAATTGGAGGTGGGTCTTCACTATCTTTAGCCCATTTCTCTTCTTGAATCTCTCGCAAGAATTCTGGTGAATACCGATTCATAGAAGAAGAGGTGTCTAGTTCAGTGGAGTTAGGCACATAAGCTTCCTGGGGAGGAATGCTTATTCTATCCCTTGCACTCTCTTTAGACTGTGAGATGGTTCCTTTTCTAGACTTTGCAAGTAACCTCTCCAATCTATCTAATAGACCATCAAAATGCAATGGTGTTCTAGTGGAGCTAGAGCCATTGAGCAAGCGACTAGCTTCAAACATAGCTTGCACCAATTCTACCATCTTTGCACAAATTTTTGTTCTCTCTATCTCTAGATCGGCTCTAGGATAACATTTTTCATGATCTGTCACGTTTGGACCTTCTTGGATTCTGGCCTGATATGCTTTAAGCATCATGTCTAGATCCTCAAGAGTGGGATCAGTTAGGACTGATCCTACTCTGGGTGGTGGGTGGGTTACGTGTGGTGGATTAGAATGTTGGGGAATGGAAGGTGATGGGTAGGAGGGAGATGGAAATGGGGTGGTGGGGTAGTGTGAGAATGGTTTTGAGATGCGAGTTCACTTATCTTTGCTTTGGTTTCTCTCAAGCTTTCTTCAAGTTCGCTCATTTTCTATGACCATTGTCTTTTCATTCTCTCTCGGCTATCTCTCCAAGCTCTTGTCCTTTTCTTGGTTATGCTCTCCATCTCACTAACCTCATAACTCTTTTCTTGCCCTACTCCTTGAGTTTGCTGCAAAGCTTGAGCTTGGGTGACTACTTACATTGGGGCAGTGGAAGTCACACTTCCTGTAGAATCTACTACTAACCCCATAACATTGATAAGAGTGATTTTTGGCATATTGATGGGGTTCTTGGGACACTCTCATATCAAATGCTCCTTTCCGCAATCTGGGCAAAATCCTTGAATTGTCACAGATTGGGTTTGTGTAGGTGTTGGTAGAGGGCAATCATGGATGAGGTGATCTCCTTGACATCGAAAGCATGGCCCTCTAGGGAATGGAGGTCTTATCTGCCTAGGCTGAGGTCTAGAGTTGGGGTTTGCGTACATGACATTAGTATAATCTGGCTCCCAATTAGATTCACTGGGTTCTTCATAATAGTATGACTCATTATGCTCGGGTGATTGCATGTAGTAAGCTTGTGGGCTATCAACATGTGTGGAGTCAAAATGATGGTCACTTGGATCAGTTTCTGATAGCAATGGTGTTGTTGGGACTATGGTTCTATTCAGATTTTCTTCAGCAGATGCATATTTCACCGGAATCACATTGGTTGGAGTAGGGAGTTGCTACGCTAGGACTGGTTGAGGTCTCTACTACCCTTGATAGGGTGGTGGCTAGGTCTGCTGGGGCCTACCATATTGCTATGGTGGGTACTGATTCTGGAATCTACCTTGTTGCGGATATGGTTGAGGGTAGTTCTATCTCACAGTTTGCTTGTTATAAGGACAATCTTGTGCGGTGTGGTTGGTGTACCTTCGCTCTATGGTGCAATACTGGCTACTAGGATTCACTTGGGGTTGAGCCATTATGGGACATACACTCGCCATATGGTCACCTCCACAAGTATAGCATCGCTTTCTTGGCGCAAATCATGGAATTTGTTTGCTAGAGACACCTAGTTTTTGAGCTACTTCTCTACAAGTTCCTCAATAGATGTGGATTTACCGGAAGTAAGGCTACTAGAGCTATCTGAATCCTTGTAGATTTTTGAAACTCCAGCTCCTCTCCTAGATTATCCTCAATGTCTATGCACATGCGTACACATTCTTCTATGGTTTTGGGGTCTTTCAAATACACATATGATCTAAGCTTGGTACTCAACAACCCATCTAAAAGCAAAGCCACTTGATTGGCTGGTGTGGGTAACTTAGGCATCGGACACCTCTCTAGGTATTGCCTAAACCATCTTCCTACCAGTCGGACAGTCTCTTGAGGTGTTTGCTTGAAGCTATGAATCAGGGAGGAAGTATTATGCCGTATGCCACTCTTAGAGAACTTAGTGGCGAAAGCGTCTAAAAGTTGGTCTATGCTCCTAAACTTCCTCTCATGTAGTGGTTGAAACCACGTAAGAGTTGTGTTTCTAAGAGTTAGGCCAAAAGCATTGTATTGTGTGAATAGGTCCTCAACCTATTCAGCTCTCAAGACTTGCCTAAATTCTGCCACATGATCGTAAGGGTCTCCAGTGCCATCGAAGTAATTCTTCATGGACTTCACTAGCTGAGTTGGCCTCAGGGTCCTAGTGTGTTCTCTCGGCCTTGGCAAAGGGAAATCATCAACATTTCTTTGGTTCCTTGGGGCTCTAGGTCTCTCGGTTTCTTCCCTATCTGTTTTTGTTCTCATCCTTTCTCTTCGCAGGGGATTGGCAAAGCTTACCTCAGGTCTGTCTCTACTTCTATCCCTTTGAGCTCCATGAGCGTGGGAGGTCCGAGCTCCTTGGTGGCTGTAGGACACATTGGACCGATGTTGGGGAAAAGCAAATTCACCCTTCCAAGTGTAGGCATGCCTCCCATGCTCTAAGACCATGAAGATCCTCTCTGATGTATTGTCTAAGTAGGTCACTTTGCCTGGGCTCTCAGGATCTCTAAATCATAATTTGTGAGAACTCCTACTTCATGAGGCTAGTCAGGCTTATACCTCCAAAAAGCCTCATCGGTTTCTCGGTTTAAAAGCAAATCTATACTTTTATTATCTTGGGGAACCCACTCTAGAGTCATGATTCTGGTCAGGACTGATTTGCCATGGGGAGTCCTCGGCTCTCTCCCTAAGTTCTCTTGCTCTATGTCACCCATGTCAGTCTCTGCAATCACATTGCCGAACTCATATGTCCTATCTGGAAGGGTGGTGACTACATAAATAGTCCTTTCTTTATCTAGATATGCTCCATCCTCAAACTTGACTACCGGATGTTCTAGTCCATGGGGTTGATCGGGGTTCTTAATCTAGACCACAAATCTTCTCTGACCGTCTTCGTAGATGCGAGCACCTAGACGATTAGTCCTGATATATTCCAAATGAGTCTTGTAAGGTCCTTCTGGCTTTTCTAGGTAAGCCACCCCTGAACTACCTACTGGTCTCTCCATGTGATAGGACATCTCAAAATCGCTTGTTTCTGATCTTGGAGTGTATGGGTAATCACTCAACTATTGGGCCCAAGACCTAGTAGTGTGATTGAGACTAGCTTCAGAAGATCTGAGGCTTTGTCTGTCTCAGCCTAAGTGTCTGCCTGACCTAAGGTTCATATGCTTGGTTTCTCTACCCCCTTGGTCCCAAGTACACTCTCGTTGCAGGTTAATTTGCACCAATCACTTTGTTCTTTTTAGTTGAATATTATGTTAAGCCCCTGCTTGGAATCACATCGTCAGGATTATTTCAGTGAATTTCGCACTTGATATTTGATCGATTCAACTTTACTCTTGTCCCTTAGGGTTTTCGCACTTAAGACCTACTTAATGCTTGCACCTAGTTGGTTAGTTCTCTTGGACTTGATTCGTGCCTAACGTTACCCTAATTATTCAAAACCTCTATCCATACTTAGCCTTAGCTAGTTGACAGAGGGTGTTGAGAATTTCCAACCTTAAGGCTCCTTCCTTGGTTGTCCTTGTGTGCCCAGGAAGCGTATTCCCAAGCTTGCACTTACTCTTGCTTGGATTGCCCTTCGATGCTCTCAATGGATCTATAACAGTCCCAAGGTTAGCTCAAGATTTCAATTCAAAAAACACAACGGACCAATTTCATTAATGCAATTCAGAGATCAACTTGTTCTTTGACTTTGTGGAAGACAATCCTAAAAAATCCCCAAATTTCCTACCCGCAGTATGGTCAACTTCAAAATACTCTATCTAATAATCCTGACATTAATTTTATCGTAACCTGTCCTCTCTACGTCTTACCATTCAAACACGTCCTCTCTATGTCTTACCATCACACGGTCATCCTCAAAGCTTGAATCCCCGGCAACGACGCCAAAATTTGGTGTAGCTCAATGATGAGTAGCACCTCCTTTAATGTCAATCCGGGAAGACATGAGCATGGTATGAAGACCTTGAGCAAGTGAAGGCACAAGTGTGTGAGTGAGAAGCACACTAACATGCACACACATACACACACACGTGCACACAAGGCAAGAACAAAGAGAGAGAGAGAGAGACAATGGAATCACTTCTATTGCAAAAGAGTTCTCATACAAGGCTCAAATCTACAACAAGCTAGCCTCAAAAATGAGCTCTCTAGCTCTATTTATAGTTTTTGACTAGCTTTGGTCCTGTTTAGACCTAGTGTCCGACCTAGTTAAAAATTAGGTCCCTACGCTATTTTGGAGGCTCAAACGAGCTCTGAAATTATGAAACTTGGTAGGAAAATACTACTAAAGCTCCCCAAGCTGGAGGACTCCTGAGCTTGCATGAAATGGAGCTACAAAAAGGTGAAACGATATTTACAATGGTTTTCAGTTATGAGAATCACTTTTAAAATACTACAAGGATTGAAAAAAGTTGATGGGTTGCCTTAGTGCTAGATCTTCATGTATGCCCGTACTTGCTTCTTCGCATATGATGCCAACAATCTCCCCCCCTAGCGTCTGTCACCTCTGACAAACCTTTGTTCCACTGGGTGATCAATGTAGTGTTGTACGATGTCAATGGCTAGCTCCTGTTCTTTGATTCTGTTGGAGCTCAAGGTCAAGGACAAAGCATGGAAGCGCATCAAGGAAGTGGACGCACAAGAAGAAGGAGCAAGTAGGGATCTCCAAGAAGCATCTGTCAGGGATGACAGACTCAAGAGGGGGGGAGTGTTGGAGCTCAAGGTCAAGGACAAAGCATGGAAGCACATCAAGGAAGTGGACACACAAGAAGAAGGATAAAGTAGGGACCTCCAAGAAGCATCTGTCAAATTTTCAGAAGAAATCCCTATAAAAATAGTAATTTTAATCACTAAAAACCATTGTAAATGCCATTTTCCATTTTTGCAACTCCATTTTGTTCAAGCCAAGGAGTCCTCGAGCTTGAGGAGTATTAGAACTATCATCCTAAAAATTTTCATAATTTTTAGACTCCCTTTGAGCCCCCAAATAAGCCCTACAACCCATTTTTTAACTAGGAAAGACACTAGGTCTGGATAGGGCCAAAACCACTCAAAAAACTATAAAACGGGCTAGAGAGCTCATTTTTGGGGTTAGCTTATTGTAGTTTTGAGCTTTGTAAGAGATTTCTGTTGTAATCGAAGCTTTCCATTGTTCCACTCTCTGCTCTTACCTTGTGCACGTGTGTATGTATGTGTGTGCATGCTTGTGTGCTTTCACTCACTCACTTATGCCATCATTTGCTCACGGTCTTCATACTGGTCCTCACATCTCCACGGATTGACATTTATGAGGTGTATCTCCTCACATTGGTACTCACCATTGTGCTAGAGTGACACCAAATTTGGTGCCGTTGCCAGGGAGAGAGCTTGGAGGATGAGCATGTGAGGGTAAGACATAGAGTAGCGACGTTGGAAGGTAAAAAGTCACCATTTTCAGTTCACTTTCTGAGTTTTTCTTCTTCTTCATCTTCCCCTTCATCACCATCTTCTCCCATCTTCATATTCTGATTTTTTCCATTTTCCACTCTATCTTCACCTCGTTTTTCCACTTGCGGCTGTGAGGAAGAAGTGTAGAGGGTGTTTAGAGCTGAAACACTGAAGAAACATTCTTGAAAACCTCTCAAAACTATAGAAATTTGATTGAGTATTGCACGAGCTGAAGCGACCTGCGTTTGATATCGCACATGTGGTATCGTGAGATTAGAGGGTGATTTTGCATCTATAGGCTGATACGAGTGACAAGGAGGACACAAGGTACACATATCTGTAAAAAAATTTGAATTTGGGTGTCAAAATCTCCAAGTATCGTGTTCGGTTGAGTTTTGGTAGCGCGATACTAGAACTCCCGTGTATCACGATACTTGTCGAGGTATCGTGTCGTGCATGCGGACTTGAGGTATCATGATACCATTTTGGTATCGTATTTTCAAGTACGGGTATCGCGATCGCGGTCACCCAGGTGGTATCGTATCGTGCACCTCGTGGTATCGTATCGCCTCTTGCATAAGTATCCTATCGTGTAACATAAGCAGTATCGTATCGCGGCTAGAGTGGTATCGTATCGTTAGCCAAGTTGGTATCGTATCGCCAAACTCGGTAACGTATCGCCTCCTTTTTTGGTATCCTATCGTGAAAAGAGTCAATATCGTATCGTTTGATTTTTGGTATCGTATCGTATCATTTGATTTTTGGTATCGAACCTTCCAACGAGCCTAAGATCACTCCGAACGGATTTCTTATGAGGAAGTTATGATTGTTCAGGCATGTAGGGTTCAAAATAGGCTCTCAAGGTTTGAGAATATTCCTACAGTTTTCTAGTTGTTTTGCCACATTCTCAGGCTCTAAAATGCCCCAAATTGTTAAAATTCAAGCCCAAAATTATCCCAAGTCAATCAATTACTACACTCCAACAAATTATTCGTATACCTGTGTATCACGATAGCTCGAGTTACTGTGTCGTGATAGATGGGAGTGTTGCGATAGGTCAGTGTGTCGCGATAGGTCGGTGAGTCGCGATAGATGGGAGTGTCAAGATAGGTCGAAGTGTCACGATAGGTCGGTGTGTCACGATAGGTCGGTGTGTCACGATAGGTTGGTGTGTCGTGATAGGTCGGTGTGTCGTGATAGGTCGGTGTGTCGTGACAGGTCGGTGTGTCGTGATAGGTCGGTGTGTCACGACAGCTGGGTGTGTCACGATAGACGGTTGTGTCATGATAGGTCGATGTGTCGCGATACCTCGGTGTGTCACGATAGAGGGGTGTGTCGTGATACCTCGATGTGTCGCAATACTTCGATGTGTTGCAATACTTCGGTGTGTCGTGATTGACGGGGATATGGTGAATTTTACTGATCTAGCTAGTGATTCTAGGAGCTCTCAGTCTGCGCTGTGTCGTGGTGCACTCAAAATCGTGATAGGATCAGTTTTTTGGTGTGTTGGGATAACTCGAACGCGATGTCTCGGGGCTTGCGCAAAGAATTTCCGTACCTGCTAAGCTTGCTGGAGATGGTGAGGATACTGCAACCTGCAAGAAGCATGCAAAAACATACAAACACAACAAAGCACATTCGCTCTCTCTCAAACTCTCACCAAGCAAATGAGGAGAATGAAATGGGAGTGGGTATATGAAAGTAAGATGAAGATGGAGATGGAGATGCAGATAGAGATGGAGATGCAGATGGAGATGGAGATGGAGATGGAGATGGAGATGGAGATGGAGATGGAGATGGAGATGGAGATGGAGATGGAGATGGAGATGGAGATGGAGATGGAGATGGAGATGGAGATGGAGATGGAGATGGAGATGGACATGGACATGGAGATGGAGATGGAGATGGAGATGGAGATGGAGATGGAGATGGAGATGGAGATGGAGATGGAGATGGAGATGGAGATGGAGATGGAGATAGAGATGGAGATGGAGATGGAGAAAATGGTGAAAAAACAAGAAAATTACATACTACTTACCATTCCAATGCGTCCTCTCTACATCTTACCATCACACGCTCGTCCTCAAAGCTCGAATCCCCGGCAACCGCACCAAAATTTGTTGTAGCTAAGTGATGGGTAGCACCTCCTTTAATGTCAATCCGGGAAGACATGAGGATGGTATGAAGACCTTGAGCAAGTGAAGGCACAAGTGTGTGAGTGAGAAGCATACTAACATGCACACAGATACACACACACGTGCACACAAGGCAAGAACAAAGAGAGAGAGAGAGATAGAGAGAGAGAGAGAGACAATGGAATCACTTCTATTGCAAAAGAGTTCTCATAAAAGGCTCAAATCTACAACAAGCTAGCCTCAAAAATGAGCTCTCTAGCTCTATTTATAGTTTTTGACTAGCTTTGATCCTGTTTAGACCTAGTGTTTGGCCTAGTTAAAAATTAGGTCCCTAAGCTATTTTGGAGGCTCAAATGAGCTCTGAAAATTATGAAACATGGTAGGCAAATACTACTAAAGCTCCTCAAGCTCGAGGACTCCTTGGCTTGCACAAAATGGAGCTACAAAAAGGTGAGACGATATTTACAATGGTTTTCAGTTATGAGAATCACTTTTAAAATACTGCAAGGATTGAAAAAAATTGATGGGTTGCCCCAGTGCTAGATCTCCATGTATGCCCGTACTTGCTTCTTCGCGTATGATGCCAACACTCTCCCCCCCTAGCGTCTGTCGTCTCTGACAAAGCTTTGTTCCACTGGGTGATCAATGTAGTGTTGTATGATGTCAGTGGCTAGCTCCTGTTCTTTGATTCTGTTGGAGCTCAAGGTCAAGGACAAAGCATGGAAGCGAATCAAGGAAGTGGACACACAAGAAGAAGGAGCAAGTAGGGAGCTCCAAGAAGCATCTGTCAGGGACGACAGACTCAAGAGAGGGGGAGTGTTGGAGCTCAAGGTCAAGGACAAAGCATGGAAGCGCATCAAGGAAGTGGACACATAAGAACAAGGAGCAAGTAAGGAGCTCCAAGAAGCACCTGTCAAATTTTCAAAAGAAATCCCTATAAAACTAGTAAATTTTATCACTAAAAACCATTGTAAATACCATTTTCCATTTTTGCAACTCCATTTTGTTCAAGCCGAGGAGTCCTGGAGCTTGAGGAGTTATCATCCTACCAATTTTCATAATTTCTAGACTCTGTTTGAGCCCCCAAATAAGCCGTGGAACCTATTTTTAAACTAGGCTAGACACTAGGTCTAGACAGAGCCAAAACCACTCAGAAAACTATAAAAAGGGCTGGAGAGCTTATTTTTGGGGTTAGCTTGTTGTAGATTTGAGCTTTGTAAGAGATTTCTGTTGTAATCAAAGATTTCCATTGTTCCTCTCTCTACTCTTACCTTGTGTGCATGTGTGTGTATGTGTGTGCATGCTTGTGTGATTTCACTCACACACTTATGCCATCATTTGCTCACGGTGTTCATACCGGTCCTCACGTCTCCATGGATTGACATTTATGAGGTGTATCTCCTCATGTTGGTAGTCACCATTGTGCTAGAGTGACACCAAATTTGGCGTCGTTGCCGGGGAGAGAGCTTGGAGGACGAGCGTGTGATAGTAGGACATAGAGTAGCGATGTTGGAAGGTAAAAAGTCACCATTTTCAGTTCAATTTCTGAGTTTTTCTTCTTCATCATCTTCTCCTTCATCACCATCTTCTCCCATCTTCATATTCTCTGATTTTTTCCATTTTTGACCGTATCTTCACCTCGTTTTCTCACTTGCAGCTGTGAGGAACAAGTGCAGAGGGTGTTCAGAGCTCAAACACTGAAGAAACTTTCTTGAAAACCTCTCAAAACTCCAGAAATTTCATCGAGTATTACGTTGGCTCAAGCGACCTGCGTTTGGTATCGTGGCAGTGGTATCGTGAGATTGGAGGGTGATTTTGCATCAGAGGCTGATAGGAGTGACAAGGAGGATACAAGTTACACATATCTGCAAAAATTTTTGAATTTGGGTGTCGAAATCTCCAAGTATCATGTCCGGTTGAGTTTTGGTATCACGATACCAGAACTCCCGTGTATCGTGATACTTATCGAGGTATTGTATCGTGCATGCCCACTTGAGGTATCACGATACCATTGTGGTATCGTATCGTTAAGTGCGGGTATCGCGATCACGGTCGCCCAAGTGGTATCGTATCATGCACCTCATGGTATCGTATCGCCTCTTGCATAAGTATCCTATCGTGTAGCCGAAGCAGTATCGTATCACGGCTAGAGTGGTATCGTATCGTCAGCCAACTTGGTATCGTATCGCCAAACTCGGTAATGTATTGCCTCCTGTTTTGTATCGTATCCTGCAAAGAGTCAATATCGTATCGTTTCATTATTGGTATCGTATCGTATCGTTTGATTTTTGGTATCCAGCTTTCCAACGAGCCTAAGATCACTCCGAACGGATTTCGTATGAGGAAGTTATGATTGTTCAGGCATTTAGGGTTCAAAACAAGCTCTCATGGTTCGAGAATTTTCCTACGGTTTTCTAGTTGTTTTGCCACATTCTCAGGCTCTAAAATACCCCAACTTGTCAAAATTCAAGCCCAAAATTATCCGAAGTCAATCAATTATTACACTCCAAAAAATTATTCGTAAGGCCCGTGTATCGCGATAGCTCGAGTTAGTGTGTAGCGATAGATGGGAGTGTCACGATAGGGCGGTGTGTCGCGATAGGTCTGTGTGTCGCGATAGGTCGGTGTGTCGCGATAGATGGGAGGGTCAAGATAGGTTGAAGTGTCACGATAGGTCAGTGTGTCACGATAGGTAGGTGTGTGTTGAGTATAGGATATGCACACATCTTTATTTGTGCATAGGAACCCTTTTTTTTTGTATCTACCTAGAGTTTCGCATAAGAACCCCCTCCTAAGCACTTTTTGATAAATTCTCCAACACTATGGTTTGGAGACTTGTAAATAAATCCTTTCTTTTTGCAAAAGTAGGAGAAAACCCACGTCAAAATTCCCATGCACGTATTCTTGGAGATATGGTTGTTAGAAGAATATTTCCCAAGATCTTTTTGATATGTTAGTTAGAGAAAGAATCCACTTTTTGACTTTTCAAAGGAGCACATGGGGAATTGTGCTAGCCTATATATAGAGGCTTATTTTTGTAAAAAAGGGGGGGGGCTCTTGGTTCGACGTACTCCATGTAAAATCTTCATGAATGGAAGAACTCTCTTTTATTCTAAGGCTTTGTGCATTTATGTGTGTAGTCTTGGAGTGTGAGAGGGTG
Source organism: Ceratopteris richardii (assembly GCA_020310875.1). NCBI lineage: Eukaryota > Viridiplantae > Streptophyta > Polypodiopsida > Polypodiales > Pteridaceae > Ceratopteris > Ceratopteris richardii. Next base: position 36,757,215 of record CM035417.1, read on the forward strand.
TGGTGTGTGTGTGCTTGCTGAACCTTCCTTTGTGTGTGAGTAATGTGTTGCATTACTTGTATTTTCCATGTGTGACCATGATCCTTGACTCCCATTGCTCCATATTTTCAAGCATGTGGCATAGCCCGGGGCTGATGCCAATGGCTTGAACATGTTGGAGGATGGGGTGGATGAAAGGAGAGTCTTTCTTGGGCCTTCCTCCTTGCTTCCATGCAAGGTGATGTGGGTTGGTTACTCCCCTATGCTCTCAACACCAAATTTGGCGCCGTTGCCGGGGATGGTCGGCCTTTCATCACTTGGAAGGCTCAAGAACATGTGGTAAAGTATTGTGTTGCAATTTTTTTGCTCAGGATTTGAGTTTGTGCATGGCACTTTCACCCTTCCTTTGGGTCAATTGCTCCCCAATTTCTTGCTTTGGTAGGATAGTTTTAGTTCAATTTGAATGTTTCACAAGAACACCCCCTTACCCCTTCTCTCTTTCTCTCTCACATTTACACCTCCACTTCACATCCACCTTTGGCTTCACCATCCACCTCTGTCATCTCTCTGTGAATGTTTTCCTTGAAAAGAGGGGAGGGTTGTACTCTCTATGTTCCCCCCCTTTTTGTTCATGTTGAAGATATCACTTTATTCTCCCAAGCTCATGCCCACGACCTTCTGATATGATGTGACCGGTAGGTAAGGAAGTAATCACTTCTCCTTTTTCCACATTCTGGTCCTGGGGACGGAGAAGTTTTTGGTTTTCTTTTTGGTTTCTTCCCCCTATCTCATTCTGGCGCGGCCTGGGGTTGAGCTCCCTCTCCGAGCTCCCCCTCGTGGCTTCTGTTCGGAGGACATGGAGTTTTGGTTGGTGGAGGGAGTCATGACTCTCCTGATGGTGGGTGAATCTGCCATGTGCTAAAGGAAGTCGAAGTTCTCTCGCATGTACTGTGTCATCAGTTCCACATTCACGACTAAGGTCCTTATGTAGCCATGGCACCCCTCTGGCCAAGAAGCTTGGCTCTAGACCATGCCCGTGATGCAAGAAGTATTCTGCAGGAACACTTGGGATCTGAAGCTCGCACATGACAGAAAGATCGATTGTGGTGAGGACTGGGTAATGCAAGCAAAGTCTTTATGGAACGATCAATTCGGTTGTATGGACGAACTCTCTACTGCTTCCCACTCTATTTTTGGGTTAAGCATTGGGATCTTCTTCTTTGCTAATAGTCGATTAAACCTCTCCTTCCCCAATTCTTTTTACTTCCAGCAGAAGCATATAGTTGCAATGCAGAAGGGATGCCCAAGGACAATAGGGCTAATTATGGGGCTACCCATTTGCACACATGACAGGTCAGGGTGGGTTGTTGCTATCTTTCTCGCCACTCTCGCGATCAATTTATAGTTCTCATCTACCTTGAGCACTCGGAGGATGGTTGGGAGTGTGCTTTTCTGCGCAATGGATATGAGAATTATACAGGCTGTAAAACGGAATGTCTAGCAGGTTCCATTTTGTGATTTTTCAGGTTGAAGCAACGACGACAGAAACGCAGAGATCACGGGAGGAGCTGTTGATAAAAGATTGTGTTTTATACCTTCTCAATAGGGAAAATCTTACCCAAATGATTCCAGAATGTGGAGTTTTGTGCCTCTGATTATTCATCATAAGCTGCTCCTTCAACCACAGGTTTTGCCTCAGTCAAAGATGCTCGGGGAGAGCAAAGTCCATTTCATTCCTCTGCCACACAATTCTACAGGTATCGGTGTGCTTCCTTCAAAAGGGATGTAAGCTGTCGTTGTCCATTTGGCAAGCAGACATTGAAAAGAGAACTCCCAATTGTTCAAGAAGGAAGAACAAGGATTGTCTCCAAAATGCTCCCATACTTCTCTCGGCCTCTCTGTTTTTTGTTGCAGTCCTCTTGAAATAACGTTTTGGCTGACCCTCAAGCATATGCATCTTCTTTACTGAGCCATGACATATGGTGTTTAACCTCCAAAAAAAAAAAAAAAAAAAAAACATATTACCTTGTCGTCTGTATCATACCAGTGAAGTTTGAAGCCAGCTACAGGTTTAATTTTTACCACATGGGTTCCCCCTAGGAGAACTTTGTGTGGATCCAGCTGCCACCGTAAATCATTTGGAAGACTTAATGGTGCAAATTGGGGCAGATCATTCTGAAACGCTGCTTGCTTCACGGATTTTTTGTACATCTTGGATGGGGGTTTTGTCCAAATCCCATGACTAAGTTGCTCCAAGTGGAAACATATTGGGTTGGTGGTAGAACTTGGCTTCTCTCATCAACTCCTTCTCCCTGTCAGTGGCCTTTCATCTCTGCCCAGACAGTGCTATAACTGGTGGCTGATGGTTGCGGGCTTGGGGGGCTGGCAATCGATTTTGTTCTATCAATCTATATGTTGTCGCCATTATGGTTGGTCTGAGACTGAAGAATTTGGTGCTAAGCTAAGGCGATATGGCATTGTTGTCCGGATACGAAGATCTCCGCATCAGAACCCTAACCATCCAGCCTTGTCCACATGAACTGGGAAGTTTTTGATGTGACCCCATGGAGTTGTATGCTTCCAGATGAACCCAGGCCCTCCAAGGCTATCTTGGTGGAACTATTACATGAAGATTTTGATGATCTGGCACACTCATTATCCACATCTCTGCTAGGTTGATTGATATTATTACTCCAAGTACTTATCATCAGAATGTGCACGGAAACATTATAGATGGACAACCAGCCACCAAGGTTTAGAAGCTTTCTAATGACTGATGGCATATGCAAATTGTGACTTGATTTTGTTATCAGAGAACAACCACGTTTTAGAAAGGAATGCCCTCACCCCCCACTGATTAAAGTGAGCTGTTCTGGAATCAATATCATATGTTGGTGGTTTATTTAGTATCCCCATGCTCATGATATCATCAAGCAGGTTTCCAGGAATATGCCACACATCTTCTACTTGTAGCTATTGAAGGACTAGATAGTTGACACAATCTAGAGAAGCTTCTGCAGATATGCATTGCTTCAATATTATCAGGGATAGATGCTGCTCCAAAACAAACAATTGGCTTGAACTTTCAGCTAGTGCTCTACCACCTCTAATTGATTATCCTGTTCCTAGACATTCATCTGATCCTTTTGTGTTAACAGCAGCTAATGGTGGCTTAACCTTCCACATAATGCTGAGGGATTTGCTGGCATCAAGTGCACCAGCACCACTACAAAAAGCATACAGATTTCAGGTCTCCACATCTAGTCAAGCAGTGCAGGAAGTTTGCTCCTGTGATCCTCTCCAAAAGTATCATGAGGTTTTCTAAGATACTGCTACAGGCATAATGGAAGAAGAAATCAACCCTCATCAGCTGAACTGCAAAGGATGATTTACGAGGGATTGACAAGCCCATTCAAGCTATAAGATAGCTTCCAGACCACTCCTAGACCTTCGACACTCTTGTATGGCTTCATATGCTGCCCTGGCAGATTGAGCAGGTCTTTGAGCATGCACACACAAGATTGGGGTGTTTTTTTTTAGTATGCCATGCCCTGATCAATTGTACAGGATTGTGGATTGGAAAGATGGGAGGGGCAAAAACTTTGGGCATACTTGATAGTAACAGTTTCCTCAACTATATGGTCTCTTATGATTCCATAGACCAGTACAGCAAGCATGACAGATATGATGATTGGTGATATCCACATCTCCTTCCACTTGGAGACTCTAGTTGAAATATGCTATGATTGGGTATATGATGATTGGGTTTATGATGCTTGTATTTTCACTAAAAGATGACAAGGGTCTGATAAGAGTGCCTAGATTATGGTCACTCTTTTTGCTCATGCTTCTGCTCACAGAATGCCATGGATAGCTCCTTGGCTTGGGGCTTGCTGATACATTATGCAGCAGGGTTGTACTATGACTAATACCAATTGATGGGCTGCCCAGACTTTTGTCATTTTCAGTTGTTTCATTAGCTGCTATGGTTAACTGGGATAATTTTTTGCTCACTTTTAATGTACTCATGGTGGTTGCTTCACATCACCTACAGAGTTCGTTGAAGCCATGAGGGCAGCTGCTATATTCCCAGAGCAAGGATAGAACTATGCTGAAGCTGGCTATATGTGATGACTGCACCCCAAGCAACAAAGCTGGCCCTTCATCACAGATTAATTTGGCTACCTGCAGAATGACAACTACCAATCTTCCTGAGATCATGGCCTCCTGTGGATTAATCGTTGTTACTGCCTCAAAACTGGTCTATCTGCCAGTCAAACTCCTGGAAGTTTGAGGTGATCGGAATACATCAAGAGCTCCTTGCTCTTGGAAAAAAATTGGCCAGCCATAGTTGAAAGCAATAACTTGGTGGCTATTGAAGGTGTGCAGTTCACAGACTTCTACCAGGCTTACTTACAATGAGATGGTCTAGTGCTTAGCATGCCAAGGGTTATGGCATTCCTTGATTTCTGTGCTGGACTCACAGATTTGCTGGGTTCCTCTTTTGATGATTTCTTATGAGTAATGCATTCCTCACATAATCTTGTTACCGAAGAGCTTGGGGCATGCTGTTCTCTTGGTCCATATGGTGCAGGGCAGTACTGTGACTACTGACAAATGACAAATGGTCTTGGCTGGATACAACTGGAAACTTTGATTGCCCATGGATGTGTCTTCTTGAGATTGTCTCTAATTTTTACTATGTGTGCCTGATGTACTGAGAAGCTTGAAGTTGTGTTCTGATGGTCAACAATTTTTTGGCGAAATTCCCTTTGCAGGGGATTGCCTTTTATGCTAGGATTGGACCATAGATCGACTGTTCAGTTGTTTACCCATCCAGTTTCTGCATGGATTCTGTGGCCACAACAAGGATATACAGCTCCTAAGGATGATGCCCACTTTCCCTGTCCTCATACGGGGATGTTTTAAAATGACTTTATGTGTCTAACATCTTCTGTGTAGTGCCCTCTGATGATATCTAATATCTCATTCTCCTGTTCAATAACTGATGCAGAGGCCCACATGCTTCTTTAAGCTTAATGATCAAAATTATGTTGCAGGCTCAACTCTAGTGTGATATGATTACTGCCAGGATTGCTCATGAATAATGGGGATATACTCCCAACTTGCTGGAAGGCAGCAAAGCTTAGATTTGCTCGACCCAGTTCCTGCAATCACATGACTAAGTGTTGTTACTTTTCCATGATCAGGCCTTCCAAAGATGTCCTCAACAAGCTCTATGCCCATTTGGCAAGAAAGGAGCACCTTACGTTGCTCTTCATGATGGCTAGGCTGACTGCCTCCTAGGAGGATGGTGTCACCTAGCATCGAAAGACTCCATCACTTGGAATGCTTTTGCTTTTTCAGGAACTACTCCAGGGGATGGCTGCATCTTCGGCAACAAGAGGCTCCTCTTTTGGATTGCTGGGCTGACTGCCCCTTAGGGGGATTGTGTCGCTCAGCATTACATGACACTGCAGTACACTGAAGACCTGAGGACTGAAGACTTGCAAATTGGAAGACTTGAAGAGCTGCAGATGAAGACTTGAAGACCCAAGCCTGGACAATGCTGCAATGTATGCCCCTCTGGTCTTAGCTTTGTCGAGGACGACAAAGGCTAGGGAGAGGAGGGTGTTGAGTATAGGATATGCACACATCTTTATTTGTGCATAGGAACCCTTTTTTTTTGTATCTACCTAGAGTTTCGCATAAGAACCCCCTCCTAAGCACTTTTTGATAAATTCTCCAACACTATGGTTTGGAGACTTGTAAATAAATCCTTTCTTTTTGCAAAAGTAGGAGAAAACCCACGTCAAAATTCCCATGCACGTATTCTTGGAGATATGGTTGTTAGAAGAATATTTCCCAAGATCTTTTTGATATGTTAGTTAGAGAAAGAATCCACTTTTTGACTTTTCAAAGGAGCACATGGGGAATTGTGCTAGCCTATATATAGAGGCTTATTTTTGTAAAAAGGGGGGGGGGCTCTTGGTTCGACGTACTCCATGTAAAATCTTCATGAATGGAAGAACTCTCTTTTATTCTAAGGCTTTGTGCATTTATGTGTGTAGTCTTGGAGTGTGAGAGGGTGTGGTGTGTGTGTGCTTGCTGAACCTTCCTTTGTGTGTGAGTAATGTGTTGCATTACTTGTATTTTCCATGTGTGACCATGATCCTTGACTCCCATTGCTCCATATTTTCAAGCATGTGGCATAGCCCGGGGCTGATGCCAATGGCTTGAACATGTTGGAGGATGGGGTGGATGAAAGGAGAGTCTTTCTTGGGCCTTCCTCCTTGCTTCCATGCAAGGTGATGTGGGTTGGTTACTCCCCTATGCTCTCAACAGTGTGTCATGGTAGGTTGGTGTGTCACGATAGGTCGGTGTGTCGCGATAGCTCGGTGTGACGCAATAGGTGGGTGTGTCGCGATAGACGGGTGTGTCGCGCTAGGTTGGTGTGTTGCGATACCTCGGTGTGTTGCGATACCTGGGTGTGTCATGATAGACGGGTGTGTCATGATACCTCGATGTGTCGCGATACTTCGATGTGTCTCAATACTTCGGTGTGTCACAATAGGCCGCGATATGGTGAATTTTACTGATCAGGCTAGTGATTCTAGGAGCTCTCAGTCTGCATTGTGTCGTGGTCCACTCAGAATCTTGATAGGGTTAGTTTTTTTGTGTGTCATGATGACTCAAACTCGATGCCTCGGGGCTTGCGCAGAGAATTTCCGTACCTGCTGACCTCGGTGGAGATGGTGAGGATGCTACAACCTGCAAGAATCATGCAAAAACATACAAACACAACAAGGCACATTCGCTCTCTCTCAAATGAGGAGAATGAAATGGGAGTGGGTATATGAAAGTAAGATGGAGATGGAGATGGAGATGGAGATGGAGATGGAGAAAATGGTGAAAAAACAAAAAAACTACCTACTACTTACCATCACACTCTCGTCCTCAAAGCTCAAATCTCCAGCAACGGCGCCAAAATTTGGTGTAGCTCAGTGATGAGTAGCACCTCCTTTAATGTCAATCCGCGAAGACATGAGGATGGTATAAAGACCTCGAGCAAGTGAAGGCACAAGTGTGTGAGTGAGAAGCACACTAACATGCACACACATGCACACAAGACAAGAACAAAGAGAGAAAGAGACAATCGAATCACTTCTATTGCAAAAGAGTTCTCATACAAGGCTCAAATCTACAACAAGCTAGCCTAATAAATGAGCTCTCTAGCTCTATTTATAGTTCTTGACTATTTTTTATTCTGTTTAGACCTAGTGTCCGGCCTAGTTAAAAATTAGATCCCTAAGCTAGTTTGGAGGCTGAAACGAGCTCTGAAAATTATGAAACTTGGTAGGAAAATACTACTAAAGCTTGGAGGACGAGCGTGTGATGGTAAGATGTAGAGTAGCGATGTTGGAAGGTAAAAAGTCACCATTTTCAGTTCAGTTTCTGAGTTTTTCTTCTTCTTCATCTTCTCCTTCATCACCATCTTCTCCCATCTTCATATTCTCTGATTTTTTCCATTTTTGACTACATCTTCACCTCGTTTTTTAACTTGCGGCTGTTAGGAACAAGTGCAGAGGGTGTTTAGAGCTGAAACACTGAAGAAACGTTCTTGAAAACCTCTCAAAACTCTAGAAATCATATTTAGTATTGTGCGGGTTGAAGCGACCTGCATTTGGTATCGTGATGGTGGTATCATGAGATTAGAGGGTGATTTTGCATCTACAGGCTCATAGGAGTGACAAGGAGGACACAAGGTACACATATCTCCAAAAAATTTTGAATTTCGGTGTCAAAATCTCCAAGTATCGTGTCCGGTGGAGTTTTGGTATCGCAATACCAAAACTGCCATGTATCGAGATACTTCTCGAGGGATCGTATCGTGCATTCCCACTTGACGTATCACGATACCACTCTAGTATCGTATCATCAAGTGCGGGTATCGTGATCACGGTCGCCCAGGTGGTATCGTATCATGCAACTCGTGGTATCGTATCACCTCTTGCATAAGTATCCTATCGTGTAGCACAAGCAGTATCGTATTGTGGCTAGAGTGGTATCGTATCGTCAGCCAAGTTGGTATCGTATCGCCAAACTCGATAACGTATCGCCTTCTATTTTGGTATCGTATCGTGCAAAGAGTCAATATCGTATCGTTTGATTTTTTGTATCGTATCATATCGTTCGATTTTTGGTATCGAGATTTCCAACGAGCCTAAGATCACTCCGAACGGATTTCGTATGAGGAAGTTATGATTGTTCAGGCATTTAATGTTCAAAACAGGCTCTCAGGGTTCGCGAATTTCCCTACGGTTTTCTAGTTGTTTTGACACATTCTCAGGCTCTAAAATACGCCAACTTGTCAAAATTAAAGCCCAAAATTATCCCAAGTCAAACAATTATTACACTCCAAAAAATTATTGGTAAGGCCGGTGTATCACGATAGCTCGAGTCGGTGTGTCGCGATAGATGGGAGTGTCGCGATAGGTCAGTGTGTCGCGATATATGGGAGTGTCAAGATAGGTCGAAGTGTCACGATAGCTTGGTGTCTCACCATAGGTCAGTGTGTCGTGATAGGTCAGTGTGTCACGATAGGTGAGTGTGTCGCGATAGGTCGGTGTGTCACGATAGGTCGATGTGTCGCGATAGATGGGTGTGTCACGATAGGTGAGTGTGTCGCAATACCTCGGTGTGTCGTGATACCTCGGTGGGTCGTGATACCTCGGTGTGTCATGATATACGGGTGTGTCGCGATACCTCGATGTGTTGCGATACTTCGATGTGTCGCAATACTTCCGTGTGTCGCAATAGACCGAGATATGGTGAATTTTACTGATCACGCTAGTGATTCTAGGAGCTCTCAGTCTACGTTGTGTCGTGGTGCACTCAAAATCGTGATAGGGTCAGTTTTCTGGTGTGTCGCAATAACTCGAACTTGACACCTCCGGGCTTAAGTAGAGAATTTTCATACCTACTAAGCTTGCTAGAGATGGTGAGGGTGCTGCAACCTGCAAGAATCATGCAAGAACATACAAACACAACAATGCACATTCTCTCTCTCTCAAACTCTCACCAAGCAAATGCGGAGAATGAAATGGGAGTGGGTATATGAAAGTAAGATGAAGATGGAGATGGAGAAAGAGATGGAGATGGAGATGGAGATGGAGAGGGAGAAAATGGTGAGAAAACAAGAAAAGTACCTACTACTTACCATTCCAACGCGTCCTCTCTACGTCTTACTATCACAGGCACGTCCTCAAAGCTGGAATCCTTGGCAACGTCGCCAAAATTTGGTGTAGCTCAGTGATGAGTAGCACCTCATTTAAGGTCAATCCAGGAAGACATGAGGATGGTATGAAGAACTCAAGCAAGTGAAGGTACAAGTGTGCGAGTGAGAAGCACACTAACATGCACATACATACACACACACGTGCACACAAGGCAAGAACAAAGAGAGAGAGAGAGAGACAATGGAATCACTTCTATTGCAAAAGAGTTCTCATACAAGACTCAAATCTACAACAAGCTAGCCTCAAAAATGAACTCTCTTAGCTCTATTTATAGTTTTTGAGTAGCTTTGATCCTGTTTAGACCTAGTGTTTGGCCTAGTTAAAAATTAGGTCCTAAGCTATTTTGGAGGCTCAAACGAGCTCTAAAAATTATGAAACTTGGTAGGCAAATACTACTAAAGCTCCTCAAGCTCGAGGACTCCTTGGCTTGCACAAAATGGAGCTACAAAAAGGTGAAATGATATTTAAAATGGTTTTTCAGTTATGAGAATCGCTTTTGAAATACTGCAAGGATTGATAAAAATTGATGGGTTGCCTCAGTGCTAGATCTGCATGTATGCCCGTACTTGCTTCTTCACGTATGATGCCAACACTCTCCCCCCCTGGCGTCTGTCGTCTCTGACAAACCTTTGTTCCACTTGATGATCAATGTAGTGTTGTACGATGTCAGTGGCTAGCTCCTTTTCTTTGATTCTGTTGGAGCTCAAGGTCAAGGACAAAGCATGGAAGTGCATCAAGGAAATTGACACACAAGAAGAAGGAGCAAGTAGGGAGCTCCAAGAAGCATTTGTCAGGGACAACAGACTCAAGAGGGTGGCAGTGTTGGAGCTCAAGGTCAAGGACAAAGCATGGAAGCGCATCAAGGAAGTGGACACACAAAAAGAAGCAGCAAGTAGGGAGCTCCAAGAAGCATTTGTCAAATTTTCAGAAGAAATCCCTATAAAAATAGTAATTTTTATCACCAAAAACCATTGTAAATATCATTTTCCATTTTTGCAACTCGATTTTGTTCAAGCCCACGATCCCTCGAGCTTGAGGACTACTAGAACTATCATCCTACCAATTTTCATAATTTGTAGACCCCGTTTGAGCCCCCAAATAAGCCCTGGAACCTATTTTTTAACTAGGCTAGACACTAGGTCTGTACAGAGCCAAAACCACTCAAAAAACTATAAAAAGGGCTGGAGAGCTCATTTTTGGGGTTAGCTTGTTGTAGTTTTGAGATTTGTAAGTGATTTCTATTGTAATCAAAGCTTTCCATTGTTCCACTCTCAACTCTTACCTTGTGCATGTGTGTGTGTATGTGTGTGCATGCTTGTGTGCTTTCACTCATGCACTTATACCATCACTTGCTCACGGTCTTCATATCGGTCCTCACGTCTCCATGGATTGACATTTATGAGGTGTATCTCCTCACGTAGGTACTCACCATTGTGCTAAATTGACACCAAATTTGGCAAGGTTGTCGGGGAGAGAGCTTGGAGGAGGAGCGTGTGATGGTAAGATGTAGAGTAGCGAAGTTGGAAGGTAAAAAGTCACCACTTTCAGTTCAGTTTTTGAGTTTTTCTTCTTCTTCATCTTCTCCTTCATCACCATCTTCTCCCATCTTCATATTCTCAGATTTTTTCCATTTTTGACCATATCTTCACCTCATTTTTTCACTTGCAGCTGTGAGGAATAAGTGCAGAGGGTGTTCAGAGCTGAAATACTGAAGAAACTTTCTTGAAAACCTCTCAAAACTCCAGAAAAATTCATTGAGTATTACGTTGGCTCAAGCGACCTATGTTTGGTATCGCGGCGGTGGTATGGTGAGATTGGAGGGTGATTTTGCGTCACAGGTTGATAGGAGTGACAAGGAGGATACAAGTTACACATATCTGCAAAAATTTTTAATTTGGGTGTCAAAATCTCCAAGTATCATGTTTGGTCGAGTTTTGGTATCGCGATACCAGAACTCCCGTGTATCGCGATACTTGTCGAGGTATTGTATTGTGCATGCCCACTTGAGGTATCACGATACCATTCTAGTATCGTATCGTCAAGTGTGGGTATCGTGATCACGGTCGCCCAAGTGGTATCGTATCATGCACCTCATGGTATTGTATCGCCTCTTGCATAAGTATCCTATCGTGTAACCGAAGCAGTATTGTATCGCGGATAGAGTGGTATCGTATCGTCAACCAAGTTGGTATCGTATCGCCAAACTCGGTAATGTATCGACTCTTGTTTTGGTATCGTATCCTACAAAGAGTCAGTATCGTATCATTCGACTTTTGGTATCGTAGTGTATCCTTTGATTTTCGGTATTGAGCTTTCCAACGAGCCTAAGATCACTCCAAACGAATTTTGTATGAGGAAGTTATGATTGTTCAGGCATTCAGGGTTCAAAATAGGCTCTCAGGGTTCGAGAATTTTCCTACGGTTTTTTAGTTGTTTTGCCACATTTTCAGGCTCTAAAATACTCCAACGTTCATAGTCGGTGTGTCGTGATAGGTCGCTGTGTCGCGATAGATGGGAGTGTCAAGTTAGGTCGAAGTGTCGCGATAGGTTGGTGTGTCACGATAGGTCGGTGTGTCGTGATAGGTTGATGTGTCGCGATAGGTCGGTGTGTCGTGATAGGTGGGTGTGTCGCGATAGCTGGGTGTGTCGCGATAAGTGGGTGTGTGGCGATAGATGGGTGTGTGGCGATAGGTCTGTGTGTCGTGATACCTCGGTGTGTGGCGATACCTCGGTGTGTGGCGATACCTTGGTGTGTCACGATACCTCGCTGTGTCACGATAGACGGGTGTGTCGCGATACCTCAATGTGTCATAATACTTCGATGTGTCGCAATACTTCGGTGTGTCACGATAGACCGGGATATGGTGAATTTTACTGATCAAGCTACTGATTCTAGGAGCTCTCAGTATGCGCTGTGTCGTGGTGCACTCAGAATTGTGATAGGGTCAGTTTTTTGGTGTGTCATGATAACTCGAACTCGACGCCTCAAGGCTTGCACAGAGAATTTCCGTACCTGCTGAGCTTGCTGGAGATGGTGAGGATGCTGCAACCTGCAAGAATCATGCAAAAACATACAAATACAACAAGGCACATTTGCTCTCTCTCAAACTCTCACCAAGCAAATGACGAGAAGTAAATGGGAGTGGGTATATGAAAGTAAGATGAAGATGGAGATGGAGATGGAGATAGAGATGGAGATGGAGATGCAAAAAATGGTGACAAAACAAGAAATTTACCTACTACTTACCATTCCAATGCATCCTCTCTACGTCTTACCATCACATGCTTGTCCTCAAAGCTCGAATCACCGGCAACGGCCCCAAAATTTGGTGTAGCTCAGTGATGAGTAGCATCTCCTTTAATGTCAATCCGGGAAGACATGAGGATGGTATGAAGACCTCGAGCAAGTGAAGGCACAAGTGTGTGAGTGAGAAGCAAACTAACATGCACACACATACACACACACGTGCACACACGAAAAGAACAAAGAGAGAGAGAGAGAGAGAGACAATGGAATCACTTCTATTGCAAAAGAGCTCTCATACAAAGATCAAATCTACAACAAGCTAGCCTCAAAAATGAGCTTTCTAGCTCTATTTATAGTTTTTTACTAGCTTTGGTCCTGTTTAGTCCTAGTGTCCGACCTAGTTAGAAATTAGGTACCTAAGCTATTTTGGAGCTCAAACGAGCTCTGAAAATTATGAAACTTGGTAGGCAAATACTACTAAAGCTCTTCAAGCGCGAGGACTCCTCGGCTTGCAAAAAATGGAGCTAAAAAAGGTAAAACGATATTTACAATGGTTTTCAGTTATGAGAATCACTTTTAAAATATTGCAAGGATTGAAAAAACTTGATGGGTTGCCTCAGTGCTAGATCTGCATGTATGCCCGTACTTGCTTCTTCGTGTATGATGCCAACACTCTCCCCCCCTACCATCTATCATATCTGACAAACCTTTGTTCCATTGGGTGATCAATGTAGTGTTGTACGATGTCAGTGGCTAGCTACTGTTCTTTGATTATGTTGGAGCTCAAGGTCAAGGAGGAAGCATGGAAGCGCATCAAGGACATGGACACACAAGAAGAAGGAGCAAGTAGGGAGCTCGTAGAAGCATTTGTGAGGGACGACAGAGTCAAGAGGGGGGGAGTGTTGGAGCTTAAGGTCAACGACAAAGCATGGAAGCACATCAAGGAAATGGACACACAAGAAGAAGGAGCAAGTAGGGATCTCCAAGACGCATCTGTCAAATTTTGAGAAGAAATCCCTATAAAAATAGTAATTTTTATCACTAAAAACCATTGTAAATACCATTTTCCATTTTTGCAACTCCATTTTGTTCAAGTCGAGGAGTCCTCGAGCTTGCGGAGTATTAGAACTATCATCCTTCCAACTTTCATCATTTTTAGACTCCATTTGGGCCCCAAAATAAGCCCTAGAACCTAATTTTTAACTAGGCCAGACACTAGGTCTGGACAGGGTCAAAACCACTCAAAAAACTATAAAAAGGGCTGGAGAGCTCATTTTTGGGGCTATCTTGTTGTAGTTTTGAGCTTTGTCAGAGATTTCTGTTGTAATCGAAACTTTCCATTGTTCCACTCCCTGCTCTTACCTTGTGCATGTGTGTGTGCATGTGTGTGCATGCTTGTGTGCTTTCACTCACGCACTTTGTCATCATTTGCTCACGGTCTTCATACCGGTCCTCACCATCTTCTCCCATCTTCATATTCTCTAGTTTTTTCCATTTTCGACCGTATCTTCACCTTGTTTTTTCACTTGCGACTGTGCGAAACAAGTGTAGAGGGTGTTCAAAGCTGAAACACTGAAGAAACATTCTTGAAAACCTCTCAAATCTCTTGAAATTTGATTCAGTATTGTGCGGGCTCAAGCCACCTGCGTTTGGTATTGCGGCGGTGGTATCGTGAGATTGGAGGGCGATTTTGCATCTAGAGGCTGATAGGAGTGACAAAGACGACACAAGGTACACATATCTGCAAAAATTTCTGAATTTGGGTGTCAAAATCTCCAAGTATCATGTCCGGTCGAGTTTTGATATTGCGATACCAAAACTCTCGTGTATCGCGATACTTGTCGAGGTATCATATCGTGCATGCCCACTTGAGATATCACGATACCATTCTAGTATCGTATCGTTAAGTGCGGGTATCACGATCTCGGTCGCCCAGGTGGTATCGTATCATGCACCTCGTGGTATCATATCGCCTCTTGCATAAGTATCCTATCGTGTAGCACAAGCAGTATCCTATCGCGGCTAGAGTGGTATCATATCGTCAACCAAGTTGTTATCGTATCGCCAAACTCATTAACGTATCACCCCCTGTTTTGGTATCGTATCGTGCAAAGATTTAGTATTGTATCGTTTGATTTTTGGTATCGTATCGTATCGTTTGATTTTTGGTATCGAGCTTTCCAACGAGCCTAAGATCACTCCGAACAGATTTCCTATAGGAAGTTATGATTGTTCAGGCATTTAGGGTTCAAAACATGCTCTTAGGGTTCGAGAATTTTCCTTCGGTTTTCTAGTTGTTTTGCCACATTCTCAGGCACTAAAATACCCCAACTTGTCAAAATTCAAGCCCAAAATTATCCCAAGTCAATCAATTATTACACTCCAAAAAATTATTCGTAAGGCCGGTGTATCACGATAGCTCGAGTTGGTGTGTCGCGATAGATGGGAGTGTCGCGATAGGTCGGTGTGTCGCGATAGGTCAGTGTGTTGCAATAGGTCGGTGGGTCGCGATAGATGGGAGTGTTAAGCTAGGTCGAAGTGTCGCAATAGGTCGGTGTGTCGCGATAGGTTGGTGTGTCGCGATAGGTTGGTGTGTTGCGATAGGTCAGTGTGTCGCGATAGATGGGTGTGTAACGATAGGTCGGTGTGTCGTGATACCTCGGTGTGTCGTGATACCTCAGTGTGTCACGATATATGGGTATGTCGCGATACCTCGATGTGTTAGGATACTTTGATGTGTCACAATACTTTGGTGTGTCGCGATAGACTGGGATATGGTGAATTTTACTGATCAGGCTAGTGATTCTAGGAGCTCTCAGTCTGCGCTGTGTCATGGTGCACTCAAAATCGTGATAGGGTCAATTTTTGGGTGTGTCTGATAACTCGAACTCAACGCCTCAGGGCTTGCGTAGAGAATTTTCATACCTGCTGAGCTTGCTGGAGATGGTGAGGATGCTGCAACCTGCAAGAATCATGCAAAAACATACAAACACAACAAGGCACATTCGCTCTCTCTCAAACTCTCACCAAGCAAATGAGCAGAATGCAATGGGAGTGGGTATATGAAAGTACGATGAAGATGGAGATGGAGATGGAGATGGAGATGGAGATGGAGATGGAGATGGAGATGGAGATGGAGATGGAGATGGAGATGGAGATGGAGATGGAGATGGAGATGGAGATGGAGATGGAGATGGAGATGGAGATGGAGATGGAGATGGAGATGGAGAAAATGGCGAAAAACAAGAAAATTACCTACTACTTACCATTCCAACGGGTCCTCTCAATGTCTTACCATCACACACTCGTCCTCAAAGTTCGAATCCCTGGCAACGGCAACAAAATTTGTTGTAGCTCACTGATGAGTAGCAACTCCTTTAATGTCAATCCGGGAAGACATGAGGATGGTATGAAGACCTCAAGCAAGTGAAGGCACAAGTGTGTGAGTGAGAAGCACACTAACATGCACACACACACGTGCACACAAGGCAAGAACAAAGAGAGAGAGAGACAATGGAATCACTTCTATTGCAAAAGAGTCCTCATACAAGGCTCAAATCTACAACCCGCTAGCCTCAAAAATGAGCTCTCTAGCTCTATTTATAGTTTTTGACTAGCTCTATTTATAGTTTTTTACTAGCTCTATGTATAGTTCTTTAATTCCATTCCTCAAGGTCTTCATACCGGTCGTCACGTCTCCATGGATTGACATTTATGAGGTGTATCTCCTCATGTTGGTACTCACCATTGTGATAGAGTGACACCAAATTTGGCACTGTTGTCGGGGAGAGAGCTTGGAGGACGAGCATGTGATAGTAAGACATAGAGTAGCAACGTTGGAAGGTAAAAAGTCACCATTTTCATTTCAATTTCTGAGTTTTTCTTCTTCTTCATCTTCTCCTTCATCACCATCTTCTCCCATCTTTATATTCTCTGATTTTTTTCCATTTTTGACTGTATGTTCACATCCTTTTCTCACTTGCGGCTGTAGGAACAAGTGTAGAGGGTGCTCAGAGCTGAAATATTGAAGAAACATTCTTGAAAACCTCTCAAAACTCTAGAAATTTGATTCAGTATTGTGCGGGCTGAAGCGACCTCCATTTGTTATCGCGGCGGTGGTATCATGAGATTGGAGGGTGATTTTGCATCTACAGGCTGATAGGAGGGACAAAGAGGACACAAGGTACACATATCTGCAGAAATTTTTTAATTTGGGTGTCAAAACCTCCAAGTATTGTGTCTGGTCGAGTTTTGGTATCGCGATACCAGAACTCCTGTGTATCGCGATACTTGTCGAGGTATCGTATCGTGCACGCCCACTTGAGGTATCACGATACCAATCTCGTATCATATCGTCAAGTGCGGGTATCGCGATCGCGGTCGCCCAAGTGGTATCGTATCATGCATCTTGCATAAGTATCCTATCGTGTAGCACAAGCGGTATCGTATCACGGCTAGAGTGGTATCGTATCGTCAGCCAAGTTCATATCGTATCGCCAAAGTCAATAACGTATCACCTCCTGTTTTGGTATCGTATCGTGCAAAGAGTCAGTATCGTATCGTTTGATTATTGGTATCGTATCGTATCATTTGATTTTTGGTATCGAGCTTTCCAACGAGCCTAAGATCACTCCGAACAGATTTCGTATGAGGAAGTTATGATTGTTCAGGCATTTAGGGTTCAAAACAGGCTCTCATGGTTCGAGAATTTTCCTATAGTTTTCTAGTTGTTTTGCCACATTCTCAGGCTCTAAAATACCCCAACTTGTCAAAATTCAAGCCCAAATTGATCCCAAGTCAATCAATTATTACACTCCAAAAAATTATTCGTAAGGCTGGTGTATCCCAATAGCTCGAGTCGGTGTGTAGCGATAGATGGGAGTATCGGGATCGGTCGGTGTGTCGCCATAGGTCGGTGTGTCATGATAGATGGGAGTGTCAAGAGAGGTCGAAGTGTCGCAATAGGTCGGTGTGTAACGATAGGTAGGTGTGTCACAATAGGTCGGTGTGTCACGATAGGTCGGTGTGTCACAATAGCTCGGTGTGTTGCAATGGTGGGTGTGTCGCGATAGACGGGTGTGTCGCACTAGGTCGGTGTGTCGCAATACCTTGGTGTGTTGCGATACCTGGGTGTGTCATGATAGACGGGTGTGTCGTGATACCTCGATGTGTCGCGATACTTCGATGTGTCGCAATACTTTGGTGTGTCACAATAGACTGAGATATGGTGAATTTTACTCATCAGGCTAGTGATTCTAGGAGCTCTCAGTCTGCGTTGTGTCGTGGTGCACTCAGAATCGTGATATGGTTAGTTTTTTGGTGTGTCTCGATAACTCAAACTCGATGCCTCGGGGCTTGCGTAGAGAATCTCCGTACTTGCTAAGCTTGCTGGAGATGGTGAGGATGCTACAACCTGCAAGAATCATGCAAAAACATACAAACACAACAAGGCACATTCGCTCTCTCTCAAACTCTCACCAAGCAAATGAGGAGAATGAAATGGGAGTGGGTATATGAAAGTAAGATGCAGATGGAGATGGAGATGGAGATGGAGATGGAGATGGAGATGGAGATGGAGATGGAGATGGAGATGGAGATGGAGATGGAGATGGAGATGGAGATGGAGATGGAGATGGAGATGGAGATGGAGATGGAGATGGAGATGGAGATGGAGATGGAGATGGAGATGGAGATGGAGATGGAGATGGAGATGGAGATGGAGATGGAGATGGAGATGGAGATGGGAATGTAGAAAATGGTGAAAAAACAAGAAAATTACCTACTACTTACCATTCCAACGCGTCCTCTCTTTTTCTTACCATCACACGCTCGTCCTCAAAGCTTGAATCCCCAGCAATGGCACCAAAATTTGGTGTAGCTCAGTGATGAGCAGCACCTCCTTTAATCTCAATCCAGGAAGACATGGGGATGGTATATAGACCTTGAGCAAGTGAAGACACAAGTGTGTGAGTGAGAAGCACACTAACATGCACACACACATGCACACAAGGCAAGAACAAAGAGAGAAAGAGACAATCAAATCACTTCTATTGCAAAAGAGTTCTCATACAAGGCTCAAATCTACAACAAGCTAGACTAAAAAATGAGCTCTCTAGCTCTTTTTATAGTTTTTGACTAGCTCTGGTTCTGTTTAGACCTAGTGTCCGGCCTAGTTAAAAAATAGATCCGTAAGCTATTTTGGAGACTGAAACGAGCTCTGAAAATTATGAAACTTGGTAGGAAAATAGAACTAAAGCTTGGAGGAGGAGGGTGTGATGGAAAGACGTAGATTAGCGATGTTGGAAGGTAAAAAGTCACCATTTTCAGTTCAGTTTCTGAGTTTTTCTTTTTCTTCATCTTCTCCTTCATCACCATCTTCATATTCTCTGATTTTTTCCATTTTTGACTGTATCTTCACCTTGTTTTTTCACTTGCGGCTATGAGGAACAAGTGCAGAGAGTGTTCAGAACTAAAACACTGAAGAAACGTTCTTGAAAACCTCTCAAAACTCCAGAAATGGTATTCAGTATTGCGCGGGCTGAAGCGACCTGCATTTGGTATCGCGACGGTGGTATCGTGAGATTGGAGGGTGATTTTGCATCTACAGGCTGATAGGAGTAACAAGGAGGACACTAGGTATAGATATTTACAAAAGTTTTGAATTTGGATGTCAAAATCTCAAAGTATCCTGTGCGGTCGAGTTTTGGTATCGCGATACCAGAACTCCCGTGTATTGTGATACTTGTCGAGGTATCGTATTGTGCATGCCCACTTGACGTATCACGATACTATTCTGGTATCGTATCGTCAAGTGTGGGAGTGTCAAGATAGGTCGAAGTGTTAGGATAGGTCGGTGTGTCACGATAGGTCGGTGTGTCAAGATAGGTCAGTGTGTCGCGATAGGTCGGTGTGTCACGATAGGTCGGTGTGTCTCGATAGATCGGTGTGTCGCCATAGATGGGTGTGTCACGATAGGTCAGTGTTTCGCGATACCTTGGTGTGTCGTGATACCTCAGTGTGTCGCGATACCTCGGTATGTCACGATATACGGGTGTGTCAAAATACCCCGATGTGTCGCGATACTTCGATGTGTCGCAATACTTCAGTGTGTCGCAATAGACCGAGATATGGTGAATTTTATTGATCAGGCTAGTGATTCTAGGAGCTCTCAGTCTGTGTTGTGTCATGGTGCACTCAGAATCATGATAGGGTTGGTTTTCTGGTGTGTCGCTATAACTCGAACTTGATGCCTCGAGGCTTGCCTAGAGAATTTCTGTACCTACTGAGCTTGTTGGAGATGGTGGGGATGCTGCAACCTGCAAGAATCATGCAAAAGCATACAAACACAACAAGGCACATTCTCTCTCTCTCAAACTCTCACCAAGCAAATGAGGAGAATGAAATGGGAGTGGGTATATGAAAGTAAGATGAAGATGGAGATGGAGATAGAGATGCAGATGGAGATGGAGATGGAGATGGAGATGGAGATGGAGATGGAGCTGGAGATGGAGATGGAGATGGAGATGGAGATGGACAAAATGGTGAAAAAATAAGAAAATTACCTACTACTTACCATTCCAACGAGTCCTCTCTACGTCTTACCATCACAGGCTCGTCCTGAAAGCTCGAATCCCCGGCAATGTCGCCAAATTTTGGTGTAGCTCAGTGATGAGTAGCACCTCCTTTAATGTCAATCCGGGAAGACATGAGGATGGTATGAAGACCTCAAGCAAGTGAAGGCACAAGTGTGTGAGTGAGAAGCACACTAACATGCACACACATACACACACACGTGCACACAAGTCAAGAACAAAGAGAGAGAGAGAGAGAGATGTTGGAGAATTCCTCTCTGTTGGAACTCAAGGTCAAGCACAAGCATGAAAGCACATCAGAAAGGTGGACACACACAAGAAGAAGGAGCAAGTAGGGAGCTCCATGAAGTACATGTCAACTCTTTAGAAGAATCCCCTACAAAACTATTGATTTCCATCACCAAAACCATTGTAAATACCATTTTCTATTTTTGTAGCTCCATTTTGTGCAAGCCGAGGAGTCCTCGAGCTTGAGGAGTATTAGAAGTACTATCGTACCAACTTTCATAATTTTTAGACTTCGTTTGAGCCCTCAAATAAGCCCTGGAACCTAATTTTTAACTAGGCCGGACACTAGGTCTGGACAGGGCCAAAACTAGTCAAAAAACTATATAAAGAGCTAGAGAGCTCATTTTTGGGGTTAGCTTCTTGTAGATTTCAGCTTTGTAATAGATTTCTTTAGTAATCAAAGTCCTTCCATTGTTCCTCTCTTTGATCTTGCCTTGTGCGCGTGTGTGTATGTGTGTGCATGTTTGTGTGCTTTCACTCACACACTTGTGCCTTCACTTGCTCGTGGTCTTCATACCGGTCCTCACGTCTCCGCGGATTGACAAGTAAAGGAGGTGGTGCTTACGCTTGAGCTACACCAAATTTTGGCGCCGTTGCCGGGGAGAGAGCTTCGAGGACGAGCGTTGTGATGGTAAGATCGTAGATTTGCGACGTTGGAAGGTAAAAAAACTGTCATTTCAGTTCATTTTCTGTTTTTTTCTTCTTCATCTTCATCATCACCATCATCTCCACCTTCTTCCATCTTCTTCTTCATAGAAATTTCTGTTTTTTAGTGCATTTTCACCATTTTCATACCATTTTTCATGCATTATTGTGTGGGAAGGAGTTAGGAGGTGCAAGGGAGAGCAAGCGCTGTGTGTTTTTCATGATTTTCTGCTCATACGGAGCTCGCCATAGCCGGCGCTCAGAAATTTGAATTTCCCGCCAAAAAACGCGATTCTGTAATGAAAATCGCGATTCTGTGAAAATTCAAAATTTTTTTTGAAAACACGATTTTCAGTTTTCCCGCCTAAAAGTTGGCTGAAAAGAATCGCGATTTTGTGTTTTTCTCAAAAAACACGATTCTCAAAAAAACACGATTCTCTGCTCAAAATCGCGATTTTCACAAATCACGATTTTCAGCAAAAACACGATTTTGTGAAAAAGGCGATTCTGTGAACACGAATTTTTGCTCAAAATCGCGATTTTCAAAAATACGATTTTGTACTCAACATCGCGATTTTCATGCCAAAAAATACGATTCTGAGAAAACACGATTTTCAGCAAAAAACACGATTTTGTGAAAAACACGACTTTCTGCTCAAAATCGCGATTCTCACAAATCACGATTTTCAGCCAAAAATACGATTTTGAGAAAAACACGATTCTGTGATTGTGCTCAAAATCGCGATTCTCAAAAAACACGATTCTGTGCACAAAATCGCGATTTTCATGTCAAAACACGATTCTGAGAAAATACGAAATTTTGCTCAAAATCGCGATTCTCTAAAACACGATTTTATGCTCAACATCGCGATTTTCATGTCAAAAAACACGATTCTCTAAAACACGATTCTGTGCACAAAATCGCGATTTTCATGTCAAAACACGATTCTGAGAAAATACGAAATTTTGCTCAAAATCGCGATTCTCTAAAACACGATTTTATGCTCAACATCGCGATTTTCATGTCAAAAAACACGATTCTCTAAAACACGATTCTGTGATCAAAATCGCGATTTTCATGTCAAAAAACGCGATTTTCAGAAACACGATTTTGTGATCAACATCGCGATTTTCAGAAACACGATTTTGTGATCAACATCGCGATTTTCAAATCACGATTTTCTGCTCACAATCGCGATTTTCAAAAACACGATTTTGTGCTCAACATCGCGATTTTTTTGACTTCACAGCATCGCGATTTTCAGAAAGTTCACAAAATCGCGATTTTCTCCAAAGGTCCTGTTTGCCTGTTTTGACCCCCAGGAGCCTGATTTGACATAACTTTTTCATCCAAAGTCCATTTTTTGAGCTCTATAGCTCGTTGGAAAGCTCGTTTCAAATCCTACACGATCTCAACTGTTTTTTTCAAGAATAATGCGTTGATTTTGAGATAGGATAATTTGAAGTTGGGCATCAAGTGGGACTAGGAAACCAGGGGGGCTCCCAAGGATTTTTGAGCAATACCAAGAGGGAGAAAAATTGCATCATGGGAAAGAAAAAAGCAAAAGAGAGAAGAAAGGGGGCTAAGATGGGAAAAGAGAAGGGAGATGAACATGGAGTGCATGAAATAATCTCACATGAGTGTGAAATATCTAGAGAAAAATTGCAAGGAGTCAAGGAAACGGAGGAAATGTCTAGGGGGGTTGGATCCTTATTTGCAGCAAGAAAATATGATAATACTTTTGTGGATGTCAGGATAGGATATGACTATAGAAGGTTGGGTGTTTATATCAATCCTAATTGTGAGTGGAATTTAATTCATATTGAACTACTGACCTTTATTTTTGAGAACATCCAACCAACACCTCATTCTTCTATCCTCATGGATGGTGAACATTGTGAATGCATGGGTAAGGTTGTGTTGCCTGTTATGGTGGATGATCTGCAATTTTTGGAAACATTCTTTGTCATGGATTGTATAGATGAAGACTTGATCATCGGCACCCAAAGGTTCATTACACAAAATCATCAAGAATTTGAGGAGTCTTCTCCACCTATTACCCGTGCTTCTACATATTTGTCAATGGAAAATCCTAATGACTATCCGCCTTATGATAGTTGGGGGCAAAATCATCTTTTCAAAGAGTGTACTTTTCATGAAAATTTTTTTCTTTCTACTCATGTTTTTGAACCTAATCCTTCTTTGAGTAAATCACAGGAAACCTTAGAGAATGGAGATATGGAGGACTCCAAGTGTTTGGGGGATGTGGAAGGGCCCTCTCTTCCTGTAAATTTGGATTCCCCTCATGAAGCCATAAGTAGGGATGATCTACACTCAGATGGTCAAGAAGGAGATGATCAACCAATGTTGTGTATCACTGATGTGGAAAAGGAGGTCGACTCTAGGGTGAATCATGATAATCCATCACCCATTTGTACACCTAGGGATTCTATGTGTAATAAGGATAAATGTCTCGATGAATCTCTAGATCAATCTCAAACCACACAACCCATTGATCCCTTGCATGAGTCTGATGTAGGTATAGAAGATCAACCCTTGTTGCACTCCCCATGTAAAGATGAGTTTTCTCAAAAAACTCACATAGAAGGCCCAAAAGACCCTTACATCAAGAAACAGAAATCACATTTTCTTGGTAATATCAAGCAAATTTGGGTGACCAAGAAATTACTTAGAGCCCAACCCAATCGCACTATGATATGGGTACCAAAGAAAGCCCTTGCACAAAATCAGTCCCCTCACACTAGATTTCAAAATCTATGGTCTAGGCCTACCACGACTTATCCTCAAGAAAGACCACTTCCAATCAAAGGCTCCCAAGCAATCAAGCCTAAGCTCAGACAAAATCCAAGGGGGGACTTCAAGGCATCAACCTGCACAACAACGACACCAAGGCGAGGTAAAGAACTGAATCAAGCACAAAGCTCCAATACAGATCAAAGAACCTCTTCTGCAAGGATAAGGGTTTGGAAGACAAAAGTACCGATAGCATCCACCAAAATAAAGAGCCAGCCACGATGGATCAAACCCTCAGGAGATCATTCAAACATGAAGTGGCCAAAGGTGATCTCTACCCAGTCGCAGACTATTCTCAAATGGATCCCTATAAGGAGGAATGATCAGTTGTCCTCTCGAGATACAATGGATACCTCCAACAAAGATGGTGTCAATATCTGCAAATAACAGCGAAAACCTCGACGAGCGACAACCATGTGCTCTTTGCACAACCCTGTCTCATGCACCATTCAGGTCATGCAATTCCAAAGTATGCATTATTATAGGGCCACATTACACGGCCGTGCATAGACACACTTGAGAATCCCAAGCACAAGAGCACATTGACATATGCCAAATTTTTTCTAATGATACTAACTTTTGTGTTCTTGTTTTGTGATAATTTTTCCCACAAAAAAAAAAAAAAAAAAGAAGAAGAAAGAAAGAAAGAGAGAGGGAGAAAAGAAAAGCGAGAGAGAGCTTGTTCCTAGGTTTGACTTATGGAACATGAATGAGTCATGCTTATATGGACCATCAACCAAGGCATTCATCGACAATGATTGGTCCATCATGATGAAAGATGTACAACACGAAGAGATCCGCATCGATTGACCTTTCCTTATGGTAAGAATCTCCTACTTGGGCCACATTATAACCATGATAGAGTAGGAAACCTTGTCATCAGCATACCCTTGAGCACTTAGCTCAAGACCCCAAATCTTTGCACCATACTTCTTCCAATGCATTTTCCAAGTAAGCATGCATAGGGCTACATTACAAGGCCGTGCACAAGGCACATACTTTTTTCAACCCATGCACTAACACACTTACCCATCATTCACTATGGGTTATGAGTACTGGCATGACTACTCTGAACATCATCTTTAGAAGAGCTAGAGGACATCCTGGGGGCAACATCAATACCTAGGAAGCGATTCGAAGCCAGTAGTTGCTCCACTCAATCTTGATAACCTCTTTTGAACAACTCACAATCTTTGAAAGCTCACAACAATGCACTCGTGTGGAATCCACAAAAGAAGCACATACCAAGGGACTACGACTTGCAAAGGCTTGCAGTGACAAACGAAGAACCGGACATCCAACGCTTCCAAATTTGGAAGATCGAGGGCTCTTGTTCACACAGAATGGATACTACCTCTCAAAGCACTACATGGAACAACCACTACAACAAGGGTCTGTCAGGGACGACAGACTCGAGAGGGAGGGGAGTGTTGGAACTCAAGGTCAAGCACAAGCATGAAAGCACATCAGAAAGGTGGACACACACAAGAAGAAGGAGCAAGTAGGGAGCTCCATGAAGTACATGTCAACTCTTTAGAAGAATCCCCTACAAAACTATTGATTTCCATCACTAAAACCATTGTAAATACCATTTTCTATTTTTGTAGCTCCATTTTGTGCAAGCCGAGGAGTCCTCGAGCTTGAGGAGTATTAGAAGTACTATCGTACCAACTTTCATAATTTTTAGACTTCGTTTGAGCCCTCAAATAAGCCCTGGAACCTAATTTTTAACTAGGCCGGACACTAGGTCTGGACAGGGCCAAAACTAGTCAAAAAACTATATAAAGAGCTAGAGAGCTCATTTTTGGGGTTAGCTTCTTGTAGATTTCAGCTTTGTAATAGATTTCTTTAGTAATCAAAGTCCTTCCATTGTTCCTCTCTTTGATCTTGCCTTGTGCGCGTGTGTGTATGTGTGTGCATGTTTGTGTGCTTTCACTCACACACTTGTGCCTTCACTTGCTCGTGGTCTTCATACCGGTCCTCACGTCTCCGTGGATTGACAAGTAAAGGAGGTGGTGCTTACGCTTGAGCTACACTCTCCTAATCGCAGAGGGAAAGTGTAGACCTTCTGAGGATTAAGACTCTTACCAATAGCTAAACCTTCAAATGACAACTGGTACCAATTGAAAAATGAAATGAACTTGAAACTTTGGTCACCCAAACTATACACCTGAGCTTTCAAATGAGCTATTAAACACTCAATTTGGAGTAGATTTGGGTTGGCAACTCTTTGTCTCAAAACAAACTACCTGTCCACTCAGTTAGGCTAAAACCTGGACTTCACTAAACCCTGAATAACTCACAGAGCATAAATAATTTCATAAAACTATCTTGGACAGAGGAACTACTCAAGATAAGCTTTATAACGAATGTTTAAACACTAAAATTGGATACATATGTTGAGATATATGAATCTCACAAGTACACTACCCAAAAATGGGTGTGCGGCTGGACATACTCTATGAGAGTGAACTAAACGAAATGACTCAAACAAATGAAGTAGCTACAAGGGAGCTTCCACGCCTTCTTCCTCTATTCTTGAGTGACCTCCCTTGCCTCTTTTATAGACAAGTGACCAAAAACTCTCGGCCAAGGACAAAGCATGGAAGCGCATCAAGGAAGTGGACACACAAGAAGAAGGAGCAAGTAGGGAGCTCCAAGAAGCATCTGTCAGAGATGATAGACTCGAGAGGGGGGAGTGTTGGAGCTCAAGGTCAAGGACAAAGCATGGAAGCGCATCAAGGAAGTGGACACACAAGAAGAAGCAGCAAGTAGGGAGCTCCAAGAAGCATCTATCAAATTTTGAGAAGAAATCCCTATAAAAATAGTAATTTTTATAACCAAAAACCATTCTAAACACCATTTTCCATTTTTGCAACTCCATTTTGTTCAAGCCGAGGATTCCCTGAGCTTGAGGACTACTAGAACTATCATTCTACCAATTTTCATAATTTGTAGACCCCATTTGATCCCCCAAATAACCCTGGAACCTATTTTTTAACTAGGCCAGACACTAGGTCTAGACAGGGCCAAAACCACTCAAAAAACTATGAAACGAGCTCGAGAGCACTTTTTTGGGGTTAGCTTGTTGTAGTTTTGAGCTTTGTAAGAGATTTCTGTTGTAATCAAAGCTTTCCATTGTTCCACTCTCTGCTCTTACCTTGTGCACGTGTGTGTGTCTATGTGTGTGCATGCTTGTGTGCTTTCACTCACGCACTTATGCCATCATTTTCTCACGGTCTTCATATCGGTCCTCACGTCTCCATGGATTGACATTTATGAGGTGTATCTCCTCACGTTGGTACTCACCATTGTGCTAGAGTGACACCAAATTTGGCCATGTTGTCGAGGAGAGAGCTTGGAGGAGGAGCGTGTGATGGTAAGACGTACAGTAGCGACGTTGGAAGGTAAAAAGTCACCATTTGTAGTTCAGTTTCTGAGTTTTTCTTCTTCTTCATCTTCTCCTTCATCACCATCTTCTCCCATCTTCATATTCTCTGCTTTTTTCCATTTTTGACCGTATGTTCACCTCGTTTTTTCACTTGCAATCGTGAGGAACAAGTGCAGAGGGTGTTCAAAGCTGAAACACTAAAGAAATGTTTTTGAAAACCTCTCAAAACTTAAGAAATTTCATTGAGTATTACGTTGGCTCAAGCGACCTGCGTTTGGTATCGCAGCGGTGGTATCGTGAGATTGGAGGGTGATTTTGCATCACAGGCTGATAGGAGTGACAAGGAGGATACAAGGTACACATATCTGCAAAAATATTTGAATTTGGGTGTCAAAATCTCCAAGTATCATGTCCGGTCGAGTTTTGGTATCTCGATACCAGAACTCTCGTGTATCGCCATACTTGTCGAGGTATTGTATCGTGCACGCCCACTTGAGGTATCACGATACCATTCTGGTATCGTATCGTCAAGTGTAGGTATCGCGATTGCGGTCGCCCAAGTGGTATTGTATCATGCACCTTGTGGTATCGTATCGCCTCTTGCATAAGTATCCTATCGTGTAGCAGAAGCAGTATTGTATCGTGGCTAGAGTGGTATCGTATCGTCAGCCAAGTTGGTATCGTATCGCCAAACTCGGTAATGTATTGACTCTTGTTTCGGTATGGTATCATGCAAAGAGTGAGTATCATATCATTTGATTTTTGGTATCATATCGTATCCTTTGATTTTTGGTATCGAGCTTTCCAACGAGCCTAAGATCACTCCGAACGAATTTCGTATGAGGAAGTTATGAATGTTCAGGCATTTAGGGTTCAAAACAGGCTCTCAGGGTTCAAAATTTTCCTATGGTTTTCTAGTTGTTTTGCCACATTCTCAGGCTCTAAAATACCCCAACTTGTCAAAATTAAAGCCAAATTATTCCAAGTCAATCAATTATTACACTCCAAAAAATTATTCGTAAAGTCGGTGTATCGCTATAGCTCAAGTCCGTGTGTCACGATAGATGAGACTGTCGCGATAGGTCGGTGTGTCACGATAGGTCGGTGTGTCGTGATAGGTCGTTGTGTCGCGATAGATGGGAGTGTCAACTTAGGTCGAAGTGTCGCGATAGGTCGGTGTTTCACGATAGGTCGGTGTGTCGTGATAGGTCGGTGTGTCGCGATAGTTTGGTGTGTCACGATAGGTTGGTGTGTCGTGATAGGTGGGTGTATCGTGATAGGTGGGTGTGTCACGATAGATGGGTGTGTCGCGATAGGTCTGTGTGTCGCGATACCTCGGTGTGTCACGATAGATGGGTGTGTTGCGATATCTTAATGTGTCGCAATACTTCGATGTGTCACAATACTTTGGTGTGTCACGATAGACTGGGATATGGTGAATTTTACTGATCAAGCTACTGATTCTAGGAGCTCTCAATCTGCACTCTGTCGTGGTGCACTCAAAATCATGATAGGGTCAGTTTTTTGGTGTGTCGTGATAACTGGAACTCGATGCCTCGGGGCTTGCGCAGAGAATTTCCATACCTGCTGAGCTTGCTAGAGATGGTAAGGATGCTGCAACCTGCAAGAATCATGCAAAAACATACAAACACAACAAGGCACATTCGCTCTCTCTCAAACTCTCACCAATAAAATGAGGAGAATGAAATGGGAGTGGGTATATGAAACTATGATGAAGATGGAGATGGAGATGGAGATAGAGATGGAGATGGAGATGCAGAAAATGGTGAAAAAACAAGAAATTTACCTACTACTTACCATTCCAATGCGTCCTCTCTACGTCTTACCATCACACGCTCGTCGTCATAGCTCGAATCCCTGGCAACGATGCCACAATTTGGTGTAGCTCGGTGATGAGTAGCACCTCCTTTAATGTCAATCCGAGAAGACATGAGGATGGTATGAAGACCTCGAGCAAGTGCAGGAACAAGTGTGTGAGTGAGAAGCACACTAACATGCACACACATCCACACACATGTGCACACAAGGCAAGAACAAAGAGAGAGAGAGAGAGAGAGAGAGACAATGGAATCACTTCTATTGCAAAATAGTTATCATAGAAGGCTCAAATCTACAACAAGCTAGCCTCAAAAATGAGCTCTCTAGCTCTATTTATAGTTTCTGACTAGCTTTGGTCTTGTTTAGACCTAGTCTCCGGCCTAGTTAAAAATAAGGTCCCTAGGCTATTTTGGAGGCTCAAACGAGCTCTGAAAATTATGAAACTTGGTAGGCAAATACTACAAAGCTCCTCTAGCTCGAGGACTCCTCGGCTTGCACAAAATGGAGGTACAAAAAGGTGAAACGATATTTACAATGGTTTTTAGTTATGAGAATCACTTTTAAAATACCGCAAGGATTGCAAAAAATTGATGGGTTGCCTCAGTGCTAGATCTGCATGTATGCCCATTCTTGCTTCTTTGCGTATGATGCCAACACTCTCCCCCCTAGCGTCTGTCGTTTCTGACAAACCTTTGTTCCATTGGGTGATCAATGTAGTGTTGTATGATGCCAGTGGCTAGCTCCCGTTCTTTGATTCTCTTGGAGCTCAAGGTCAAGGACAAAGCATGGAAGCGCATCAAGGAAGTGGACACACAAGAAGAAGGAGCAAGTAGGGAGCTCGGAGAAGCATTTGTCAAGAATGACAGACTCAAGAGGGGGGGAGTGTTGGAGCTCAACCTCGAGGACAAAGCATGGAAGTGCATCAAGGAAGTGGAAACACAAGAAGAAGGATAAAGTAGGGACCTCCAAGAAGCATATGTCAAATTTTCAAAAGAAATCCCTATAAAAATAGTAATTTTTATCACCAAAAACCATTGTAAATAGCATTTTGCATTTTTGCAACTCCACTTTGTTCAAGCCGAGGAGTCCTTGAGCTTGAGGAGTATTAGAACTATCATCCTACCAATCCTCATAATTTTTAGAGTCCCTTTGGGCCTCCAAATAAGCCCAGGAACCTATTTTTTAACTAGGCCAGACACTAGGTCTGGAGAGGGCCAAAACCACTCAAAAAGCTATGAAAAGGGCTGGAGAGCTCATTTTTGGGGTTAGCTTTTTGTAGTTTTGAGCTTTGTAAGAGATTTCTGTTGTAATCGAAGCTTTCCATTGTTCCACTCTCTGCTCTTACCTTGTGTGCTTGTGTTTGTCTATGTGTGTGCATGCTTGTGTGCTTTCACTCACGCACGTATGCCATCATTTGCTCACGGTCTTCATATCGGTCCTCACGTCTCCACGGATTGACATTTATGAGGTGTATCTTCTCACGTTGGTACTCACCATTGTGCTAGAGTGACACCAAATTTGGTGACGTTGTCGGGGAGAGAGCTTGGAGGAGGAGCGTGTGATGATAAGACGTAGAGTAGTGACGTTGGAAGGTAAAAAGTCACCATTTTCAGTTCAGTTTCTGAGTTTTACTTCTTCTTCATCTTCTCCTTCATCACCATCTTCTCCCATCTTCATATTCTCTGATTTTTTCCATTTTTGACGGCGTATGTTCACCTCGTTTTTCACTTGGGGCCGTGAAGAACAAGTGTAGAGGGTTTTCAAAGCTGAAACACTAAAGAAACGTTCTTTAAAACCTCTCAAAACTCTTGAAATCTCATTGATTATTACGTTGGATCAAGTGACCTGTGTTTGGTATCGCGGCAATGGTATCGTGAGATTGGAGGGTGATTTTGCATCACAGGCTGATAGGAGTGACAAGGAGGATACAAGGTACACATATCTGCAAAAATTTTTGAATTTGGGTGTCAAAATCTCCAAGTATCATGTCCGGTCGAGTTTTGGTATCGCGATATCAGAACTCCCGTGTATTGCGATACTTGTCGAGGTATTGTATCGTGCATGCCCACTTGAGGTATCACGATACCATTCTGGTATCGTATCGTCAAGTGCGGGTATCCCGATCGCGGTCCCCCAAGTGGTATCGTATCATGCACCTCGTGGTATCCTATCGCCTCTTGCATAAGTATCCTATCGTGTAGCAGAAGCAGTATCGTATCGCGGCTACAGTGGTATCGTATCGTCAGCCAAGTTGGTATCGTATCACCAAACTCGAATGTATCACCTCTTGTTTTTGTATCGTATCATGCAAAGAGTCAGTATCGTATCATTTGATTTTCGGTATCATATTGTATCCTTTGATTTTTGGTATCGAGCTTTCCAATGAGCCTAAGATCACTGCGAACGAATTTTGTATGAGGAAGTTATGAATGTTCAGGCTTTTAGGGTTCAAAACAGGCTCTCAGGGTTTGAGAATTTTCCTACGGTTTTCTAGTTGTTTTGCCACATTCTCAGGCTCTAAAATACCCCAACTTGTCAAAATTCAAGCCCAAAATTATCCCAAGTCAATCAATCATTACACTCCAAAAAATTATTCGTAAAGCCTCTGTATCACGATAGCTCGAGTCGATGTGTCACGATAGATGAGACTGTCACGATAGGTCGGTGTGTCGCGATAGGTCGGTGTGTTGTGATAGGTCACTGTGTCATGATAGATGGGAGTGTCAAGTTAGGTCGAAATGTCGCGATAGGTTGGTGTGTCACGATAGGTCGGTGTGTCGCGATAGGTCGGTGTGTCGTGATAGGTCGGTGTGTCGCGATAGGTTGGTGTGTCACGATAGGTCCGTGTGTGGCGATAGGTGGGTGTGTCGCGACAGATGGGTGTGTCACGATAGGTCTGTGTGTCGCGATACCTCGGTGTGTCACGATAGATGGGTGTGTTGCGATATCTCGATGTGTCGCAATATTTTGTTGTGTCATGATAGATCGGGATATTGTGAATTTTACTGATCAAGCTAGTGATTCTAGGAGCTCTCAGTCTGCGCTGTGTTGTGGTGCACTCAGAACCGTGATAGGGTCAATTTTTTGGTGTGTCACGGTAAGTCGAAGTTGATGCCTCGGGGCTTGTGCAGAGAATTTCCATACCTGCTAAGCTTGCTGGAGAAGGTGAGGATGCTGTAACCTGCAAGAATCATGCAAAAACATACAAACACAACAAGGCACATTTGCTCTCTTTCAAACTCTCACCAAGAAAATGATGAGAATGAAATGGGAGTGGGTATATGAAAGTCATTTGATGATGGAGATGGAGAGGGAGATGGAGATGGAGATGGAGATGGAGATGGAGATGGAGATGGAGATGGAGATGGAGATGGAGATGGAGATGGAGATGGAGATGGAGATGGAGATGGAGATGGAGATGGAGATGGAGATGGAGATGGAGATGGAGATGGAGATGGAGATGGAGATGGTGATGGAGATGGAGGTGGAGATGGTGATGGAGATGGAGGTGGAGATGGAGATGGAGATGGAGATGGAGATGGAGATGGAGATGGAGATGGAGATGGAGATGGAGATGGAGATGGAGATGGAGATGGAGATGGAGATGGAGATGGAGATGGAGATGGAGATGGAGATGGAGATGGAGATGGAGATGGAGATGGAGATGGAGATGGAGATGGAGATGGAGATGGAGATGGAGATGGAGATGGAGATGGAGATGGAGATGGAGAAAATGGTGAAAAAACAAGAAAATTACCTACTACTTACCATTCCAACGCGTCCTCTCTATGTCTTACCATCACACGCTTGTCCTCAAAGCTCGAATCTCCGACAACGGCGCCGAAATTTGGAGTAGCTCGGTGATGAGTAGCACCTCCTTTAATGTCAATCCGGGAAGACATGAGGATGGTATGAAGACCTCGACCGACTGAAGGCACAAGTGTGTGACTGAGAAGCACACTAACATGCACACACATACACACACACGTGCACACAAGGCAAGAACAAAGAGAGAGAGAGAGAGAGAGAGAGAGAGAGAATGGAATCACTTCTATTGCAAAAGAGTTCTCATACAAGGCTCAAATCTACAACAAGCTAGCCTCAAAAATGAGCTCTCTAACTCTATTTATAGTTTTTGACTAGCTTTGGTCCTGTTTAGACCTAGTGTCTAGCATAGTTAAAAAGGTCCCTAAGCTATTTTGGAGGCTCAAATGAGCTCTGAAAATTATGAAACTTGGTAGGGAAATACTACTAAAGTCTTCAAGCTCGAGGACTCCTCGACTTGCACAAAATGGGGCTACAAAAAGGTGGAATGATATTTACAATGGTTTTCAGTTATGAGAATCACTTTTAAAATACCGCAAGGATTGCAAAAAATTGATGGGTTGCCTCAGTGCTAGATCTGCATGTATGCCCGTAGTTGCTTCTTCGCATATGATGCCAACACTCTCCCGCCTAGCGTCTGTCGTCTTTGACAAACCTTTGTTCCATTGGGTGATCAATGTAGTGTTGTACGATGTCACTATCGTATCGTTTGATTTTTGGTATCGTATCGTATCCTTTGATTTTTGGTATCGAGCTTTCCAAAGAGCCTAAGATCACTCCCAAAGGATTTTGTATGAGGAAGTTATGATTGTTCAGGCATTCAGGGTTCAATATAGGCTCTTATGGTTCGAGAATTTTCATATGGTTTTCTAGTTGTTTTGCCACATTCTCAGTTTCTAAAATACTCCAACTTGTCAAAATTCAAGCACAAAATTATCCCAAGTCAATCAATTATTACACTCCAAAACATTATTCGTAAGGCGAGTGTATCACGATAACTCCAGTCGGTGTATCGTGATAGATGGGAGTGTCGCGATAGGTCGGTGTGTCGCGATAGGTCGGTGTGTCGTGATAGATGGGAGTGTCGCGATAGGTGGAAGTGTTGCGATAGGTCGGTGTGTCACGATAGGTCGGTGTGTCGCGATAGGTCTGTGTGTCGTGATAGGTCGGTGTGTCGTGATAGGTCGGTGTGTCGCGATAGATGGGTGTGTCGAGATAGGTCGGTGTGTCGCGATACCTCGGTGTTTCGCGATACCTCAGTGTGTCGCGATACCTCGATGTGTCACAATATCTCAGTGTGTCACGATATACGGGTGTGTCATGATAGCTCGATGTGTCGCGATACTTTGATGTGTTGCAATACTTTGGTGTGTCGCGATAGACCGGGATATGGTGAATTTTAATGATCAGGCTAGTGATTCTAGGAGCTCTTAGTCTACATTCTGTCGTGGTGCACTCAGAATCATGATAGGGTCAATTTTTTGGTGTGTCACAATAACTCGAACTCTATGCCTCGAGGCATGCGTAGAGAATTTCCGTACCTGCTGAGCTTGCTGGAGATGGTGAGGATGCTACAACTTGCAAGAATCATGCAAAAACATACAAACACAATGAGGCACATTTGCTCTCTCTCAAACTCTTACCAAGCAAATGAGGAGAATGAAATGGGAGTGGGTATATGAAGATGGAGATGGATATGGAGATGGAGATGGAGATGGAGATGGAGATGGAGATGGAGATGGAGATGGAGATGGAGATGGAGATGGAGATGGAGATGGAGATGGAGATGGAGATGGAGATGGAGATGGAGATGGAGATGGAGATGGAGATGGAGATGGAGATGGAGATGGAGATGGAGATGGAGATGGAGATGGAGAAAATGGTGAAAAAACAAGAACATTAGCTACCACTTACCATTCCAACGCGTCCTCTCTTTGTCTTACCATCACATGCTCGTCCTCAAAGCTCGAATCCCCAACAATGGTGCCAAAATTTGGTGTAGCTCAGTGATGCGTAGCACCTCCTTTAATGTCAATCCGGGAAGACATGAGGATGGTATAAAGACCTCGAGCAAGTGAAGGCACAAGTGTGTGAGTGAGAAGCACACTAACATGCACACACATACACACACACATGCACACAAGACAAGAACAAAGAGAGAAAGAGACAATCGAATCACTTCTATTGCAAAAGAGTTCTCATACAAGGCTCAAATCTACAACAAGCTAGCCTAAAAAATGAGCTATGTGGCTCTATTTATAGTTTTTTACTAGCTTTGGTCCTGTTTAGACCTAGTGTCCGGCCTAGTTAAAAATTAGATCCCTAAGATATTTTGGAGGCTGAATTGAGCTCTAAAAATTATGAAACTTGGTAGGAAAATACTACTAAAGCTTGGAGGACGAGCGTGTGATGGAAAGACGTAGAGTAAAAAGTCACCATTTTCAGTTCAGTTTCTAAGTTTTTCTTTTTCTTCATCTTCTCCTTCATCATGACCTTCTCCCATCTTCATATTCTCTATTTTTTCCATTTTCGACTATATCTTCACCTCATTTTTTCACTTGGGGCTGTGAGAAACAAGTGCAAGGGGTGCTGAGAGCTGAAACACTGAAGAAAAGTTCTTGAAAACCTCTCAAAACTCCAGAAATTGCATTCAATATTGTGCGGGCTCAAGGGACTTGCATTTGGTATCGCAACGGTGGTATCGTGAGATTGGAGGGTGATTCTGCATCTACAGGCTGATCGGAGTGACAAGGAGGACAAAAGGTACACATATCTGCAAAAAGTTTTGAATTTGGGTCTCAAAATCTCCAAGTATCGTGTTCGGTCGAGTTTTGGTATCGCGATACCAGAACTCCCGTGTATCGTGATAGTTGTCAAGGTATCATATCGTGCATGCCCACTTGAGGTATCACGATACCATTCTGGTATCGTATCGTCAAGTGCGGGTATCGCGATCACGGTCGCTCAGGTGGTATCGTATCATGTACCTCGTGGTATCGTATGGCCTCTTGCATAAGTATCCTATCGTGTAGCACAAGTTGTATCATATCATGGCTAGAGTGGTATCATATCGTCAGCCAAGTTGGTATCATATCGCCAAACTCGATAACGTATCGCCTCTTATTTTGGTATCGTATCGTGCAAAGAGTCACTATCGTATCGTTTGATTTTGTTGTAGTTAGACGTCTGCGGAAGCACGCGAATAGCACAAGGAAGAAGAAGAAGCTTGGAGCACAACACACAAGACTGAATGTATTACTAGAGAATGTACAAAGATAAGTACCCCATTAGGGCAATAGGCGTATATACAAGCCGGGGGAAAAAAACCTCCTAAAGAGGGAAAAAAGTGCCCCGGCGGTCCTAGAGTGTTCACACACATCACTACCTAAAAAAATCAACAAATCCCCCCTGGGAGTGATGCGGTGAACAAGGAGCTGGCACTCATGTATAAGGAAGTGCCGAGCTATGTGGAAATCACTCCACAAAAGGAAGTAAGCCCAAAGCTTTGCGGAAAGCTTCAAACTTCTCCCTAGGCAGAGCCTTCGTGAAAAGGTCTGCAATGTTCTCCTGCGTGGGCACATATGCCAAGCTGATCTCCCCAGCAGAGAACCTCTCCCTGACATAGTGATAATGCACCTCAATGTGCTTAGTGCGAGCATGGAACATAGGGTTCCTCGCAACTACCAATGCGCTCTGACTGTCAGTGAAGATGGTGGTGGCAGAAGACTGGCCAACACCCAAATCAGCCATAAGGCGTCTGAGCCACACACACTCAACAGTCGCTGTGAAAGCTGCCCTATACTCAGCCTCACAACTGGAAGTGGCCACAGTAGGCTGCTTCTTGCTCAACCAAGATATACATGAGCTACCAAGCATGAAGCTAAAACCACTGGTGGACACACGAGTGTCATAGCAACCAGCCCAATCTGAGTCAGAAAAAGCATGCAAATCTGGCGGTAGTGATCCCTCCTTGGGATAAAACAACCCAAGTAGCCGAGTACCACTCAAGTAGCGAAAGATGCGCTTAACCGCTTTCCAATGCGTGACTCCTGGGCAATGCATAAACCTGCTCATCTGTGAGACAGCAAACTGAATATCTGGCCGAGTAATGCATAAGTAAATCAAGCATCCAACAGTCTGCTGATAGAGAACAGCATCAAATGCATCTCCAGCATCATGAAGACTCAATCGTAAACCTGTCTCCATAGGAGTGGCAATAGGCTTACAGTCTTCAAGGCCAAAATGCTGCAATAATGTGTCAATATATTTCGTTTGACACAAAGCCATTCCACCATCAACTTGCATAAACTGAATGCCCAAATAGTGATGCAAATGCCCCAAATCAGACATCTCAAATGAGGCATGCAAATCAGCCTTGAAATCAGCAATATGCTTCTCAAGAGGACCAGTGAGCAGCATGTCGTCTACATAGACAACAATGATCAAAAGCACATCATTAGCACGCTTAACATATAAGGTGCTTTCAGTTGGACTGTTCTCAAAACCATGTGCAATCAGATAGGCATGTATTTTCTCATACCAAGCACGTGGTGCTTGCTTTAAACCATATAACGCCTTCTTTAACCTGCACACCTGGTTTTCATGCCCTTTCTGCACAAAGCCACGGGGCTGAAAAACATACACTTCTTCATGCAAGTCACCATTCAGAAATGTTGTTTTAATGTCCAACTGATGTACATTCCAACCATGATGGGCTGCAAGTGCACAAATGCTCCGAACAGTAGTCATACGACATGTAGGTGCAAAGGTCTCATCAAAATCAATGCCTCTTTCCTGCGCATAACCCTTTGCAACAAGCCTAGCCTTATACCTATCAACTGTACCATCAGGTTTACGCTTCAGCTTGTATACCCACTTAGTGCCAATGGCCTTCTTTCCAGGAGGCAAGTCACATAAAGACCATGTACCATTCTTCATTATAGCATCATATTCAGATTGCATAGCAGCCATCCAATTTTCTGAATTTTTTGCTTCATCAAAAGAAACAGTCTCATTCTCATCACAGAGACTAGATGCAGCCATAGCATAGCAATCTCATGCAAAGGAGGTACTATGAGAGCCTGAACGAGTACGATATGACAAAGGTGCATCTAATTTGTTGTCACGCAAAGTCTGCACCAGCCATTTTGGCATAGTTTTTGCCTGTTCAATATCAGCTCTCTCATCAACAAGTGCATCATGTAAATCTGCATCAGAAATGGAATGATCTGCATCATCATATGAAACCTGCAAAGGCTGAGAAGTTGCCTCATTAGGACCAGCGCTAGCCTGTCCACCTGTAAAAAGAGGCATCAAAGTATCATACATGTCTTTGGAGCTAACAGATGTCTCCTTAGTACATGAAAGCAATGGCTGAATAGCATCTTCCACAAAGACAACATCACGGCTAACCAGAATGCGTTTAGTCTGTGGATGATACAGACGATAGCCTTTACTTTTAGACCTGTACCCAACAAAAATACATTTTACTGCCTTATCATCCAATTTTCTACGATGTTGTTCAGGCACTAATGCATATGCCAAACAACCAAAAACACGCAGATGAGCAACAGATGGCTTGCGGTCATGCCAAGCCTCATATGGAGTGATAGACTGCAACGCTTTCGTGGGACACATGTTCAGTACATATGCTGCACACATGACAGCCTCAAGCCAGAAACTATGTGGTAAAGCCTGACTTTTGACCATGCACCTTGCCATCTCCATGAGTGACCTGTTCTTTCGTTCAGCAACTCCATTCTGTTGAGGTGTATACGACACTGTACACTGGTGTTTTATCCCATGTTCAGCCAGAAATGCATTAAAATCTGAAGACATATATTCCCCCCCTCGATCAGAACGGAGGGTGCCCATTTTACATGCTGACAGATTTTCAGCCAAAACCAAAAACTGTTTGAAGCACGTGAACACTTCGGACTTTGCTTTGAGTGGATATACCCATGCATGCCTAGAAAAATCATCAATGAAAGTCACGAAGTAAAGGTAATTTCCAAAAGAGGGTGTCTGCATAGGACCACAGACATCACTATGTACAAGCTGCAATTTCTGCATAGCCCGAACTGAACCATCTTTTGGAAAGGAAGAACGCTGCATTTTGCCCAAAATACAGCCTTCACAAACATGTTTTCCAGGTGCCTCAAGTTTGGGCAAAGAGGACACCATTTCAGATTTCTGCAGGCGTAACAAACTAGCAAAATTCAGATGACCAAAGCGTGCATGCCAAAGCTTTGCATCTGACATAGCCTGAGAATCATGAACTGCACATGCCGAATCATTCACAGATTTTTCATAGTCTATGAGCTTATACAGCCCACGACATAAAATGCCAGAAGCAATAATCACATCGCCATTTGAGAGATCATGGACTGTACACCTGTCATCAACGAATTTCACAACCAAGCCAATCTTGGCTAATGCAGAAACTGATAATAGGTTCTTTTTGATCCCTGGCACAAATAAAGCATCTGACAAAGTGAAAGAACTACCATCAGCAGTAGTCAGAATGATCTTACCAACTCCCATAACAGGATAAGAGGAGTTATTGGCGCATGTGACAGTATTCCCTGTAGGCGCAGGCTCAAGTGAAGAGAAGAAACTGCGTTGCGAGGTAATATGTTTGGTTGCCCCACTGTCAAAGTACCAAACATCTGAGTCTACTGCAGACATGCACTGATCATGAGAAGATGGATCAAAACTACAGACAGTAGTAAACGCCCATTCTTCTTCCTGCACAAGATTTGCAGACTCTGTTTTTGGTGTAGAGGCCTCTGCAACAACCATTCCAGCCTCTTTCTTCTTTGCCTCTTTAGCAGCCAGTTTTGGACAGTTCTTTATAATATGATCATTTCCTTTACAGTACTTGCAGAACAATTTCTGCTTTTCTGATTTCTTCTCATCTTTATCCTGGTTCTTCGATTGTGCAGCATTTGCAGATTTTTGCTTACTAGTAGAAGAGCTCCATTTTCCTTTGCCCTTCTGACTAGCTAGGAAAGCTTGATCTGCAACACGCATAATGGACCTGTTCTGCCTGGACTGATCTTCTTGCAACAGAATAGAGACTAATTCCTCAAATGACAAGGCATTCGGATTGCCTTTCATCATCAATCGAAGAGTAGAGGCAAAACTCTGATATGAATCAGGAAGGCCATTCAGAACGGTCTGCACAAGTGAGCTATTTGGTATAACCTCATCAGCAGAAATCAATTGTTCCTTCAGGTCTTTGATCTTTGTAAGAAAACTATCCATCGAATCACCTTCATTCATGTGCTCACTCTCCAACTGTTTTCGGAGGTAAGCAACACGAGCCTCATTCCTAGCTTGGTACAAAGTGGTAAGTGTATCCCAAGCATCCTTTGCTGTTCTACAAGAGCGAATGTGAGGAATAATGGCACGTTTGACAGACAAAGCTATCAATGCATGTGCCTGGGCATCTCTGCCATCCCAACGAATCTGCTTTGTAGTAGGTGCAACAGAAACAGCAGCACGAACAGGAATCTGCGGAATATCATCTTCGACACCATCTTCATCAGCTCCAACACCTGTATTTGCAGTACCTGTCGTTACAGGTGTAACAGGACGTCTTTCAACACCCTGCACAATGTTCCACAATCCTTTTGCAACCAGTACATGTCGCATCATATAAGCCCATAATGGGTAGTTGGTACCATCCAACTTATCCTCAACAGCCAACATACGGAATACATCACTGCTTTCAGCCATGGTCGGTGACTAAAATACCTTGATGCAGAAAATTGACTGTATCTCAAAAAGTTGAACAGAACTGCCCAAACGAGTTCTGCTAGACCTGTAGTAGACTTCGAGACGCTTAAACTGGCGAACAGAAACTGGTATATACCTTTGGCACAAAAGGACGAAATAGCCTACACAAGCACTGCGATAGTGCGTTCCGAAACACCCTGAGTATGCTCACCAAATTTTGTGCGAATCTGAGACTGCAAACGGAGGAGTGTCGACGGTGCCCTAGAAGAAGCAACGACCTGCTCTGATACCAATTGTTGGAGTTAGATGTCTACGGAAGCACGCGAACAGCACAAGGAAGAAGAAGAAGCTTGGAGCACAACACACAAGACTGAATGTATTACTAGAGAATGTACAAAGATAAGTAGCCCATTAGGGCAATAGGCGTATATACAAGCCGGGGGAAAAAAACCTCCTAAAGAGGGAAAAAAGTGCCCCGACGGTCCTAGAGTATTCACACACATCACTACCTAAAAAAATCAACAGATTTTTGGTATCGTATCGTATCATTTGATTTTTGGTATCGTATCGTATCGTTTGATTTTTGGTATCAAGATTTCCAACGAGCCTAAGATCACTCCAAACAGATTTCGTATGAGGAAGTTATGATTGTTCAGGTATTTAGGGTTCAAAAGAGGCTCTCAGGGTTCGAGAATTTTCCTACGGTTTTCTAGTTGTTTTGCCACATTCTCAGGCTCTAAAACACCCCAACTTGTCAAAATTCAAGCCGAAAATTATCCCAAGTCAATCAATTATTACACTCCAAAAAATTATTTGTAAGACCGATGTATCACGATAGCTCGAGTCGGTGTGTCGCAATAGATGGGATTGCCCTGATAGGTCGGTGTGTCACAATAGGTCAGTGTGTCGCGATAGATGGGAGTGTCAAGATAGGTCGAAGTGTCACGATAGGTCGGTGTGTCACGATAGGTTGGTGTGTCACGATAGGTGGGTGCATCGCGATAGGTCGGTGTGTCACGATAGGTCGGTGTGTCGCGATAGGTCGGTGTGTCGCGATAGAT
Organism: Ceratopteris richardii; assembly: GCA_020310875.1. Taxonomy (NCBI): domain Eukaryota; kingdom Viridiplantae; phylum Streptophyta; class Polypodiopsida; order Polypodiales; family Pteridaceae; genus Ceratopteris; species Ceratopteris richardii. The sequence continues at coordinate 36,798,936 of CM035417.1, forward strand.
GTGTGTGTCATGATAGTTCGGTGTGTCGCGATACCTCGGTGTGTCGTCATACCTCGGTGTGTCCCGATACCTCAGTGTGTCACGATATACGGATGTGTCGTGATACCTCGATGTGTCGTGATACTTCGATGTGTCGCAATAGTTCGGTGTGTCGCGATAGACCGAGATATGGTGAATTTTACTGATCAAGCTAGTGATTCTAGGAGCTCTCAGTCTACGTTGTGTCGTGGTGCACTCAGAATCGTGATAGGGTCAGTTTTTTGGTGTGTCAGGATAACTCGAACTTGATGCCTCGGGGCTTGCGTAGAGAATTTTCGTACCTGCTGAGCTTGCTGGAGATGACAAGGATGCTGCAACCTACAAGAATCATGCAAAAACATACAAGCACAACAAGGCACATTCTCTCTCTCTCAAACTCTCACCAAGCAAATGAGGAGAATGAAATGGGAGTGGGTATATGAAAGTAAGATGAAGATGGAGATGGAGATAGAGATGGAGATGGAGATCCAGAAAATGGTGAAAAAACAAGAAAATTACCTACTAGTTACCATTCCAACGCATCCTTTCTACGTCTTACCATCATAGGCTCGTCCTCAAAGCTCGAATCCCCGACAATGTCGCCAAAATTTGGTGTACCTCAGTGATGAGTAGCACCTCCTTTAATGTCAATCCGGGAAGACATGAGGATGGTATGAAGACCTCAAGCAAGTGAAGGCACAAGTGTGTGAGTGAGAAGCACACTAACATGCACACACATACACACACACGTGCACATAAGGCAAGAACAAAGAGAGAGAGAGAGAGAGACAATGGAATCACTTCTATTGCAAAAGAGCTCTCATACAAGGCTCAAATCTAGAACAAGCTAGCCTCAAAAATGAGCTCTCTAGCTCTATTTATAGTTTTCGACTAGCTTTGATCCTGTTTGGACCTAGTGTCCGGCGTAGTTAAAAATTAGGTCCCTAATCTATTTTGGAGGTTCAAACGAGCTCTAAAAATTATGAAACTTGATAGGCAAATACTACTAAAGCTCCTCAAGCTCGAGGATTCCTCAGCTTGCACAAAATGGAGCTACAAAAAGGTGAAACGATATTTAAAATGGTTTTTCAGTTATGAGAATCACTTTTAAAATACTCCAAGGATTGAAAAAAATTGATGGGTTGCCTCAGTGCTAGATCTGCATGTATGCCCGTACTTGCTTCTTTACGTATGATGCCAACACTCTCGCCCCCTAGCGTCTGTCGTCTCTGACAAACCTTTGTTCTACTGGGTCATCAATGTAGTGTTGTACGATGTGAGTGGCTAGATCCTTTTAATGGTTTTCAATTATGAGAATCACTTTTAAAATACTGCAAGGATTGCAAAAAATTGATGGGTTGCCTCAGTGCTAGATCTACATGTATGCCCGTACTTGCTTCTTCGCATATGATGCCAACACTCTCCCCCCTAGCGTCTGTCGTCTCTGACAAACCTTTGTTCCAGTGGGTGATCAATGTAGTGTTGTACGATGTTAGAAGATGTATTTTTGGAAGCCTTTTTGAAGGAAAAAAATGTAAAATGACAAAAACTTGTAAAAATATTTATGCAACTGTTGTAAAAATGAGGAAGAGTCTTCCTTATGTAGGATAGAATCTTATGTAATTTTTCTAGAATTTTTGGAAACTCCTAGATAGCATATTTTTAGAATAATAGAGGAACGGACCAAAATTCAAGTGTGAAAAGGGACACTTGAAAATGTATATAAGATAATTTCCTCTATTATGAGGGGGTTGGTTAATCATTTGTTTACATGCTATCCAAGTGAATAGAGAAGGAGTTTTCTGCTGAAAATCATGTTTTCTCCTCTTTGTGTGGTTTCTTTGATTTGTGAGTCCAATTCTTGTGTATCTATGGAGATTTGTGAGCTTCTATTGTGTAATTCTGTTGAATGTGTATGAAGAGAGCTGAATACTGATGTGTTGAGTGATAAGTTGATGAAGAATGGTGCTGGAGATGAAAATCGTTTGTTTTCACAGAATCGTGATTGTCTCGTCTGTATGGTACAGGTAATATTTTTGAGTTTTGACTTCACAATTGTGTTCTGCTGATGAAATAGCATGTATTAGACACGAAGATTGTAGAATACTTCCAGGATTGACAAAATAAAGATGTATTGTTGATTCTTTATGCTAAATGGTTGGAGAGGACAACTCCAAAGATCAATAACAAACATACGATGTCAATGGCTAGCTCGTGTTCTTTGATTGTGTAAAAGCTCAAGGTCAAGGACAAAACATGGAAGCGCATCAAGGAAGTGGACACACAAGAAGAAGGAGCAAGTAGGGAGCTCCAAGAAGCATCTGTCAGGGACGACAGACTCAAGAGGGGGGGAGTGTTGGAGCTCAAGGTCAAGGACAAAGCATGGAAGTGCATCAAGGAAGTGGACACACAAGAAGAAGGAGCAAGTAGGGACCTCCAAGAAGCATCTGTCAAATTTTAACAAGAAATCTCTATAAAAATAGTAATTTTTATCACTAAAAACCATTGTAAATAGCATTTTCCATTTTTGCAACTCCACTTTGTTCAAGCCGAGGAGTCCTCGAGCTTGAGGAGTATTAGAAATATCATCCTAACCATCTTCATAATTTTTAGACTCCGTTTGGGCATCCAAATAAGCCCAGAAACCTACTTTTTAACTAGGCCAGACACTAGCTCTGGACAGGGCCAAAACCACTCAAAAAACTATAAAAAGGGCTGCACAACTCCTTTTTGGGGTTAGCTTGTTCTAATTTTGAGCTTTGTAAGAGATTTCTGTTGTAATCAAAGATTTCCATTGTTCCACTCTCTGCTCTTACCTTGTGTGCGTGTGTGTGTATGTGTGTGTATGCTTGTGTGCTTTCACTCACGCACTTATGCCATCACTTGGTGACAGTCTTCATACCGATTCTCACGTCTCCATTTGCTCACGGTCTTCATACCGGTCCTTCATTTGCTCGCGATTTTAGAAGGTAAAAAGTCACCATTTTCAGTTCAGTTTCTGAGTTTTTCTTCTTCTTCATGTTCTCCTTCATCACCATCTTCTCCCATCTTCATATTCTCTTCTTTTTTCCATTTTCGACCGTATCTTCACCTTGTATTTTTACTTGCGGCGGTGAGAAACAAGTGCAGAGAGTGTTCAGAGCTGAAACACTGAAGAAACATTCTTGAAAACCTCTCAAAACTCCAGAAATTTGATTGAGTATTGCGCGGGCTCAAGCGACCTGCGTTTGGTATCGTGGGGTTGGTATCGTGAGATTGGAGGGTGATTTTTCATCATAGGCTGATAGGAGTGACAAGGAGGACACAAGGTACACATATTTGCAAAAAGTTTTGAATTTGGGTGTCAAAATCTCCAAGTATCATGTCCAGTCGAGTTTTGGTATCATAATACTTGTCGAGGTATCGTATTGTGCATGCCCACTTGAGGTATACGATTCCATTCTGGTATCGTATCGTCAAGTGCGGCTCTCGTGATCGCGATCGCCTAGGTGGTATCGTATCATGCACCTCGTGGTATCATAGTGCCTCTTGCATAAGTATCCTATCGTGTAGCACAAGCAGTATCGTGTGGGTATCTCAATCGTGATCGCCCAGGTGGTATCGTATCATGCACCTCGTGGTATCGTAGCGCCTCTTGCATAAGTGTCCTATCGTGTATCATATCGTCAGCCAAGTTGGTATCGTATCGCCTCCTATTTTGGTATCGTATCGTGCAAAGAGTCAGTATCGTATCCTTTAATTTTTGGTATCGTATTGTATCCTTTGATTTTTGGTATCAAGCTTTCCAACGAGCCTAAGATCACTCCGAACGGATTTCGTATGAGGAAGTTATGATTGTTCACGCATTTTGGGTTCAAAAGAGGCTCTTAGGGTTTGAGAATTTTCCTATGGTTTTCTAGTTGTTTTGCCACATTCTCAAGCTCTAAAATACCCCAACTTGTCAAAATTCAAGCACAAAATTATCCCAAGTCAATCAATTATTACACTCCAAAAAATTATTCGTAAGGCTAGTGTATCGCGATAGCTCGAGTCGGTGTATCACGATAGATGGGAGTGTCACGATAGGTCGGTGTGTCGCGATAAGTCGGTGTGTCGTGATAGGTCGGTGTGTCGAGATAGATGGGAGTGTCAAGATAGTTCGAAGTGTTGCGATATGTCGGTGTGTCACGATAGGTCACTGTGTCGCGATAGGTTGGTGTGTCGCGATAGGTCGGTGTCTCACGATAGGTGGGTGTGTCGTGATAGGTCGGTGTGTTGCAATAGATGGGTGTGTCACAATCGATCGTTGTGTCACGATACCTTGGTGTGTCGCGATACCTCAGTGTGTCACAATATCTCAGTGTGTCAGGACATACGGGTGTGTCGCGATACCTCGATGTGTCGCGATACTTCGATGTGTTGCAATACTTCGGTGTGTCACGATAGACCGGGATATGGTGAATTTTAGTGATTAGTCTAGTGATTCTAGGAGCTCTTAGTCTACGTTGTGTCGTGGTGCACTCAGAATCGTGACAGGGTCAATTTTTTGGTGTGTCACAATAACTCGAACTCGACGCCTCGGGGCTTGCGTAGAGAATTTCCGTACCTACTCAGCTTGCTGGAGATGGTGAGGATACTACAACCTGCAAGAATCATGCAAAACCATACAAACACAACAAAGAACACTCGCTCTCTCTCAAACTCTCACCAAGCAAATGAGGAGAATGAAATGGGAGTAGGTATATGAAAGTAAGATGAAGATGGAGATGGAGATGGAGATGGAGATGGAGATGGAGATGGAGATGGAGATGGAGATGGAGATGGAGATGGAGATGGAGATGGAGATGGAGATGGAGATGGAGATGGAGATGGAGATGGAGATGGAGATGGAGATGGAGATGGAGATGGAGAAAATGGTGAAAAAACAAGAAAATTACCTACAACTTACCATTTCAACGCATCCTCTCTACGTCTTACCATCATCCGCTCGTCCTCAAAGCTCGAATCCCTAGCAACGGTGCCAAAATTAGGTGTAGCTCAGTGATGAGTAGCACCTCCTTTAATTTCAATCCGGGAAGACATGAGGATGGTATAAAGACCTCGAGCAAGTGAAGGCACAAGTGTGTGAGTGAGAAGCACACTAACATGCACACACATACACACACACATGCACACAAGGCAAGAACAAAGAGAGAAAGAGACAATCGAATCACTTCTATTGCAAAAGAGTTCTCATACAAGGCTCAAATCTACAACAAGCTAGCCTAAAAAATGAGCTCTCTAACTCTATTTATAGTTTTTTACTAGCTTATGTCCTCTTTAGACCTAGTGTCCGGCCTAGTTAAAAATTAGATCCCTAAGCTATTTTGGAGGCTGAAACGAGCTCTGAAAATTATGAAATAAAGCTTGGAGGACGAGCGTGTGACGGAAATACGTAGAGTAGCGGTGTTGGAAGGTAAAAAGTTACCATTTTCAAATCAGTTTTAGAGTTTTTCTTTTTCTTCATCTTCTCCCATCTTCATATTCTCCTAATTTTTCCATTTTTGACTATATCTTCACCTACTTTTTTCACTTGCGGCTGTGAGGAACAAGTGCAAAGGGTGTTCAAAGCTGAAACACTGAAGAAACGTTCTTGAAAACCTCCCAAAACTCCAAGAATCGTATTCAGTAGTGCACGGGCTGAAGCGACCTCTATTTGGTATCACGACGGTGGTATTGTGAGATTGGAGGATGATTTTGCATCTACATGCTGATAGGAGTGACAAGGAGGACACAAGGTACAAATATCTGCAAAAAGTTTTGAATTTGGGTGTCATAATCTCCAAGTATCGTGTTCGATCGAGTTTTGGTATTGCAATACCAGAACTCCCGTGTATCATGATACTTGTCGAGGTATCGTATCGTGCATGCCCACTTGAGGTATCACGATACCATTCTGGTATCGTATCATCAAGTGTGGGTATCGCGATTGCGGTGGCCCAGGTGGTATCATATCATGCACCTCGTGGTATTGTATCGCCTCTTGCATAAGTATCCTATCGTGTAGCACAAGCAGTATCGTATCATGGCTAGAGTGGTATCGTATCGTCAACCTAGTTGGTATCGTATCGCCAAACTCCGTAACATATCGCCTCCTATTTTGGTATCGTATCGTGCAAAGAGTCTGTATCGTATCATTTGATTTTTGGTATCGTATCGTATCGTTTGATTTTTGGTATCCAGATTTCCAACGAGCCTAAGATCACTCTGAACGGATTTCGTATGAGGAAGTTATGATTGTTCAGGCATTTAGGGTTCAAAGTAGGCTCTTAGGGTTCGAGAATTTTCCTACGGTTTTCTAGTTGTTTTGCCACATTCTTAAGCTCTAAAATACCCCAACTTGTCAAAATTCAAGCCCAAAATTACCCCAAGTCAATCAATTATTACACTTCAAAAAAGTATTGGTAAGGCTGGTGTATCAAGATAGCTTGAGTTCGTATGTCGCGATAGATCGGAGTGTCGTGATAGGTCGATGTGTCATGATAGGTTAGTGTGTCGCGATAGATGGGAGTGTCAAGATAGGTCGAAGTGTCACGATAGGTCGGTGTGTCACGATAGGTCGGTGTGTCATGATAAGTCGGTGTGTCACGATAGGTCAGTGTGTCACGATAGGTTGGTGTGTCGGGATAGGTCGGTGTGTCCCGATAGATGGGTGTGTCATGATAGGTCGGTGTGTCGCGATACCTCAGTGTGTCGTGATACCTTAGTGTGTCGCGATACCTCGTTGTGTCACGATATACGCGTGTGTCGCGATACCTCGATGTGTCGCAATATTTCGATGTGTCGCAATACTTCGGTGTCTCACGATAGACCGAGATATGGTGAATTTTATTGATCAGGCTCGTGATTCTAGCCTGATCAATAAAATTGTGACACTCAGAATCGTGATAGGGTCGATTTTTTGGTGTGTCACGATAACTCAAACTCGACGTCTCGGGGCTTGCGTAGAGAATTTCCGTACCTGCTGAGCTTGCTGGAGATGGTGAGGATGCTTCAACCTGCAAGAATCATGCAAAAACATACAAACACAACAAGGCACATTCTCTCTCTCTCTCAAACTCTCACCAAGCAAATGAGGAGAATGAAATGGGAGTGGGTATATGAACGTAAGATGAAGATGAAGATGGAGATAGAGATGGAGATTGAGATGGAGATGGAGATGGAGATGGAGAAAATGGTGAAAAAACAAGAAAATTACCTACTACTTACCATTCCAACACGTCCTCTCTACGTCTTATCATCAGAGGCTCGTCCTCAAAGCTCGAATCCCCGACAATGTTGCCAAAATTTGGTGTATCTCAGTGATGAGTAGCACCTCCTTTAATGTCAATCCGGGAAGACATGAGGATGGTATGAAGACCTCAAGCAAGTGAAGGCACAAGTGTGTGAGTGAGAAGCACACTAACATGCACACACATACACACACACGTGCACACAAGGCAAGAACAAAGAGAGAGAGAGAGACAATGGAATCACTTCTATTGCAAAAGAGTTCTCATACAAGGCTCAAATCTACAACAAGCTAGCCTCAAAAATGAGCTCTCTAGCTCTATTTATAGTTTCTGACTAGATTTGGTACTGTTTAGATCTAGTGTCCGGCCTAGTTAAAAAATTAGGTCTCTAAGATATTTTGGAGGCTCAAATGGGCTCTAAAAATTATGAAACTTGGTAGGCAAATACTACTAAAGCTCCTCAAGCTCGAGGACTCCTCAGCTTGCACAAAATAGAGCTACAAAAAGGTGAAACGATATTTACAATGGTTTTTCAGTTATGAAAATCACTTTTAAAATACTGCAAGGATTGAAAAAAATTGATGGGTTGCCTCAGTGCTAGATCTCCATGTATGCCCCTACTTGCTTCTTCATGTATGATGCGAACACTCTCGCCCCCTAGCGTCTGTCGTCTCTGACAAACCTTTGTTCTACTAGGTGATCAATGTAGTGTTGTACGATGTCAGTGGCTAGCTCCTTTTCTTTGATTCTATTGGAGCTCAAGGTCAAGGACAAAGCATGGAAGCGCATCAAGGAAGTGGACACACAAGAAGAAGGAGCAAGTAGGGAGCTCCAAGAAGCATCTGTTAGGGATGACAGACTCACGAGAGGGGGGGGGGTGTTGGAGCTCAAGCTCAAGGACAAAGCATGGAAGCGCATCAAGGAAGTGGACACACAAGAAGAATCAGCAAGTAGGGAGCTCCAAGAAGCATCTGTCAAAATTTCAGAAGAAATCGCTATAAAAATAGTATTTTTTATCACCAAAAACCATTCTAAATACCATTTTCCATTTTTCCAACTCCATTTTGTTCAAGCCGAGGATTCCTCCAGCTTGAGGACTACTAGAACTATCATCCTACCAATTTTCATAATTTCTAGATCCCATTTGAGCCCCCAAATAAGCCCTGGAACCTATTTTTTAACTAGGCCAGACACTAGGTCTGGACAGGGCCAAAACCACTCAAAAAACTATGAAAAGGGCTAGGGAGCCCATTTTTGGGGTTAGCTTGTTGTAGTTTTGAGCTTTGTAAGAGATTTCTATTGTAATCAAAGCTTTCCATTGTTCCACTCTCTGGTCTTACCTTGTGCGCGTGTGTGTGTCTATGTGTGTGCATGCTTGTGTGCTTTCACTTACGCACGCACTTATGCCATCATTTGCTCACGGTCTTCATATCGGTCCTCACGTCTCCACGGATTGACATTTGTGAGGTGTATCTCCTCACGTTGGTACTCACCATTGTGCTAGAGTGACACCAAATTTGGCGATGTTGTCGGGGAGAGAGCTTGGAGGAGGAGCGTGTGATGGTAAGACGTAGAGTAGGGACATTGGAAGGTAAAAAGTCAACATTTCGAGTTCAGTTTCTGAGTTTTTCTTCTTATTCATCTTATCCTTCATCACCATCATCTCCCATCTTCATATTCTCTGATTTTTTCCATTTTTGATCGTATCTTCACCTCGTTTTTTCACTTGCGGCTGTGAGGAACAAGTGCAGAGGGTGTTCAGAGCTGAAACATTGAAGAAACGTTCTTGAAAACCTCTCAAAACTCGAGAAATTTCATTGAGTATTACGTTGGGTCAAGCGACTTGCGTTTGGTATCGCGGCGCTGGTATCGTGAGATTGGAGGGTGATTTTGCATCACAGGCTGATAGGCGTGACAAGGAGGATACAAGGTACACATATCTACAAAATTTTTTGAATTGGGGTGTCAAAATCTCCAAGTATCATGTCCGGACGAGTTTTGGTATCACGATACCAGAACTCCCATGTATCACGATACTTGTCGAGGTATTGTATCGTGCATGCCCACTTGAGGTATCACGATACCATTCTGGTATCGTATCATCAAGTGTGGGTATCGCGATCGTGGTCGCCCAAGTGGTATCGTATCATGCACCTCGTGGTATCGTATCGCCTCTTGCATAAGTATCCTATCGTGTAGCTGAAGTAGTATCATATCGCGGCTAGAGTGGTATCGTATCGTCAGCCAAGTTGGTATCGTATCGCCAAACGCGGTAACATATCGACTCTTGTTTTGGTATCGTATCGTGCAAAGAATCAGTATCGTATCATTTGATTTTTGGTATCGTATCGTATCCTTTGATGTTTGGTATCGAGATTTTCCACGAGCCTAAGATCACTCTGAACGAATTTCGTATGAGGAAGTTATGAATGTTCAGGTATTTAGGGTTGAAAACAGGCTCTCAAGGTTCGAGAATTTTCCTACGGTTTTCTAGTTGTTTTGCCACATTCTCAGCCTCTAAAATACCCCAACTTGTCAAATTTCAAGCCCAAAATTATCCCAAGTCAATCAATTATTACACTCCAAAAAATTATTCATAAAGCCGGTGAATCACGATAGCTCGACTCCGTGTGTCGCGATAGGTTAGTGTGTCGTGATAGGTCACTGTGTCCCGATAGATGGGACTGTCAAGTTAGGTGGAAGTGTCGCGATAGGTCAGTCTGTCACGATAGGTCGGTGTGTCGTGATAGGTTGGTGTGTCACGATAGGTCGGTGTGTGGCGATAGGTGGGTGTGTCGCGATAGGTGGGTGTGTCGCGATAGGTGGGTGTGTTGTGATAGACGGGTGTGTCGCGATAGGTTTGTGTGTCGTGATACCTCGGTGTGTCGCGATACCTTGGTGTGTCACGATAGACGGGTGTGTCGAGATACCTCGATGTGTCGCAATACTTCGATGTGTTGCAATACTTCAGTGTGTCTCGATAGATCGGGATATGGTGAATTTTACTGATCAAGCTAGTGATTCTAGGAGCTCTGAGTCTGCGCTGTGTCGTGGTGCACTCAGAATCGTGATACGGTCAATTTTTTGGTGTGTCGCGATAACTTGAACTCGACGCCTCGGGGCTTGTGCAGAGAATTTCCATACCTGCTGAGCTTGCTGGAGATGGTAAGGATGCTGCAACCTGCAAGAATCATGCAGAAACATACAAACACAACAAGGCACATTCGCTCTCTCTCAAACTCTCACCAAGCAAATGAGGAGAATGAAATGGGAGTGGGTATATGAAAGTAAGATGATGATAGAGATGGAGATGGAGATGGAGATGGAGATGGAGATGGAGATGGAGATGGAGATGGAGATGGAGATGGAGATGGAGATGGAGATGGAGATGGAGATGGAGATGGAGATGGAGATGGAGATGGAGATGGAGATGGAGATGGAGATGGAGATGGAGATGGAGATGGAGATGGAGATGTAGATGGAGATGGAGATGGAGATGAAGATGGAGAAAATGGTGAAAAAACAAGAAAATTACCTACTACTTACCATTCCAGCGCGTCCTCTCTACGTCTTACCATCACACGCTCGTTCTCAAAGCTCGAATCCCTCGCAACGGCACCAAAATTTGGTGTAGCTCAGTAATGAGTAGCACCTCCTTTAATGTCAATCTGAGAAGACATGAGGATGGTATGAAGACCTCGACCGAGTGAAGGCACAAGTGTGTGAGTAAGAAGCACACTAACATGCACACACATACACACACACGTGCACACAAGGCAAGAACAAAGAGAGAGAGGGACAATGGAATCACTTCTATTGCAAAAGAGTTCTCATACAAGGCTCAAATCTATAACAAGCTTGCCTCAAAAATGAGCTCTCTAGCTCTATTTATAGTTTTTGACTAACTTTGGTCCTATTTAAACCTAGTGTCCAACCTAGTTAAAAATTAGGCCCCTAAGCTTTTTTGGAGGCTCAAATGAGCTCTAAAAATTATAAAACTTGGTAGGAAAATACTACTAAAGCTCCTCAAGCTCAAGGACTCCTCGGCTTGAACAAATGGAGCTACAAAAAGGTGCAACGATATTTACAATGGTTTTTAGTTATGAGAATCACTTTTAACATCCCGCAAGGATTGCAGAAAATTGATTTGTTGCCTTAGTGCTAGATCTGCATGTATGCCCGTACTTGCTTCTTCGCGTATGATGCCAACACTCTCCCCCCTAGCGTCTGTCGTCTCTGACAAACCTTTGTTCCACTGGGTGATCAATGTAGTGTTGTACGATGTCAGTGGCTAGCTCCTGTTCTTTGATTCTGTTGGAGCTCAAGGTCAAGGACAAAGCATGGAAGCGCATCAAGGAAGTGGACACACAAGAAGAAGGAGCAAGTAGGGAGCTCCAAGAAGCATCTGTCAAGCATGAGAGACTCAAGAGGGGGGGAGTGTTGGAGCTCAAGGTCAAGCACAAAGCATGGAAGTGCATCAAGAAAGTGGACACATAAGAAGAAGGAGCAAGTAGGGACATCCAAGAAGCATCTATCAAATTTTCAGAAGAAATCCCTATAAAAATAGTAATTTTTATCACTAAAAACCATTGTAAGTAGCATTTTCCATTTTTGCAACTCTACTTTGTTCAAGTTGAGGAGTCCTCAAGCTTGAGGAGTATTAGAACTATCATCCTACCAATCTTCATAATTTTTAGACTCCATTTGGGCCTCCAAATAAGCCCAGGAACCTATTTTTTAATTAGGCCAGACACTAGGTCTAGACAGGGCCAAAACCACTCAAAAAACTATAAAAAGGGCTGCAGAGCTCATTTTTGGGGTAAGCTTGTTGTAGTTTCGAGCTTTGTAAGAGATTTATGTTGTAATCAAAGCTTTCCATTGTTCCACTCTCTGCTCTTACGTTGTGCGCGTGTGTGTATGTGTGTGCATGCTTGTGTGCTTTCACTCACACACTTTATGCCATCATTTGGTCACGGTGTTCATATCGGTCCTCACGTCTCCATTTGCTTACAGTCTTCATACTGGTCTTTCATTCGCTCGCGATGTTGGAAGGTAAAAAGTCACCATTTTCTGTTCAGTTTCTGACTTTTTCTTCTTCTTCATGTTCTCCTTCATCACCATCTTCTCCCATCTTCATATTCTCTGCTTTTTTCCATTTTGGACCGTATCTTCACCTTGTTTTTTCACTTGCGGCTGCGAGAAACAAGTGCGGAGGGTGTTCAGAGCTGAAACACAGAAGAAACATTCTTGAAAACCTTTCAAAACTCTAGAAATTTGATTGAGTATTGTGCGGGCTCAAGCGACCTGCGTCTGGTACCACGACGTTGGTATCGTGAGATTGGAGGGTGATTTTGCATCACAGGCTGATAGGAGTGACAAGGAGGACACAAGGTACACATATTTGCAAAAATGTTTGAATTTGGGTGTCAAAATCTCCAAGTGTCGTGTCCAGTCGAGTTTTGGTATCGCGATACTTGTCAAGGTATCATATTGTTCATGCCCACTTGAGGTATCACGATACCATTCTGGTATCGTATCGTTAAGTGCGAGTATCGCGATTGCGATCGCCCAGGTGGTATCGTATCATGCACCTCGTGGTATCGTATTGCCTCTTGCATAAGTATCCTATCGTGTAGCACAAGGAGTATCGTATTGCGGCTAGAGTGGTATCGTATCGTCAGCCAAGTTGGTATCGTATCGCCAAACTCGGTAACATATCTCCTCTTGTTTTGGTATCGTATCGTGCAAAGAGTCAGTATCGTATCCTTTGATTTTTGGTATTGTATCGTATCCTTTGATTTTTGTATCGAGCTTTCCAACGAGCCTAAGATCACTCCGAACGGATTTCGTATGAGGAAGTTATGATTGTTTAGGCATTTAGGGTTCAAAACAGGCTCTTAGGGTTCGAGAATTTTCCTATGGTTTTCTAGTTGTTTTGCCACATTCTCAGGCTCTAAAATACCCCAACTTATCAAAATTCAAGCACAAAATTATCCCAAGTCAATCAATTATTACACTCCAAAAAATTATTTGTAAGGCCAGTGTATCGCGATAGCTGGAGTCGGTGTACCGGGATAGATGGGAGTGTCGCGATAGGTCGGTGTGTCGCGATAGGTCAGTGTATCACGATAGATGGGAGTGTCAAGATAGGTCGAAGTGTTGCGATAGGTCGGTGTGTCACGATAGGTCACTCTGTCACGATAGGTGGAGATGGAGATGGAGATGGAGATGGAGAAGGAGATCGAGATGTAGATGGAGATGTAGAAAATGGTGAAAAAACAAGACAATTACCTACTACTTACCATTCCAACACGTCCTCTCTACGTCTTACCATCACATGCTCGTCCTCAAAGCTCGAATCCCCAGCAACTGCACCAAAATTTGGTGTAGCTCAGTGATGAGTAGCACCTCCTTTAATGTCCATCCGGGATGACATGAGGATGGTATAAAGACCTCGAGCAAGTGAAGGCACAAATGTGTGAGTGAGAAGCACACTAACATGCACACACATACACACACATGCACACAAGCCAAAAACAAAGAGAGAAAGAGACAATCGAATCACTTCTATTGCAAAAGAGTTCTCATACAAGGCTCAAATCTACAACAAGCTAGCCTAAAAAATGAGCTCTCTAGATCTATTTATAGTTTTTTACTAGCTTTGGTCCTGTTTAGACCTAGTGTCCGGCCTAGTTAAAAATTAGATCTCCAAGCTATTTTGGAGGCTGAAACGAGCTCTGAAAATTATGAAACTTGGTAGGAAAATACTACTAAAGCTTGGAGGACGAGCGTGTGATGCAAAGACGTAGAGTAGCGATGTTGGAAGGTAAAAAGTCACCATTTTCAGTTCAGTTTCTGACTTTTTCTTTTTCTTCATCTTCTCCTTCATCACCATCTTCTCCCATCTTCATAGTCTCTGATTTTTTCCATTTTCGAGTGTATTTTCACCTTGTTTTTTCACTTGCGGCTCTGAGGAACAAGCGTAGAGGGTGTTCAGAGCTGAAACATTGAAGAAACATTCTTGAAAACCTCTCAAAACTCTAGAAATCGTATTCAGTATTGTGTGGGCTGAAGCGAGCTGCATTTGGTATCACGACGGTGGTATCGTGAGATTGGAGGGTGATTTTGCATCTACAGGCTGATAGCAGTGAGAAGGAGGACAGAAGGTACACATATCTGCAAAAAGTTTTGAATTTGGGCGTCAAAATCTTTAAGTATCGTGTCCGGTCGAGTTTTGGTATCGCGATACCAGAACTCCCGTGTATCGTGATACTTGTCGAGCTATCGTATCGTGCATGCCCACTTGAGGTATCATGATACCATTCTGGTATCGTATCGTCAAGTGCGGTTATCGCGATCACGGTTGCCCAGGTGGTATCGTATCATGCACCTCGTGGTATGCTATCGCCTCTCGCATAAGTATCCTATCGTGTAGCACAAGCAGTATCGTATCGTGGCTAGAGTGGTATCGTATCGTCAGCCAAGTTGGTATCGTATCGCCAAACTCAATAACATATCGCCTCCTATTTTGGTATCGTATCGTGCAAAGAGTCAGTATCGTATCGTTTGATTTTTGTTATCGTATGGTATCGTTTGATTTTTGGTATCGAGATTTCCAACGAGCCTAAGATCACTCCGAACGGATTTTGTATAAGGAAGTTATGATTGTTGTTAAAAATAAAGAAGTAGGCTCGTATATATTTTTGCAAAAAGGATTTTCTTCAAGAAGAAGGAAAATACAAAAATGAAAAATGGAAGCATTTACTTCAGCAAGTAGTGGAGGCCAAAAGAGAATCAAATCCAAAAACTGAACTGTAAGAGGAGTGGCTGTCCAAAGTAGGGGAGAAGTTATGGAGAAGAGCTCTCAAACTCATCATGAGAGTTTTTGGTCACTTAGCTATAAACGAGGCAAGGGAGGACACTCAAGAACAGAGGAAGAAGGCATGGAAGTCCCCTTGTAGCTAGTTCATTTGGTTTGAATCATTTCGTTCAGTTCACCCTCATAGAGTATGTCTAGCTACACACCCATTTTTGGGTAGTCTACTTGTGAGAGTCATATCTCTCAATATATGTATCCAATTTTAGTGTTCAAACATTCGTTGGAAATCTTTTCTTGAGTACTTCCTCTCTCTAGAACAGTTTTATCAAATTCTTTGTGCTTTGTGAGTTATCTAGGTTTTAGTGAAGCTCCATTTTCAGCCTAATTGAGTGGATAGGTAGCCTGTTTTGTATCAGAGAATTGCCAACCCAAATCTACTCCAAATTGAGTGTTTGATAGCTCATTTGAAAGCTATAGGTATCTAGTTTGAGTGACCAAAGTTTGAAGTTCATTACATTTTTCAGTTGGTACCAGTTTTCATTTGAAGGTTCAGCTATTGGCAATAGTCTTGATCTTGAGAAGGTCTTCTACACTTTCCGCTGCGATTAGGAGAGGAATTCTCCAACAATTGTTCAGGCATTAAGGGTTCAAAACAGGCTCTCAGGGTTTGAGAATTTTCCTACGATTTTCTAGTTTTTTTGCCACATTCTCAGGCTCTAAAATACACCAACTTGTCAAAATTCAAGCCCAAAATTATCCCAAGTCAATCAATTATTACACTCCAAAAAATTATTTGTAAGGCCAGTGTATCACGATAGCTCCAGTCGGTGTGTCGCGATAGATGGGAGTGTCGTGATGAGTCGGTGTGTCACGATAGGTCGGTGTGTCGCCATAGATGGGAGTGTCAAGATAGGTCGAAGTATCGCGATAGGTCGGTGTGTCACGATAGGCCGGTGTGTCGTGATAGGTCGGTGTGTCGCGATAGGTCGGTGTGTCACGATAGGTCCGTGTGTCCCGATAGGTCGGTGTGTCGCGATAGATGGGTGTGTCACGATAGGTCAGTGTGTTGCGATACCCCGGTGTGTCGTGATACCTCAGCGTGTCGCGATACCTCGGTGTGTCGCGATACCTCGATGTGTTGCGATACTTCGATGTATCACAATACTTCGATGTGTCGTGATAGACCGAGATATGGTGAATTTTACTGATCAGGCTAGTGATTCTAGGAGCTCTTAGTCTACGTTGTGTTGTGGTGCACTCAGAATCGTGATAGGGTCGATTTTTTGGTGTGTCGCGATAACTCGAACTCGACGCCTTGGGGCTTGCATAGAGAATTTTCTTACCTACTGAGCTTGCTAGAGATGGTGAGGATGCTGCAACCTGCAAGAATCATGCAAAAACATACAAACACAACAAGGCACATTCTCTGTCTCTCAAACTCTCATCAAGCAAATGAGGAGAATGAAATGGGAGTGGGTATATGAAAGTAAGATGAAGATTGAGATGGAGATAGAGATGGAGATGGAGATGGAGATGGAGAAAATGGTGAAAAAACAAGAAACGTACCTACTACTTACCATTCCAACGCGTCCTCTCTACGTCTTACCATCACAAGCTCGTCCTCAAAGCTGCAATCCCCAGCAATGTCGCCAAAATTTGGTGTAGCTCAGTGATGAGTAGCACCTTCTTTAATGTCAATCCAGGAAGATATGAGGATGGTATGAAGACCTCAAGCAAGTGAAGGCACAAGTGTGTGAGTGAGAAGCACACTAACATGCACACACATACACACACACAAGGCAAGAAGAGAGAGAGAGAGAGACAATGGAATCACTTCTATTGCAAAAGAGTTCTCGTACAAGGCTCAAATCTACAACAAGCTAGCCTAAAAAATGAGCTCTCTAGCTCCTCAAGCTCGAGGACTCCTCGGCTTGCACACAATGGAGCTACAAAAAGGTGAAATGATATTTACAATTCAGTTATGAGAATCACTTTTAAAATACTGCAAGGATTGAAAAAATTTGATGGGTTGCCTCAGTGTTAGATCTGCATGTATGCCGGTACTTGCTTCTTCACGTATGATGCCAAAACTCTCCCCCCCTAACGTCTATCGTCTCTGACAAACCTTTGTTCTATTGGGCGATCAATGTAGTTTTGTACGATGTCAGTGGCTAGCTCCTTTTTTTTTATTCTGTTGGAGCTCAAGGTCAAGGAAAAAGCATGGAAGCACATCAAGGAAGTGGACACACAAGAAGAAGAAGCAAGTAGGGAGCTCCAAGAAGCATCTGTTAGGGATGACAGACTCAAGAGGGGGGAGTGTTGGAGCTCAAGGTCAAGGAAAAAGCATGGAAGCACATCAAGGAAGTGGACACACAAGAAGAAGCAGCAAGTAGGGAGCTCCAAGAAGCATCTGTCAAATTTTCAAAAGAAATCCCTATAAAAATACTAATTTTTATCACCAAAAACCATTCTAAATACCATTTTCCATTTTTGCAACTCCATTTTGTTCAAGCCGAGGATTCCTGGAGCTTGAGGACTACTAGAACTATCATCCTACCAATTTTAATAATTTGTAGACCCCATTTGAGCCCCCAAATAAGCCCTAGAACCTATTTGTTGACTAGGCCAGACACTAGGTCTGGACAGGGCCAAAATCACTCAAAAAACTATGAAAAGGGCTAGAGAGCTCATTTTTGGGGTTAGCTTGTTGTAGTTTTGAGCTTTGTAAGAGATTTCTGTTGTAATCCAAGCTTTCCATTGTTCCACTCTCTACTCTTACCTTGTGCACATGTGTGTGTGTCTATGTGTGTGCATGCTTGTGTGCTTTCACTCACACACTTATGCCATCATTTGCTCACGGTCTTCATATCCGTCCTCACGTCTCCATGGATTGACATTTATGAGGTGTATCTCCTCACGTTGGTACTCACCATTGTGCTAGAGTGACACCAAATTTGGCGACGTTGTTGGGGAGAGAGCTTGGAGGAGGAGCGTGTGATGGTAACATGTAGAGTAGCGATGTTGGAAGGTAAAAAGTCACCATTTTCAGTTCAGTTTCTGATTTTTTCTTCTTCTTCATCTTCTTCTTCATCACCATCTTCTTTCATCTACATATTCTCTAATTTTTTCTATTTTTGACCGGATCTTCACCTCGTTTTTTCACTTGCAACTGTGAGGAACAAGTGTAGAGGGTATTCAAAGCTGAAACACTGAAGAAACGTTCTTTAAAACCTCTCAAAACTCCAGAAATTTCATTGAGTATTACATTGGCTCAAGCCACCTCCATTTGGTATCGTGATGGTGGTATCCTAAGATTGGAGGGTGATTTTGCATCACAGGTTGATAGGAGTGACAAGGGGGATACAAGGTACACATATCTACAAAAATTTTTGAATTAGGGTGTCAAAATCACCAAGTATCATGTCCGGTCGAGTTTTGGTATCGCGATACTAGAACTCCTGTGTATCACGATACTTGTCGAGGTATTGTATCGTGCATGCCCACTTGAGGTATCACGATACCATTCTGGTATCGTATTGAGAAGTGCGGGTATCGTGATCGTGGTCGCCCAAGTGGTATCGTATCATGCACTTCGTGGTATCATATCGCCTCTTGCATAAGTATCCTATCGTATAGCAGAAGCAATATCGTATCGCGGCTAGAGTGGTAACGTATCGTCAGCCAAGTTGGTATCGTATCGCCAAACTCGATAACATATCGACTCTTGTTTTGGTATTGTATCGTGCAAAGAGTCAATATCGTATCATTTGATTTTTGGTATCGTATCGTATCCTTTGATTTTTGGTATCGAGCTTTCCAACGAGCCTAAGATCACTCCGAACGAATTTCGTATGAGGAAGTTATGAGTTGAGGCATTTAGGGTTCAAAATAGGCTCTCAGGGTTCGAGAATATTCCTATGGTTTTCTAGTTGTTTTGCCACATTCTTAGGCTCTAAAATACTCAAACTTGTCAAAATTCAAGCCCAAAATTATCCCAAGTCAATCAATTATTACACTCCAAAAAATTATTCATAAAGCCGGTGTATCGCGATAGCTCGAGTCGGTGTGTCGCGATAGGTCGGTGTGTCGCGATAGGTCGGTGTGTCGCGATAGGTCGGTGTGTCATGATAGGTCGGTGTGTCGTGATAGGTCGATGTGTGGCGATAGATTGGAGTGCCAAGTTAGGTCTAAGTGTTGTGATAGGTCGGTGTGTCACGATAGGTCGGTGTGTCACGATAGGTGGGTGTGTCGCGATAGGTCGCTGTGTCACAATAGGTCGGTGTGTCGCGATAGGTAGGTGTGTCGCGATAGGTGGGTGTGTTGCGATAGACGGGTGTGTCGCGATAGGTCTGTGTGCCACGATACCTCGGTGTGTGGCGAGACCTCGGTGTGTCGCGATACCTCCGTGTGTCACGACAGACGGGTGTGTCGCGATACCTCGATGTGTCGCAATACTTCGATGTGTCGCAATACTTTGATGTGTCACGATAGATTGGGATATGGTGAATTTTACTGATCAGGCTAGTGATTCTAGGAGCTCTCAGTCTGTGTTGTGTCGTGGTGCACTCAGAATCATGATAGGGTCAGTTTTTTGGTGTGTCGCGATAACTCAAACTCGACGCCTCGGGGCTTGCGCAGAGAATTTCCATACCTGCTGAGCTTGCTCGAGATGGTGAGGATGCTGCAACCTGCAAGAATCATGCAAAAACATACAAACACAACAAGGCACATTTGCTCTCTCTTAAACTCTCATCAAGCAAATGAGGAGAATGAAATGGGAGTGGGTATATGAAAGTAAGATGAAGATGGAGATGGAGATGAAGATAGAGATGGAGATGGAGATGCAAAAAATGGTGAAAAAACAAGAAAATTACCTACTACTTACCATTCCAGTGCGTCCTCTCTACATATTACCATCACACGCTCATCCTCAAAGCTCAAATCCCTGGCAACAGCGCCAAAATCTGGTGTAACTTAGTGATGAGTAGCACCTCCTTTAATGTCAATCCGGGAAGACATGAGGATGGTATGAAGACCTCGAGCAAGTGAAGGAACAAGTGTGTGAGTGAGAAGCACACTAACATGCACACACATACACACACGTGCACACAAGGCAAGAACAAAGAGAGAGAGAGAGAGAGAATGAAATCACTTCTATTGCAAAAGAGTTCTCATACAAGGCTCAAATCTACAACAAGCTAGCCTCAAAAATGAGCTCTCTAGCTCTATTTATAGTTTGTTACTAGCTTTGGTCCTGTTTAGACATAGTGTCCAGCCTAGTTAGAAATTAGGTACCTAAGATACTTTGGAGGCTCAAACGAGCTCTGAAAATTATGAAACTTGGTAGGCAAATACTACTAAAGCTCCTCAAGCTCGAGGACTCCTCGGCTTGCACAAAATGGAGTGAAAAATAGGTGAAACAATATTTACAATGGTTTTGAGTTATGAGAATCATTTTTAAAATACTGCAAGGATTGAAAAACCTTGATGGGTTGCCTTAGTGCTAGATCTGCATGTATGCTCGTACTTGCTTCTTCGCGTATAATGCCAACACTCTCCCCCCCTACGATCTATCATCTCTGACAAACCTTTGTTCCACTGGGTGCTCAATGTAGTGTTGTACAATGTCAGTGGCTAGCTATTGTTCTTTGATTCTGTTGGAGCTCAAGGTCAAGGACGAAGCATGGAAGCACATCAAGGAAGTGGACACATAAGAAGAAGGAGCAAGTAGGGAGCACCAAGAAGCATCTGTCACGGACGACAGACTCAAGAGGGGGGGAGTGTTGGAGCTCAAGGTCAAGGACAAAGCATGGAAGCGCATCAAGGGAGTGGACACACAAGAAGAAGGAGCAAGTATGGAGCTCCAAGAAGCATTTGTCAAATTTTCAAAAGAAATCCCTATAAAAATAGTAATTTTTATCACTAAAAACCATTGTAAATACCATTTTCCATTTTTGCAACTCCATTTGGTTCAAGCCGAGGAGTCCTCGAGCTTGAGGAGTATTAGAACTATCATCCTACCAACTTTCATCATTTTTAGACTCCGTTTGGCTCCCAAATAAGCCGTACAACCTATTTTTTAACTAGGCCAGACACTAGGTCTAGACAGGGCCAAAACCACTCAAAAAACTATAAAAAGGGCTAGAGAGCTCATTTTTGGGATTAGCTTATTGTAGTTTTGAGCTTTGTAAGAGATTTCTATTGTAATCGAAGCTTTCCATTGTTCCACTCTCTGATCTTACCTTGTGCACGTGTGTGTGTGTATGTGTGTGCATGCTTGTGTGCTTTTACTCACGCGCTTATGCCATCATTTGCTCACGGTCTTCATACCGGTCCTAACGTCTCCACATATTGACATTTATGAGATGTATCTCCTCAAGTTGGTACTCACTATTGTGCTAGAGTGACACCAAATTTGGCACCGTTGCCGGGGAGTGAGCTTGGAGGATGAGCGTGTGACGGTAAGACGTAGAGTAGTGACGTTGGAAGGTAAAAAGTCACCATTTTCAGTTTAGTTTCTAAGTTTTTCTTCTTCTTCATCTTCTCCTTCATCACTATCTTCTCCCATCTTCATATTCTCTGATTTTTTCCATTTTTGACCGTATCTTCACCTTGTTTTTTCACTTGCAGCTATGAGAAACAAGTGCAGAGGGTGGTCAGAGTTGAAACACTAAAGAAACATTCTTGAAAAGCTCTCAAAACTCCAGAAATTTGATTCAGTATTGCGCGGGCTGAAGCCAACTGTGTTTGGTATCGCAGCGGTCGTATCATGAGATTGGAGGGTGATTTTGCATCTACAAGCTGATAGGAGTGACAACGAGGACACAAGGTACACATATCTGCAAAAATTTCTGAATTTGGGTGCCAAAACCTCCAAGTATTGTGTCCGGTCGAGTTTTGATATCGCGATACCAGAACTCTCCTGTATCACGATACTTGTCGAGGTATCGTATCGTGCATGCCCACTTGAGGTATCATGATACCATTCTGGTATCGTATCATTAAGTGCGGGTATCGCGATCGCGGTCGCCCAGGTGGTATCATATCATGCACCTCGTGGTATCATATCACCTCTTGCATAAGTATCCTATCGTGTAGCACAAGCAGTATCGTATCACAACTAAAGTGGTATCGTATCGTCAGCCAAGTTGGTATTGTATCACCAAACTCAGTAACGTATCGCCTCTTGTTTTGGTATCGTATCGTGCAAAGAATTAGTATCGTATTGTTTGATTTTTGGTATTGTATCGTATCGTTTGATTTTTGGTATTGAGCTTTCCAACGAGCCTAAGATCACTCCAAATAGATCTTCCTACGGTTTTCTAGTTTTTTTGCCACATTCTTAGGCTCTAAAATACCCCAAATTGTCAAAATTCAAGCCCAAAATTATCCCAAGTCAATCAATTATTACACTCCAAAAAGTTATTCGTAAGGCCGGTGTATCACGATAGCTTGAGTCGGTGTGTTACGATAGATGGGAGTGTTGCGATAGGTTGGTGTGTCGCAATAAGTCGGTGTGTCACAATAGGTCGGTGTGTCACGATAGATGGGAGTGTCAAGATAGGTCGAAGTGTCGCAATAGGTCAGTGTGTAACGATAGCTCGATGTGTCGCGATAGGTCGGTGTGTCGCGATAGGTCGTTGTGTCGCGATAGGTCGGTGTGTCGTGATAGACGGGTGTGTCGTAATAGGTCAGTGTGTCGCGATACCTCGGAGTGTCGTGATACCTCGCTGTGTCATGATATACCGGTGTGTCGCGATACCTTGATGTGTCGCGATACTTCGATGTGTCGCAATACTTCCGTGTGTCGCGATAGACAAGGATATGGGGAATTTCACTGATCAGGTTAGTGATTCTAGGAGCTCTCAGTCTACGCTGTGTCGTGGTGCACTCAGAATCGTGATAGGGTTGATTTTTTTGTGTGTCACGATAACTCGAACTTAACGCCTCAGGGCTTGCGCAGAGAATTTCCGTACCTGCTCAGCTTGCTGGAGATGGTGAGGATGCTGCAACCTGCAAGAATCATGCAAAAACATACAAACACAACAAGGCACATTCGCTCTCTCTCAAACTCTCACCAAGCAAATGAGGAGAATGCAATGGGAGTGGGTATATGAAAGTACGATGAAGATGGGATGGAGATGGAGATGGAGATGGAGATGGAGATGGAGATGGAGATGGAGATGGAGATGGAGATGGAGATGGAGAAAATGGCAAAATACAAGAAAATTACCTACTACTTACCATTCCAACGCGTCCTCTCTACGTCTTACCATCACACGCTCGTCCTCAAAGTTTGAATCCCTGGCAACGGTGCCAAAATTTGGTGTAGCTCAGTGATGAGTAGCACCTCCTTTAATGTCAATCCAGGAAGACATGAGGATCGTATGAAGACCTCGAGCAAGTGAAGGCACAAGTGTGTGAGTGAGAAGCACACTAACATGCATACACACTCACACACGTGCACACAAGGCAAGAACAAAGAGAGAGAGAGAGACAATGGAATCATGTCTATTGCAAAAGAGTCCTCATACAAGGCTCAAATCTACAACAAGCTAACCTCAAAAATGAGCTCTCTAGCTCTATTTATAGTTTTTGAATAGCTTTGGTCCTGTTTAGACCTAGTGTCCGGCCTAGTTAAAAATTAGGTCCCTAAGCTATTTTGGAGGCTCAAACGAGCTTTGAAAATTATGAAACTTGGTAGGTAAATACTACTAAAGCTCCTCAAGTTTGAGGATTCCTCCGCTTGCACAAAATGGAGCTACAAAAAGGTGAAACGATATTTACAATGGTTGGAGGACGAGTGTGTGATGGTAAGATGTAGAGTCGCAATGTTGGAAGGTAAAGAGTCACCATTTTCAGTTCAGTTTCTGAGTTTTTCTTCTTCATCATCTTCTTCTTCATCACCATCTTGTCCCATCTTCATATTCTCTGATTTCTTCCATTTTCGACCGTATCTTCACCTTGTTTTTTCGCTTGCGGCTATGAGAAACAAGTGGAGAGGGTGTTAAGAGCTTAAACACTGAAGAAACATTCTTGAAAAACTCTCAAAACTCCAGAAATTTGATTCAGTATTGTGCGGGCTGAAGTGACCTGCGTTTGGTATCACGGCAGTGGTGTCATGAGATTGGAGGGTGATTTTGCATCTACAAGCTCATAGGAGTGATAAGGAGGACACAAGGTACACATATCTACAAAAATGTTTGAATTTGGGTGTCAAAATCTCCAAGTATCGTGTCCGGTCGAGTTTTGTTATCGCGATACCAAAACTCCCATGTATCGCAATACTTGTCAAGGTATCGTATCATGGATGCCCACTTGAGGTATCACGATACCATTCTAGCATCGTATCCTCAAGTGCGGGTATCGTGATCGCGGTCGCCCAAGTGGTATGGTATCATGCACCTCGTGGTATTGTATCGCCTCTTGCATAAGTATCCTATCGTGTAGCACAAGTAGTATCGTATCGCGGCTAGAATGGTATCGTATCATGCAACGATTCAGTATCGTATTGTTTGATTTTCAGTATCGTATCATATCGTTTGATTTTTGGTATCGAGCTTTCCAACGAGCCTAAGATCACTCCGAACGGATTTTGTATGAGGAAGTTATGATTGTTCAGGCATTTTGGGTTCAAAACAGGCTCTCAAGGTTCGAGAATTTTCCTACGGTTTTCTAGTTGTTTTGCCACATTCTCAGGCTCTAAAATACCCCATCTTGTCAAAATTCAAGCCCAAAATTATCCCAAGTCAATCAATTATTACACTCCAAAAAATTATTCGTAAGGTCGGTGTATCGCGAAAGCTCGAGTCGGTGTGTTGCAATAGATGGGAGTGTCGCAATAGATCGGTGTGTTGCGATAGGTCGGTGTGTCGCATAGGTCGGTGTGTTGCGATAGATGGGAGTGTCAAGATAGGTCGAAGTGCCGTGATAGGTTGGTGTGTCACGATAGGTCGGTGTGTCGCGATAGGTCAATGTGTCGCGATAGGTCGGTGTGTCATGATAGGTCGATGTGTCGCGATAGGTTGGTGTTTCGGGATAGGTGGGTGTGTCGGGATAGGTGGGTGTCTCACGATAGATTGGTGTGTTGCGATAGGTCAGTGTGTCGCGATACCTCGGTGTGTCACGATACCTCGGTGTGTCACGATACCTCGGTGTATCACGATAGACGGGTATGTCGCGATACCTCGATGTGTCACGACACTTCGATGTGTCGCAATACTTTGGTGTGTAGCAATAGATCGGGATATGGTGAATTTTACTAATCACGCTAGTGATTCCAAGAGCTCTCAGACTGTGTTGTGCCGTGGTGCACTGAGAATCGTGAGAGGGTCAATTTTTTGGTGTGTTGCAATAACTCCAACTCGATGCCTCGAGGCTTGTGCAGAGAATTTCCATACCTGCTGAGCTTGCTGGAGATGGTGAGGATGCTGCAACCTGCAAGAATCATGCAAATATATACATACACAACAAGGTACATTTGCTCTCTCTCAAACTCTCACTAAGCAAATGAGGAGAATGAAATGGGAGTGGGTATATGAAAGTAAGATGGAGCTGGAGATGGAGATGGAGATGGAGATGGAGATGGAGATGGAGATGGAGATGGAGATGGAGATGGAGATGGAGATGGAGATGGAGATGGAGATGGAGATGGAGATGGAGATGGAGATGGAGATGGAGATGGAGATGGAGATGGAGATGGAGATGGAGATGGAGATGGAGATGGAGATGGAGATGGAGAAAATGGTGAAAAAAAAGAAAATTACCTACTACTTACCATTCCAACGCGTCCTCTCTACATCTTACCATCACACGCTCATCCTCAAAGCTCGAATCCCTGGCAACGGTGCCAAAATTTGGTGTAGATCAGTGATGAGTAGCACCTCCTTTAATGTCAATCCGGGAAGACATGAGGATGGTATGAAGACCTCGACTGAGTGAAGGCACAAGTGTGTGAGTGAGAAGCACACTAACATGCACACACATACACACACACGTGCACACAAGGCAAGAACAAAGAGAGAGAAAGAGACAATGGAATCACTTCTATTGCAAAAGAGTTCTCACACAAAGCTCAAATCTACAACAAGCTAGCCTCAAAAATGAGCTCTCTAGCTCTATTTATAGGTTTTGACTAGCTTTGGTCTTGTTTAGACCTAGTGTCCGGCCTAGTTAAAAATTAGGCCCCTAAGCTATTTTGGAGGCTCAAACGAGCTCTAAAAATTATGAAACTTGTTAGGCAAATACTACTAAAGCTCCTCAAGCTCGAGGACTCCTCGTCTTGCACAAAATGGAGCTACAAAAAGGTGAAATGATATTAACAATGGTTTTCAGTTATGAGAATCACTCTTAAAATACTGCAAGGATTGAAAAAACTTGATGGGTTGCCTCAGTGCTAGATCTGCATGTATGCCCGTACTTGCGTCTTCGCGTATGATGCCAACACTCTCCCCCCCTAGCGTTTGTCGTCTCTGACAAACCTTTGTTCCACTGGGTGATCAATGTAGTGTTGTACGATGTTAGTGGCTAGCTCCTGTTCTTTGATTCTGTTGGAGCACAAGGTGAAGGACAAAGCATGGAAGTGCATCAAGGAAGTGGACACACAAGAAGAAGGAGCAAGTAGGGAGCTCCAAGAAGCATTTGTCAAGGACGATAGACTTAAGAGGGGGGAGTGTTGGAGCTCAAGGTCAAGGAAAAAGCATGGAAGCACATCAAGGAAGTGGACACACAAGAAGAAGGAGCAAGTAGGGAGCTCCAAGAAGCATCTGTCAAATTTTCAAAAGAAATCCCTATAAAAATAGTAATTTTTATCACTAAAAACCATTGTAAATACCATTTTCCATTTTTGCAACTCCATTTTGTTCAAGCGAGGAGTCCTTTAGCTTGAGGAGTATTAGAACTATCATCCTACCAATTTTTATGATTTTTAGACTTTGTTTGAGCCCCCAAATAAGCCCTGAAACCTATTTTTTAACTAGGCCAGACACTAGGTCTGGAGAGGGCCAAAACCACTCAAAAAACTATAAAAAGGGCTGGAGAGTTCATTTTTGGGGTTAGCTTGTTGTACTTTTGAGCTTTGTAAGAGATTTCTATTGTAATCGAAGCTTTCCATGGTTCCACCTTTGCTCTTACCTTGTGGGCGTGTGTGTGTATGTGTGTGCATGCTTGTGTGCTTTCACTCATGCACGTATGCCGTCATTTGCTCACGGACTTCGTACCAGTCCTCAGGTCTCCACGGATTGACATTTATGAGGTGTATCTCCTCACGTTGGTACTCACCTTTGTGCTAGAGTGACACCAAATTCGGCACCGTGGCCGAGGAGAGAGCTTGGAGGACAAGCGTGTGATGGTAAGATGTAGAGTAGCAACGTTGGAAGGTAAAAAGTCACCATTTTCAGTTCAGTTTCTGAGTTTTTCTTCTTCTTCATCTTCTCCTTCCTCACCATCTTCTCTCATCTTCATATTCTCTGATTTTTTCCATTTTCGACCGTACCTTCATCTCGTTTTTTCACTTGGGCTATGAGAAACAAGTGCAGAGGTTGTTCAGAGCTGAAACACTAAAGAAACATTCTTGAAAACCTCTCAAAACTCCAGAAATTTGATTCAATATTGCGCAGGCTGAAGCGACCTGCGGTTGGTATCGCGGCCGTGGTATCATGAGATTGAAGGGTGATTTTGCATCTACAGGCTGATAGGAGGGACAAGGAGGACACAAGGTACACATATCTGCAAAAACTTTTGAATTTGGGTGTCAAAATCTACAAGAATTGTGTCCAGGCGAGTTTTGGTATCGCGATACCAGAACTCCCGTGTATCGCAATACTTGTCGAGGTATCGTGTCATGCATGCCCACTTGAGGTATCACGATACCATTCTGGTATCGTATCGTCAAGTGCGGGTATCGCAATCATGGTCGCCCAGGTGGTATCGTATTATGCACCTTGTGGTATCGTATCATGCACCTCGTGTGTACCTAAGTCAAGAAGACTTAAGGACTTGTGCCAAAGTGACTAAACCTCTTATGTACACCAAATGCCCAATGCTTGGCCTTGTAATGTGGCCCTATTATGCATACTTTAGGTGCATTCGCTACTTCATGAGTGAAATTGGTGTCACGAGGAAGGAGATAAGGAAGAGAGCTCACACACACACTCTCACTCTCAAGGAGAAGCACACACACAGATTGAGGCAAGGAAGAATGATCTTCTTCTTCTTCTTCTATTACATAAAAGGAATGTACAAGAATGAACTAAAAAACAAGAATACAACCAGTGCAATATATAAAGACCAGTACATAAGGAAAAACCTAATGTCCGCGAATGAGTGAGTTGGCAAGAAACAAATGTGCCATCACTCTCGGTAGATAAATCTAATAAAGCTCAATGAAGTATCCCTGACATATACCGGCGTGACCACTATACATGTCAGAGAAATGAAAAACTAGTACGTGTCATCCTGGATCATCACATGTTGAGCTTGATATCTCAACACTCCCCCTCAAGCTCAATGCCATATCCTGTAATCCAAGCATCTTCCGAAACTTCTTCAACTTCTCAGCTGCAAGTGCTTTGGTGAAAATATCAGCAACCTGCTTATCTGTTCTCACATAAACAAGATCAATATTACCTGCTAATACCTTCTCTCTGATGAAGTGATAATGTACCTCGATATGCTTTGTTCTAGCATGGAAAACAGGTTTCCGTGCTAACTGTATGCTGCTAAGATTATCACAATAGATAGTGATAGGATTTTGCACTTCCACACCTAAATCTGCAAGTAACATCTCCAGCCATGATGCCTCACATGCTGCCATTGCAGCACCTCTATACTCAGCCTCAGTACTCGACAAAGCAAAAGTGGGTTGCTTCTTACT
This sequence comes from Ceratopteris richardii, assembly GCA_020310875.1. Classification (NCBI taxonomy): domain Eukaryota; kingdom Viridiplantae; phylum Streptophyta; class Polypodiopsida; order Polypodiales; family Pteridaceae; genus Ceratopteris; species Ceratopteris richardii. The sequence continues at coordinate 36,827,896 of CM035417.1, forward strand.
GCTCCATGTAATAGCTGCACCTCCAAGTGAGAAAAGAAAGCCACTAGTAGATCTTCTATCTGGAGTACTACCAGCCCAATCTGCATCGGTGTATCCATGAACTTGCAAATCTACACCAGCTTCATAAAACAATGCATAATCCAAAGTAGCACTCACATAACGTAGAGTGCGCCTCAGAGCATCCAAATGTGGCTTCCTAGGAACCTGCATAAACTGACTTTCAAGTCCAACAGTGTAGCTTAAATCAGGCCTTGTAATTGTAAGATATATAAGACTTCCCACAATTTTCCTGTACATAGTGTTGGAACATCAAGCTTACACTATGCTTGAGGTGGATTTGATCTACATCAAAGGCTATCGCGTCGAAAGAATATCCGTTGGAGATTTCTTTTTCATATGCTCATTTATTGTATTTTCTGAGAATACTTTGATGGCTCATTTACCGTTGTAAAAGCCTTGAGTTGTACACATGTAAAGGTACAAATATAGGGCCAAAATCCCACGAAATTTTGGTGGTTGAAGTTGCATTCAATCAAGCAATCAATCACCTAAAAGTAGATCAATCAAGATCTTCACTTTTCCTAGATTGTAGGGAAGTGAATTGATTCCCTCCAACAACCATTCCCACCTTCATTTGAATTCAAATTCAAGTTGTAAAAGTCGTGGAACACTCCTAGAGGCTATATAAGGAGTTGAAATCACTTGTACATTACATGGAAGCAATATACATACACTTGTGACCATCATTGTCTTGCTCCTTCAATTTTCTGCATCATCTTCTTCGCCAACAGTAATCTTGCAGAGGCTTCTGCTCTCTCCTCAGAGCTCCAAATTGAGTGCAAGAGGACTCATTGGAAAGGTATCAGTGTCTAGTTTATGCCTGTAAATTTTCAAAGCATTTGGTTCAGCAGATTTGGAGAAATCTCAGTTTTTCTGCCTCGGGGTCAATCTCTACGTATTCCTGAAAAATAGGAGGTACCACCGGTGAATGTCGCATTCATTCCTATAGCATATTTTGCTTATTCCTTATACTTTTGTGCATTCCATACACTCAACCCTATGTGTATCACTCCCATAAAAGGATTTTTTCTAATTGTAATCACGCTGGTCGCTATGGGCATTTGAAGTTCATTGTCTCTTCCATAGATAGTAAGTTTTTTGAGCTAGTCGACCCGCGAACCTATCTGTTTTGTATCGAGTCATTCTCCTTGATGCTCCAAGGTACATAGTGTGTTTCTTTGCACTTATAGCATGCCTATAAGGTCTATTTGAGTCTCCAAAAGCTCAAGGGCTGGTCTTGTGCCGGTTGGCTTGACCAAACTTCATCGCTTCGAAACGCACTTTTCTACCTTCGACAAGCTTCTCCAAGTTCTTTCAGTGGTATCAGAGCTAGTTCAAGATGGGTGACGGCTTTCCCTCAATGATCGAGAAGCTTGATCGACACAACTACGCGGCTTGGCAAATCAGAATGGAGGCCTACTTGCAAGGTAGAAATCTTTATGGAATTGTAGCAGGTGATGAAGCTATGCCTATTCCAAGATCCAAAGGAGGACCTACACAAGAGGAGACAGATAAGCTCACACTTTGGTGCGCAAGGGATGCTCAAGCAAGGTCGTACATACTAAACTCTATCTCTGACTTTCTATTACCACATATTAGAGGATGCAAGACATCTCAAGAGACTTGGGATGCCCTGGAGACTTTCTTTTCTGCTAGTACCAAAGCAAGAAAGAATCATCTTTGGAACGAGTTCAACCAAATGAAGAAGACACCTAAACAAACCATCACAGAGTTTGTTACCAAGGTCAAAGAGGTTGTGGATCAGTTAGCATCCATTGGAGAGCTGATTGAAGAAGAGGTCATCATGAGGAAAATTCTCAACGGCATTCGAAGTGATAAGCAATGGCAATCCTTCACGACGGCTTACGATCTCATCATGGATGTGCAAACTCCAGACTTCAACACCTTTCTTGGACAACTCTTCAATCAAGAAGCCAATAATAGCATAAAGGAAGGTAACTCTTATCATGGTAGTTCAACTAGTGCTCTATATGCAGATAAGAAGGATAAGAAGCAGAAAGGCAAGAAGAAGGAAGAAGACGAAGAAGAGACTTCCCAAGCCAACTTCGCAAGCAAGAGCAAGTGGAAAGGGAAGAAGAAAGGATCAAAGCAAGACAAAGCCAAAGGTCAGAATGTTCAACCTTGTGCCATATGCGATAAGACCAACCACACCACTCAGAACTGCTGGTTCAATGGGAAGACCCAGAAAGGAAGTGGAAGAGGTGGATATGGCGGCAATAAAGGCAGAGGTGGACACAACTTCAACAACAACAATAGAAGCTATAATAGAAGGGACTACAACAATTATTCAGAAGATCAACCACATGAAGACTCATTACTTCTTATGAACCTAAGCCACAAAGAAGGTAAAGAAGATGATCATTTGTTCTACATAGATTCAGGATGTTCGAATCATGTTGCAGGCAACATTGCTCTTCTGTCTGACTTGGAAAGTCCAAAGCATAGACATGAAGTGCAAACAGGGGATGACACGAAGCACAATGTTGAGAATATTGGTAATGTCAAAGCTTCCAATGGCAGGACAAACATTCTGAGTAAGGTTCTCTATGTACCCACTATCACTAAAAACCTAATAAGTGTAGGCCAAATAGTTGAAAAAGGCTTGCAAGTTAGGTTCACCCAACATGGAGCTTTTGTGGAAGATCCATGTCAAGGCTTCAAGAAGATAGCCCGAGGTGAGAAGCATGGTAGGCTCTTTACTTTTGAAGTAGGAGATACCAGGAACATAGCTCTATTCAACTTTGGGTCTCAAACCCTAAGTGAGCTTGAAGTGTGGCATAAGAGACTTGCTCATGTGAATGAAAGAACCTTGAAGGATATATGCAGGGATCAAAGTGTTCTAGGACTGCCGAACATATCAAAGCAACACATGATCAACAGGTGTGATGCATGTCAGATTGGGAAGGCACAAAGACAACCATTCAACCACAAAGGCTACATCCACAACAATTTATTGGACTTAGTACATACAGATGTATGGGGACCAAGTCAAGAACCTTCATTGGCAGGATCAAGGTACTATGTCTCATTTATTGACGACCATAGTAGGTGGACTGTTCTATACTTTATCAAGAGTAAGAATGAAGTGTTTGATTGCTTCAAGAAGTATCTTGCACATGTGGAGAATCATACAGGTAGATCACTAAAGAAGCTCAGATCTGATGGAGGGGGAGAATACTTCTCCAAAGATTTTGATGAGTTCTTGCAGGATAAAGGTATCAAAAGGGAAGTGACTACCAGGTACTCTCCTCAACTAAATGGAATTGCAGAGAGGAGAAACAAGACATTGGTTGGATCAGCTCGAACAATGCTTGAAGAGAAGAAGTTGCCACATTATCTATGGGCAGAAGCTATTTCAATTGCAGTGTACCTTGTCAATCGACTACCATCCAAATCACTTCAAGGTATGACTCCTTATGAAGCATGGCATGGAAGAAAACCTAGTCTTGGACATTGCAAGGTTTTTGGTTGTTTAGCTTATGTTCATGTACCATCACAAATAAGAGGTAAGCTAGATGAAAGGGCAACAAAGGCAGTGTTTATTGGATATGATTCAACTCAGATGGGTTACAGGTTCTTCAATCCTTCAACCAAGCAATTCACTACAAGTAGAGATGTTGTGTTTGAAGAACACAGGTCTTGGTATGATGAAGACAAACAAAAGGTAACACTACCATATGATCTTGATTCTGACTCTCATCAATTAGGAAGGAAGCATGATACACAGGTCCAGGATCCAAGAAGTGATACAGACGATGACCAAGATGAAAGAGAAAGGGATTACAAGCTATGGAAATCAAGAGGCAAAGCAAAGATGCAAGAGGTTGGAGAATGCTCCAAACAAGCACCTAGAAGATCAGCAAGAGAGAAGAAACAACCAGAAAGGTATGGATATGATTCCACATTTGTTACAAAGCATTCAATCTACTTGGCAAAAGACTCTATTTCAGAGGAACCCTCAACCTATGAAGAGGCAAAGGGAAACCCTAATTGGGAAAAGGCCATGAACGAAGAGATAGATGCATTGAAGGAAATGGACACTTGGGATTTGGTTCCAATGTCATCGAATCAAAAGGTAATTGGTTGCAGATGGGTATACAAAGTAAAAAGAAATTCAGATGGATCAGTTTGCAGGTACAAGGCAAGATTAGTTGCCAAAGGATGCTCACAAACTCATGGTATAGACTATGAGGAAACATTCTTACCAGTTGCAAAGATGACTACAATCAGGACATTGATAAGTGTAGCTGCTGCAAGGAATTGGAGACTCCTCCAACTTGATGTGAAAAATGCTTTCTTAAATGGTTGGATAAGTGAAGAGGTATACATGTCACAACCACCAGGTTTTGAAAACCCTAATCATCCATCTTATGTTTGCAGACTTAAGAAAGCATTGTATGGATTGAAACAAGCTCCAAGAGCTTGGAATTACAGGTTGGTTACATATCTTCAAGACCAAGGGTTCAAAGCTAGCAGCTCCGATCCTTCTCTATTCATCAAAAGGGATCACAATGAGGTTATCTATCTATGTGTATATGTAGATGATATTATTGTGACAGGTGATGATCTAAATGGCATTCAAAGGATCAAGAGACACATGCAAGAGGAGTTCAAAATCAGTGACCTAGGTGAGCTCACATATTTCCTAGGTATGCAGGTGATATATACAGATGAAGGAATGTATTTGACTCAAAGAAGATACATTCAGGATCTTCTTCTCAAGTTCAAAATGGAGAACACTAAACCTGCAGGTACACCTTTGGAGATGAATCATAAACTTAGTGTTTATGAAGGTGAGAAAATTGAAGACATAAAAGAGTATCAAAGCTTGGTAGGTAGCTTGATATATGCTACTCACACAAGGGCAGACATCTCATATAGTGTGGGAGTGCTTAGTCAGTTCATGCACTCACCAAGAAGACCACACATGGATGCGGCTAAGAGAGTACTGAAGTATCTCAAAGGTACAATCAACGAAGGTATAATCTATCCTTACTCTTCAGATTTGGATATCAAAATCTACTCAGATGCAGATTGGGCAGGAGCTAAGGATGATAGAAAAAGTACATCTGGTTACTTAGCATTTGCAGGTTCAAAGCTAGTGTCATGGAGTTCCAAGAAGCAACCAACAGTTGCTTTATCTTCAACTGAAGCAGAGTACAGAGGCTTGACCATAGCAACTCAAGAGGCAATATGGTTAAAAGCATTGTATACAGATTTGGGACTTGTGAGTTCCAAACCTCACATATTTGGAGATAATGTAAGTTCCATGCATCTAGCGGCAAATCCTATTTTTCATGCGAGAACCAAGCATATAGAAGTCCATTATCACTTCATCAGGGAGAAGCTCATGGCAAAGGAGATCGACATTTCTTTTGTTCCGACTGAAAAGCAAGTAGCAGATATGATGACAAAGGCACTTGATGGAATAAAGCTTTGTAGATTCAAAGCTATGGCAGGTATTCAACCTATAAGAGAATGAAGACTCAAGCATACTTTAGCTTGAGGGGGAGCTGTTGGAACATCAAGCTTACACTATGCTTGAGGTGGATTTGATCTACATCAAAGGCTATCGCGTCGAAAGAATATCCGTTGGAGAGTTCTTTTTCATATGCTAATTTATTGTATTTTTTGAGAATATTTTGATGGCTCATTTACTGTTGTAAAAGCCTTGAGTTGTACACATGTAAAGGTACAAATATAGGGCCAAAATCCCACGAAATTTTGGTGGTTGAAGTTGCATTCAATCAAGCAATCAATCACCTAAAAGTAGATCAATCAAGATCTTCACTTTTCCTAGATTGTAGGGAAGTGAATTGATTCCCTCCAACAACCATTCCCACCTTCATTTGAATTCAAATTCAAGTTGTAAAAGTTGTGGAACACTCCTAGAGGCTATATAAGGAGTTGAAATCACTTGTACATTACATGGAAGCAATATACATACACTTGTGACCATCATTGTCTTGCTCCTTCAATTTTCTGCATCATCTTCTTCGCCAACAGTAATCTTGCAGAGGCTGCTGCTCTCTCCTCAGAGCTCCAAATTGAGTGCAAGAGGACTCATTGGAAAGGTATCAGTGTCTAGTTTATGCCTGTAAATTTTCAAAGCATTTGGTTCAACAGATTTGGAGAAATCTCAGTTTTTCTGCCTCGGGGTCAATCTCTGCGTATTCCTGAAAAATAGGAGGTACCACCGGTGAATGTCGCATTCATTCCTATAGCATATTTTGCTTATTCCTTATACTTTTGTGCATTCCATACACTCAACCCTATGTGTATCACTCCCATAAAAGGATGTTTTCTAATTGTAATCACGCTGGTCGCTATGGGCATTTGAAGTTCATTGTCTCTTCCATAGATAGTAAGTTTTTTGAGCTAGTCGACCCGCGAACCTATCTGTTTTGTATCGACTCATTCTCCTTGATGCTCCAAGGTACATAGTGTGTTTCTTTGCACTTATAGCATGCCTATAAGGTCTATTTGAGTCTCCAAAAGCTCAAGGGCTGGTCTTGTGCCGGTTGGCTTGACCAAACTTCATCGCTTCGAAACGCACTTTTCTACCTTCGACAAGCTTCTCCAAGTTCTTTCACATAGTAGCATTTTCCAATGCTTCACCTGATGTAGTATCCAATTTCAAATTCTGATCTAAAGGCATATAAATTGGCTTACAATTAGCCATACCATAGTTTTGCAGCATATTCAAGGCATATTGCCTTTGCGACATCCATATACCTGTTTCTGTATGTATAAACTCAATGCCCAAGAAATAGCGCAGCACACCAAGATCTTTCATGTCAAATTTCTGCATAAGAAGTTTCTTTACCTCTTTGATGCTTTCTTCATTATCACCACCTACAATCAGATCATCGACATAAATAGCCACAATAGTGATGCCATCATCAGCCTTCCTTGCATATAGTGAGTGATCTGCATCACACATAGAAAACCCAATGCTAGTTAAGTAATCAGCAATCCTTGCATGCCATGCATGCGGAGCCTGCTTCAGCCCATACAAAGCCTTTTGCAACCTGCAAACATATTCTGGATGCTTTGAATCTTCATATCCTTGTGGTTGGTTCATATATACTTCTTCCTGTAACTCACCATGTAGGAAAGCATTCTTCACATCCATCTGATGCAAAGTCCATCCTTTTGTTGTAGCTAATGAAACAAGTGTCCTGACAGTAGACATTTTAGCTAGAGGGTTGAATGTTTCCTCATAATCAATGCCATATGTTTGTGCATAACCTTTAGCTACCAATCGTGCTTTATATCTGCTTATGCTACTATCAACATTCTGCTTTACCTTGTAAACCCATTTGCAGCCTATGGATTTCTTTCCTTGCGGCAATGGAACCAGCTTCCACGTATCATTTCCATAAAGTGAAGCCATCTCCTCATCCATAGCTTTTTCCCAATCTGCATTACCAATTGCATCTTCAAAACAAGAAGGTTCAGCATCTTGTATTACCTTTGTCATGTAGGCAAAATGGCGAGCCATGTAACTATCATATGTCAATCGTTGCACTGAATTACGCATCCTCCCAGATCATACTCCTGGAGTCTTCACAGAGGGCAATCCAAGTTCCTCATCAAGACTCTTTTCTGAACCGCTTGAATCTCCATCAACGTCTTCAAAACCTGCACCTGTTTTACTACCACCAAAAAGCTTTTCTTTACCTTTCTTGGATGTATTTGATGAATTTGTTGGACTAAAATTTCCACGCAATCTTCCACTCCATGGATTTGAGTTGGAACTATTGCTTGATGATGCATCCGGTCCACTCAAAACTTGAGATTCTGCACTAGATTTTTTAGCATTTTCTTTGTCATTTGGTTCAAGATTCAGTCCTTTGGCATCTGCATAGAAGCTTGACATTTCATCAAATACCACATCTCTGCTCACCTTCACCTGTCGTGTGAGTGGATTATAACATTTTTACCCATTTTGCTCAAGGGAATATCCAATGAAGACACATTTTTCTGCTTTCGGATCAAGCTTCGTCCTCAACTCATCTGGAACATGTACATATGCAATACAGCCAAAAACTTTCAGATGTGATAAGTTTGGCTTTTTACCTGTAAACTTCTCTTCAGGTGTAACTTGATGTACAGCAGTAGTCGGAGTTCTGTTCATGATGTATACAACAGTATGCATAGCTTCTGCCCAATAACAATGAGGCATATTCTTCTCAGCCATCAAGGCTCTTGCTATTTCTGCAATATATCTATTTTTGCGTTCAGCAACACCATTCTGTTGTGCTGTGTACGTGCATGAAAACTGACGCCGAATTCCATGATTTTTTAGAAAACTGCTAAACTCATTTGACATGTATTCACCTCCTCCATCAGATCTTAATGTTTGAATGTACTTCCTTGTCTGCTTTTCCACCATAACTTTGAAATTCTGGAAGTGAGTAAACACCTCGCTCTTCTCTTTCATGAAATATACCCATACTTTGCGTGTATGGTCATCAATGAAAGTAACATAAAACCTGCAACCGCCCATAGATGTGGTCTTTGCTGGACCCCAAACATCTGTATGTACTACTTCTAGTAGATTCTCACTAACATGCTTGTCATGTGGAAATGATGCTCTTGATTGTTTACCAAATTGACATGCTGCATATACCTTTTGCATTTCTGCAACTTTGAAATTTGGTAGTCCATGGACAATCTCCTTTGACTGCATCAGTTTCAGCCTTTGCAAGTTTGCATGTCCAATCTGTTTGTGCCATATCTCTATATCTGCGATAACTCCTGCACCTTTCGCAAATTGGCTGCATTCATTTCAGGAATCTTCACATTTAAGGTGAACATCCTACCCACTTTGTTTCCTTTGGCAACCAATCGTCCATCCTGCTTGTACTCTTCTACATATAATCCATCAGCATTGAACCTGACTTGTAATCCCTGGTCAACCATTTGTCCAACAAAAACCAGATTCTTCGTTATATTTGGAACATGCAGCACATCAGCGAGATGTTTTACCTTTCCGTCCTCCATAGACAATGCTATGTTTCTTCTATGCTCAATAGGATGCGATGTGTCATCACCTGTTTCAACATATCCAGGAACTGGCATTTTCTGTAAACTACTAAACCATTCTGCATGACTGGTCATGTGATTTGAAGCACCTGAATCAACATACCAGATATTATCATTCGATTTTGAAACACCAACAGACATCGTATTCATCATGTGATGTTGAACCATAAACAGCTTCTCAGAATCATCTGCACTTGTGGATGCATAGTTGTTTTGCTGCCTTCTGTTATTTTGATTCTTTAACCTACAATCACGTTCAAAGTGTCTAGGTTTACCACAATTCCAGCATCCTTTACTATCATTACCTGAATCATTTCTTTGAAAATTTCTACGACCTCTTTGGCTCCGCCTGCCTCGAAACTGTCCTCTTCCTCCTGCATGATTCTGTTGTTGACCTTGGTCTTGGTTACTGTTTCCTCTTCCACTTCCAAAACCTCTACCTCTGCCTCTTCCTCTGCCAGAGTAGAATACCTGCTCAGAACTGGGCTTTCCTTGGGAGTTTGAATCCTCACCAAGATTCTTTTCTTCAATGATCAGCATAGAGACCAAATCAGCAAAATTCGGAATATTTTCCCTGGTCTGTATAGAAGTTCTGAACTGCTTATATGCAACTCCTAAACCACGAAGGCACACTTCCACCTTATCATCATCATCTACATTCACGCCAATAGATGCAAGTGACTCACATATGCTTTTGATTTTTAGAGTGTAGTCACTTACCAACATGCTCTTTTTCTCCAATGTATGCAGCTCGTTCTTGAGTTGCAATTTTCGTGCCTTTGTATTGGTCTCGTACAAAGTGACCAAACTGTTCCAAGCCTCTTTTGGAGTCTTGGCATCCTGTATGTGTCCAATGAGGCTATCCTGTATGCTAACAGATAGCCAATACATTACCTTTCGTGCTCCTTGATTCCATTCCTCATATGCTCTTAACTGTTCTGTAGTCCGATTCCTTTTTGGTAACTGCGGAGCATTTTCATTCTCTCCTTCGATGTACTTCCAGTAGTCTTTTCCCATCAAGAAATTTGTCATTCTGAATCTCCAAGCATGGAAGTTGTTCTTGTCCAGCTTGTCGCTCATAAGCTGACTCATTCCATCTGCGTTTGCCATTTCTGCAACAATTCACAACACCGCAACACACTACAAGCAGCACTTCTGCTTGAACACTATCTCACTATGACGTGACAGTTTGATCTCAGAAAAACACAGTTTTCGTGTACAACAGTACACGGAATCGCTTGAAATTCTGAATCTGGAATATATGAGTGTCGCCGAACACAACGCAAGTTACAGTTTCTGAAACTGACCTGGTTTTTCTGTGGGCCCCACCTTACGGGCTCGAAATGGAGGTCGAGATGACTCTGAAACTTCGATCTGACAAAAACAAGTGACCCTAAAGGGATAACTCTCGAAAATATTTTGAGGTCTTCTACCTTCACAGCGATTTTCGTAGGAAACGAAGGTCGTTTGTGAAATCGCGTTTTCTCCATGCCTTGCCGCGTAGTCTTCACCGTCGCCTTCTCCACGAGCTCTCTACAGCCACGTTGGCTCTGATACCATGTCACGAGGAAGGAGATAAGGAAGAGAGCTCACACACACTCTCACTCTCAAGGAGAAGCACACACACATATTGAGGCAAGGAAGAATGATCTTCTTCTTCTTCTTCTTCTATTACATAAAAGGAATGTACAAGAATGACCTAAAAAACAAGAATACAACCAGTGCAATATATAAAGACCAGTACATAAGGAAAAACCTAATGTCCGCGAATGAGTGAGCTGGCAAGAAACAAATGTGCCATCACTCTCAGTAGATAAATCTAATAAAGCTCAATGAAGTATCCCTCACATATACCGGTGTGACCACTATACATGTCAGAGAAACGAAAAACTGGTACGTGTCATCCTGGGTGTGACCACTATACATGTCAGAGAAACGAAAAACTGGTACATGTCATCCTGGATCATCACATGTTGAGCTTGATATCTCAACAATTTGAATCTTCGTGGTTTTGGTGGTCCATTCTTTGCAGTTGCTTTGGTTTCCAAATCCTAGTGATCGCCTTGATAGGCCGTGTCTTTGCTTTGGTTCCGCGAGCTTCTTGTGTTTCCTTTGCGTCTTCTAATGTCCTAGTGATAGAGGTTTTTCTCTTTGTGTTTCTATAACGAGTCTATCTTGGCTTATGTGTCCGAATGTCTTGATGTAATGTATCTTCCTATTTGCTTATCTCTTGCTTAGCTACTTGCCTGACCTTGTTGGGGATCCATATCTGTTGTCGTGCCTTCTGAGCTTCAATCAAAGGCTTAGGAAGCCATACTTCCAATAGTCCTTTTGGTTTGGATTTCAGTAAAGAAGAACTCTTGCGCTCCTTGTTCTCCTCATGAGTTGGTGTAGCAATCTCTAGTTTCTGCAGTTGCTTCTTGCGTACCCGTTTGAATTTGACCTTTCCTGGATGTGAGTATTTGATTGTGGTTTTCCAAATTGGTGATCCTTCTGTCCTATGAGAAACTCTCCAAGGGTTGGTTTCCTTAGTCTGGTGGTTCACCAATTGAATAGGCTAAATGCACTTCTTCCTTAGACACGTTAGGGTTTGAACTTTTTGTTTCTTTCCGACTTGCTTCTGAGGTATTGGGGCTGGAATCATGTTGCATAAGCTCTTCCTTGAGGTCTTCTGCACTCTTGATGGCCTCTGGTTTCAGTAAAGGCTTCTCCCCTAATAGACTAAAAAGTTCCTTGCACCCTATCTTGGCTGAACTATATCCTTGCGCTAGGTGGATGCTAACTGCATTCTCAATGATCCAATCCTGTCCTACGATTAAGTCTTCTATTAAGTCTTCATCCTTGCACACTAAGACTCGTTGTTCCATGGAAGAATTTCCTAAGTGGAGGGATACATTAGTTTCTCCCATGCATTCTGTGATTTGACCTCCGATACCTATCATATGAGCTTTCATGGGAGTCATAATCATTTGAAGATCTTCTATGACCTTATTCCGTATGCAACTGAGTCCTGCTCCTGAGTCTATCAAGGCATCTATCAATTTGTACTCTATCTTGCTAATCCCTAGGTTTAGGTAAGGCTGTGACATGTAGGCACTAGTCCTGTCAGGCTTATGGACTTGGTAATTAGCCATTGGGATAGGCTCTTCTCCTTGGAGATACCGTTCATCTCTTTGCCTAATCCACTCTTTCCGTTTCTTAATACGTTCTAGGGCTACTTGCCGTGCCTCCTCTCTAATCCTCTCTTCCTCTTTCTTCCTATTTTGCGCACCTACAAGATGTGCTAACATTTGATCCGTCAATGGCTCCATGAACTGTTTCACTCTACATCTGCTTATGTAGTTAGGAAGAATGTCTCCATCTAAAGTGGCTAGATCAACTGCTCCACTAGTAGAGATCCTATTAATGATTAGAGGTCCATATCCGCATTTTTGTAACTTCTTGGCATGTTGCTTCAAGGTGTAGACCAGGACTAGGTCACTGTGTTCCTCGGTCACTCACAATCTCTATTGGTAATCCAAAACAAGTGAATATATGCTCAAAAAGAAACTTAGCCGTGGTTTGAGCATCATTCTTTCTAGTAGCCTTTGCCTCTACCCACTTTGTCAGATAATCGGTGGCTACAATGATATACTCAGCATGTGACCCTCTGGCTGGTGGGTTAATGGGTCCTATGAAATCTATACCCCACTTAGAAAATGCCCTAGCACATAGGTCTCAATGGCATGTCATCTCTCCGGATTGGGTATTTAGCTCTTTGTCATGTCTCGCAGCTTTGTACATATGTCTCCGCATCCATACGTAAAGTTGGCCACCACAAGCCCGTGAAGAGGATCATTTTTATGGTTCTCTCTACTGAAAAATGACCTCCTGCCGCACCTGCATGTGCCATCTCTAATACGGGTAAATATTTTCCTTCATGCACACATAGCCGTAATTGGTTGTCTTTTCCTCTTTTAAACAATGTTCTTCCCATGAGTACATAATCCTTGCTCATCTCTTCTAGGGATTGTTTTCTTGCCAAGCTAACTCCTTCCTCGTACTCCCTTGTCTTAAGGAATTTTACCAATGTTTTGCCCCAATTGGGTGCTATTGTTGAGAAAGGTATGGATGTATGATCCTAGGGGATCGTCTCCTGGCATTCTACACAATTACTCACATAGTCCTGGACATCCTTAGGCATGTCAGGCCAGTATACTCCTAATCGCTTTAACTCCCTAATGGTTTCATGAGTCCCTTTGTGTGTCCTCCATTTGTTCACATGAGCTTGTTCAATCAGCTTCAATTGTTCGTCTTCCTCAACACATCTTAGTAGCACACCATTAGGTTCCTTGTAGTACACACTTCCAGCAATAATGTGCAAGTTCCTTAACTATAGAATCTCCTTTTTACTCTCTTTATTGATTGAGTGTTGCGGGCCATGAGTAAGTATAGGAATTAGTTTCTCTGCCCACTTTGGACACACTTCTAAATTAAAAAAATAAGTGTCTGGCAGATCATCGAGTACTCCCCTTGGTGGTTCTCCATGTGTTAACCTAGAAAGGTGATCTGCTCTTACATGAGTATTTTCCTTTTTCACTATCACTTCAAAGTCGAACTCCATCAACAGTAGAAACCATCTTATCAGTCTTCCCGTGTTACAAGGCTTATTGACTAAGTACAATAAAGCCTCATGGTCTATGAAGAACTTGAATTTAATGGCTAAGAGATAGTGTCTAAATTTCTTCACTGCATAGACCATTCCTAATCCTTCTCGCTTGGTGGTGGTATAATTTCTCCCCGCTTGATTCAGTTGTCTACTCGCATAGGCAATTGGGTGATCTAACTTCCCTTCGTCTGCTGGTTGGGCTAAGATACAACCTATTACATGGATATGAAAAGGCTTGTTCCAATTCGGTGTTTTCAGAATTGGAGCTGTGCTAAGTTCTTTAACTCATTGAATGCTTTTTCGCATTCCTCTGTCCAAGTGAATTGAGTTAAGTGTCCATACAAAGGTTTGACTATTATGGCATACACGTGGATGAATCGACGGTAGTATCCACAATGTCCCATAAATGATTGCACCTCCTTTGCATTCTTAGGTCTAAGAAGCTCTAAAATTACCTCAATCTTGTCTTCATCCATGGAGATTCCATTTCTAGAGACTATGTGTCCTAAGATCTTCCCTTGTCTTACCATGGACACACTTCTGAGGGTTCAAGCAGACTCTATATTGTCTGCATTTATTAAATGTCTTTCGCAATTTAGGAATGTGGTCTAATCTTTGATTTGAATATGTACATAGGTCATCTACATACACTTCCATGCTCTTTTTCAGGAATTCCTTGAAAACATGACACATTAGTCGCTGGAAAGTAGCAGGCGCATTAGTGAGCCCAAAAGGCATCACTTGGAAAGCATAGACTCCCCATTCAGTCACGAATGTGGTCTTATGTTGATCCTCGGTGGCAATGGCTACTTGATTGTATCCTGAGAATCCATCTAAGAAGCTATATACTTCTTTTCCTGTGACTCTTTCCAATAGATGGTCCGTAATGGGTAATGGGTAGCTGTCACGTATGGTGGCTGCATTGACCTTTTTCAACTTAATGCACACTCTTAGTTTTCCGCTCTTCTTAGGCACAACTACTAGTGGCAATACCTGTTGGAGCAGTACAATCAACAATTGGTGATTATATAAAGCCTAGAAGTGAAGAGATGAAGGAAAAGTTGAAGATCAACTTCATGAAGTAAAGAGAAGATTCAGATAGCAAAGTTCTTTAAATTATATGTACATTAGTTTTGTATATACTTAAATATACTTGAAGTAATGACGAATCAGTACTCATATATATATATATATATATATATATATATATATATATATATATATATATATATATATATATATATATATATATATATATATATATATATATATATATATATATATATATATATATATATATATAAGTACGTGCTCATATTCGGATGATGAGTGTAAGATGAAATATAGATGAGTAGATGGTGAACAATGTTTGTATCATTCATCAGATGTATGAAGAATTAAGATAAGAAAAAGTTTTCAAAGAATTGCGCGTCAATCTTTTCTCTAGTTCTCTTTCTGTGCTTAATCTTATGAGAAATCCTTTTGTACACATCTAAGTCCATAGTTAATATATCTATGGTTAAAGTTTGAGAGTTCAATTGCAAACAGGCTGAGAGAATTTTGGATAGGAACATCTATATGTGAGAAAGTGTTGAGTGTCTTCTGAAACAGGCGCAGATTCAATGGTCAAAGAAATGGACAGTGCTCAGTGCATAGTGTAAAGTTTTACACAAATGAGGAGTCAAAATTTAAGTTGAGTCAAAATTTAAGTTGGAAGGTAAGCCATCTATGGGTAAAAGCATTTGCTTAAACGGGTTCTAGTTTGGGAGAACCATGTCTTAGAAGTTGCAGGTGTCAAAGTCGACTCTATAGGGAGATAGTTTTAGACATAGGTAGATTGTTTGAATCATTTCTCATAATCTACTCAAGTTTTTGAAGTGTTTTAACTTGGAGAAGGTGCACAATCTCTAGGCGACACATTCTACAAAGTTTTATCATAAACTTTACACAAATGATTAGTCAATGAGTGATTAAGGTGCAGCAGACTTTTCTAAGAAATGACTTTCTTCACAGTTAGCTAATTTCTTGATAGTTTGGTGCTTGTCTTCCAAAATTGGTTAGAGTTTAAAGTTACTCTTGATATAGAGGTGGTCTAACATCAAGGATAACTTGTTCTTTTGGAGATTAACGCTCTCCATCAGTGTTATCAGAGCAGGAAGTATCAAAATTGAGGAAAGGAAGACTCCGACTGCTGCAGACATACAAATTTCACATCTTGAAGGTTCAAAAGAATAAAGTGTGATAGGAAGACTAAAGAAGACACATAAAGGTTATCAAAAGGACCAGACGGAGCAACATTCGAAGCCAAGGTACATTCATTCCTTATAAGGACTAAAGATTTGAGACTACAGGTGAAGAAAGGATGGGAGATAGTCTCCAAATTGAAAAGTTGGATAGAGAAAACTATCTAGCTTGGTCTATGAGAATGGAAGCTCATCTTATGAGCAAAGATCTGATGGGATACATAACAGGAGAGGAAGAAAAGCTAGAGTTTAAAGATCCTAGTGTTCCAACAAGGGAGGAGCTTGTAGATATAAAGATTTGGATGAAGAAGGATGCTCAAGCAAGGAGCATAATCTACATGGCAGTGAATGATTATTTGCTTCCTCATATCAGAGGACTTGAAAGTGCAAGTGACATTTGGAATGATTTGGAAGAGCATTTTCAGAATACAACCAAATCAAGGAAAGTTTCATTATGGGCAGAGTTTACTACTTTCAAGAAGAAGGCTTCACAATGAATATCTGATTATGTGACAAAGATGAAAGACATTGCTGATTCTTAAGGTGTAGTTGATGAAGATATTGAAGAAGATAAGTTGGTAAGACAAATTCTCACAGGACTTAGAGGAGATGAGAAGTGAAAGCCTTTTATTTTATCTACAGAACTTTCATTAGATCATTTCACTCCTGATTTGAATCAATTGTTAGGACATATGCTAACTTTTGAGAATGATATCAAAGGAGATGTTGATAAGAGTGCAGGTCATGCAATGTATTCTAAAGAAAAGAAGAAAGCTAGCAAAGGAAAGCAACAATTAGTTGAAGATGAAGGTACTCCAAGTCAAGCAAACTTCCTAAGAGGAAGAGGAAGTGGCAGAAGTAGAGTGATGTCAGAGCTTGTTGGATATGTGGTAAGACCAATCATCTATCTCATGATTGCTGGCATAATAATCAAAGCAATGGTAATTTTAATCAGGTAATTTTAATCAGAACTTTAATCAAAAAGGAAGAGGTGGCAGATATCAGAGAGGAAACTTTAGAGGTAGAGGTGGTAGGAATTCGTTTGGAAGAGGTGGAGGAAGAAACTTCCAAAATCAATCCTATAATAACACCTACTACAATTATGCATCAGATCAGAAAAAAGATTCGACTCTTATTATGAATGCAACATGTGAAGCCTCACATGAAGACATGAGAGTATTTTATATTGACTCAGGATGTAGCAACCATCTGAGTGGAAACATTGCTTTGATGAATGATCTAGATCATAATGCAATCAATCATATAGTTCAAACATGTGATAATACAAAGCACAAAGTAAAGTCAATTGGTTCAGTCAAAGCCAAAGATGGAAGCACTCTCTTGAGTAAGGTTCTGTATGTTCCTACAATTCCAAAGAATTTGATCAGTGTAAGACAAATTGTGGAAAAAGGATATGAGGTAAGGTTCACTAATGATGGAGTTTATGTTGAAGACCCTAGTCAAGGGTATAAACAAAATGTTACAGGAAAGAAGGAAGGAAGGCTCTTCACATTAAAGATACAAGGTAATATTGGACATGCTATGTTTACATATGGAGAGCAAAAGGTGTCTGAATTGGATCTTTGGCATAAAAGACTTGGACATTTTAATGAAAGAGGTATCAAAGAAATGGTTAACAATGGTTTAGTGCTTGGATTGCCTAATGTTGTGATGGAGAGTGTTAATCTCCAAAAGAACAAGCTATCCTTGGTATTAGACCACCTCTAGACCAAGAATAACTTTAGACTCCACAGAATTTTGGAAATCCACTATCACATTACCAAGAAATTGATTAACTGTGAAGAAATCATTTCTCTGAAAAGTCTGCTGCAGATTAATCACTCATTGACTAATCATTCATGTAAAGTTTTTGATAAAACTTTGTATGATGTATTGCATAAAGTTTGCGCAACTCCTCCAACTTAAATTTCTCAAAATGATTGAGTATAATCTGAGAATTGACTCAAACAACTTACCTGTGTCTGAAACTGCCTCTCTGCAATAGCGACTTTAACACCTGCAACTTCTTAGCAATGGTTCTCCCAAACTATATCCCGTTTGGTAAAATGCTTTTAGTCATAAATGGCTTATCTCTCAACTTAAATTTTAAGCTATCACTTGTGTAAAACTTTACACTGTGTGCTGAGAACTGATCATTTCTTTGATCACGAAATCTGCGCCTGTTTCAGAAGACACTTAGAACATTTCACATATGAATGTTCCTATGCAAAATTCTCTCAGCCTGATTACAATTGGACTCTCAAATTCTAGCCATAGATTGATTAACGATGGACTTAGATATGTTCAGAAGGATTTCTCAAAAGATTAACTACAGAAGTAGAAGACATCGAAACATCGGGCGCAAGATTTTTTTCGATTACTCAGAAAAGTTACAACTACATTGAGGAAGTAACTCAACTAACTTTTCATGTGTCCAATGACACTTTCTACATCTGATTTCTCTCTTCCTATTCTCTATTCTACATGCCCCGACTTTTTCCAAAACATTTATAGGCAAATATGTACAAACTTATGACTAATCAAAAGTGTGAGTCACCTATATCTGAACTAATGTACATATGTGTACATAGCTTTGAATTTCTGAGTATGTCCTTCCTTCAAACTTCTGAATTTGTTCTCTTCTTAATTTCTTGACTTCATTTCTTCATAAACCTTCAATTGATGATTGATATGCACCAACAGCTCCCCCTCAATCATTAATTGAGGTTTTTCTCTATCTTCTTAATACCTGCCATATCCTTGAATCTCTGTAGCTTTGGTCCATCTAGACTTTTTGTCATCATATCTGCAAGTTGATCTTTTGTAGGTGTATGCATAACTTCAATTTCCTTATCAATGACCTTCTCTCTCAGGAAATGATATTGTATTTCAATATGCTTAGTTCTAGCATGAAACATAGGATTAGCTCCTTTGCAGCTTCCACCATACCTTTATATTCTGCTTCTGTAGATGACAAAGCAACTGTATGTTGCTTCTTAGAACACCATGAAATCAATTTGTCTCCTACATAGCACAAATATCCATGTGTTGATCTTCTATTATCCACATTACCTGCCCAATCTGCATCACTATATATCTTCACTCTTGTATCAGAAGTAAATCCATAGTACAACCCTTCTCTGAGTGTACCCTTGATGTACCTAAGTACTCTTTGTCCTGCAATCCAATGTTCCTTTCTAGGACAATGCATAAACTGTGAAAGCACACCAACTGCATATGACAAATCAGACCTTGTTAATGTAGCATAAATCAAGCTACCAACCAAACTTTGATAGAGCTTCATGTCTCTGAACTCTTCTCCTCCAAATCTAGACAATTTATGGTTCACTTCCAATGGTGTGGGTGCAACCCTGCAATCTTCCATTTTAAATTTGGTTAGCAAATTTTTAAGATACCTTTCTTGGGTCACATATACTCCATGTTGAGTATATAAAATCTCCATTCCTAAGAAGAATGACAAGTTCCCCAAATCACTGATTTTGAACTCTTTCTCCATCTGCTTCTTGATCATTTGTATTCCTTTATCATCTGTTCCTGTAAGTATTATGTCATCAACATAAATACAAACATAAATGAATCCATCTTCACTTGCTTTGACTAGCAAGCTACTATCTGCCTTTGATGCTTGAAATCCAAGATCCTTCAAGAACTTTACAAGCCTATAATTCCATGCCCTTGGGGCCTGCTTTAATCCATACAAAGCTCTCTTGAGCTTACACACATAATTTGGACTTACTTGATCTTTGAACCCATCTGGTTGCTCCATGTAAACTTCATCTGAAATGTAACCATTCAGAAAAGCATTTTTAACATCTAATTGAGATAACTTCCAACCTTTGCAAGCAGCAATTGCTATGAGAGTTCTGATGGTCGTCATTTTTGCCACAGGACTATAGGTCTCATCATAGTCCACTCCATATGTCTGTGCATACCCTTTCACAACAAGTCTAGCTTTGTACCTAGACACACTTCCATCTGCAAATCTTTTTGTTTTGTAAACCCACTTACATCCAATAATTTTCTGGCTATTAGGTTTAGGAACCAGATCCCAAGTCTGATTCTCTATCAATGCATCATACTCCTCTTGCATGGCTTCTTCCCAATTTCTCTTGCCTTTGGCTTCATCATATGTAGATGGATCTTCATCTGCTTTTACCAAATAAGCATAATCTTTAGTAGTCAAGAATGAGGTGTCATAGCTATACCTTGTAGGTTGCCATTTGTGCCTAGATGACCTCCTAACTTCTGCACTTTTTGAAGTCTCTGGCTCATCACATTCTGGATCAAACCTTGGCCTCTCTTCAACTTCAACCTGTACTTCATTATTCTCATTTTCATCAAGTAATTGAATCTTTGCTTTACCTTTCCTTTGATCCACTACTTCTTCAACATCTGCATGTACATTATATTTACCTGCATACCAAGTACCTTGCTCATCAAATGTAACATCCTTGGATACAAGGAATTGCTTTGTGGATGGACTCCACAACCTGTATCCCATTTGCTTATCATCATAACCAATGAATACATACTTTCTGCCTTAGGCTCCAACTTATGCCTCAATTGAGATGGCACATATGCATATGCCAAGCATCCAAATATTCTGCAATGATCCAAGGTAGGTCTCTTACCCCACCAAGCTTCATATGGTGTCATACCTTGCAAAACTTTACAAGGCAATCTATTAACCAAATAAGTAGCTGTATTTACAGCCTCTGCCCACAAATAATTTGGACAATTCTTCTCTTTCATCATGGACCTTGCAAACTCAACAAGAGTCCTATTTCTCCTTTCTGCTACACCATTTTGTTGAGGAGAGTACCTGCAAGTAACTTCTCTCTTTATACCTACATTCCACAAGTAATCATTGAATTCATTTGAAAAATACTCTCCCCCTCCATCTGACCTTAGTCTCTTCAATTTTTGACCTGTATCCTTTCTGCATATGCATGATAGTGTTTAAATGTATTAAACACTTCTGACTTTTCTTTAATCACATAAATTGTGATCCATCTGGTAGCATCATCAACATATATGACATAATATCTTGAACCATTTATACTAAAGTCCTTTGAAGGACCCCACACATCTGTATGCACCAACTCAAGTCTTTCTGAATACATAAACCCATGCTTGGAATAGGATTGCTTATGAGCCTTACCTAATTGACATGCCTCACATCTGTATGTCATGTGTTGACCTGCAATGTTAGGCAACCCAAGCACTGAATCATTATTAATCATGTCTTTGATACCTCTTTCATTGAAGTGTCCAAGTCTTTTGTGCCAAAGATCCAATTCTGACACCTTCTGCTCTCCATATGTGAACATAGCATGTCCAACATTTCCTTGTACCTTCAATGTGAAGAGCCTTCCTTCTTTCTTTCCTGTAACAACCTGTTTATACCCTTGACTAGGGTCTTCAACATAGACTCCATCATTGGTGAATCTTACCTCATATCCTTTTTCCACAATTTGACCTACACTGATCAAATTCTTTGGAATTGTGGGAACATAAAGAACCTTACTCAGAAGAGTACTCCCATCTTTAGCCTTGACTGAACCAATTGACTTTACCTTATGCTTTGTATTATCACCTGTCTGAACTGTATGGTTAATTGCATTATGATCTAGATCAGTCATCAAAGCAATATTCCCACTTAAATGATTACTACATCCTGAATCAATATAGAACACTCTCATGTCCTCATGTGAGGTTTCACATGTTGCATTCATAATGAGAGTCGAATCCTCCTTCTGATCTGATGCATAGTTGTAGTAGGTGTTATTATAGGATTGATTTTGGAAGCTTCTTCCTCCACCTCTTCCAAAAGAATTCCTACCACCTCTACCTCTGAAGTTTCCTCTTTGAAATCTACCACCTCTTCCTCTTTGATTAAAATTCTGATAATTACCATTATTCTGATTATTGTGCCAACAATCATGAGATAGATGATTGGTCTTACCACATATCCAACAAGCTCTTGCATTATCTTTGTTGTTTCTGCCTCTTCCTCTACTTCTGCCATTTCCTTTTCCTCTTATGAAATTTGCTTGGTTTGAAGTACCTTCTTCTTCACCTGATTGTTGCTTTCCTTTGTTAGCTTTCTTCTTGTCTTTAGAGTACATTGCATGACCTGCACTCTTATCAACATCTCCTTTGATATCATTCTCAAAAGTTAGCGTATGACCTAACAATTGATTCAAATCAGGAGTGAAGTGATCTAATGAAAGTTCTGTAGACAAAATAAAAGGCTTCCACTTCTCATCTCCTCTTAGCCTTGTGAGAATTTGTCTTACCAATTTATCTTCTTCAATATCTTCATCCACTGCACCTAAAGAATCTGCAATGTCCATCTTTGTCACATAATCAGAGATTGATTGTGAGGACTTCTTCTTGAAAGTAGTAAATTCTGCCCATAATGAGGCCTTCCTTGATTTGGTTGTGTTTTGGAAATGCTCTTCCAAAGCATTCCAAATGTCACATGCACTTTCAAGTCCTCTAATGTGAGGAAGCAAATAGTCATTGACTGCCATGTAGATTATGCTCCTTGCTTGAGCATCCTTCTTCATCCAATTCTTTAGATCTGACAATTCTTCCCTAGTTGGAACACTAGGATCTCTGAACTGAGGCTTCTCTTCTTCACCTGTAATATATGCTATCAAATCTTTGCTCATTAGATAAGCTTCCATTCTCATAGACCAAGCTGGATAGTTCTCTCTATCCAACTTTTCAATTTGAAGACTATCTCCCATCCTTGCTTCACCTGTAGTCTCAAAGCTTTAGCCTTTACAAGAAATAAATGTACCTTAACTTCGAGTGTTGCTTCTTCTGATCCTTTTGATAATCTTTGCGTGTCTCCCTTCAATCTTTCTTCAGCACTTTATCCTTCTGAACCTTCGAGATGTAGAATTTGTATATCTGCAGCAGTCGGAGTCTTCCTTTCCTTAATTTTGACACAACCTGCTCTGATACCACTGATGGAGAGTGTTAATCTCCAAAAGAACAAGCTATCCTTGGTATTAGACCACCTCTAGACCAAGAATAACTTTAGACTCCACAGAATTTTGGAAATCCACTATCACATTACCAAGAAATTGATTAACTGTGAAGAAATCATTTCTCTGAAAAGTCTGCTGCAGATTAATCACTCATTGACTAATCATTCATGTAAAGTTTTTGATAAAACTTTGTATGATGTATTGCATAAAGTTTGCGCAACTCCTCCAACTTAAATTTCTCAAAATGATTGAGTATAATCTGAGAATTGACTCAAACAACTTACCTGTGTCTGAAACTACCTCTCTGCAATAGCGACTTTAACACCTACAACTTCTTAGCAATGGTTCTCCCAAACTATATCCCGTTTGGTAAAATGCTTTTAGCCATAAATGGCTTATCTCTCAACTTAAATTTTAAGCTATCACTTGTGTAAAACTTTACACTGTGTGCTGAGAACTGATCATTTCTTTGATCACGAAATCTGCGCCTGTTTCAGAAGACACTTAGAACATTTCACATATGAATGTTCCTATGCAAAATTCTCTCAGCCTGATTACAATTGGACTCTCAAATTCTAGCCATAGATTGATTAACTATGGACTTAGATATGTTCAGAAGGATTTCTCAAAAGATTAACTACAGAAGTAGAAGACATCGAAACATCGGGCGCAAGATTTTTTTCGATTACTCAGAAAAGTTACAACTACATTGAGGAAGTAACTCAACTAACTTTTCATGTGTCCAATGACACTTTCTACATCTGATTTCTCTCTTCCTATTCTCTATTCTACATGCCCCGACTTTTTCCAGAACATTTATAGGCAAATATGTACAAACTTATGACTAATCAAAAGTGTCAGTCACCTATATCTGAACTAATGTACATATGTGTACATAGCTTTGAATTTCTGAGTATGTCCTTCCTTCAAACTTCTGAATTTGTTCTCTTCTTAATTTCTTGACTTCATTTCTTCATAAACCTTCAATTGATGATTGATATGCACCAACATGTTGCACGTCAACACATGACATACATATGTGAAGCATGTCAGTTAGGTAAGGCTCATAAGCAATCATATATTAAGCATGGTTTTATGTATTCAGAAAGACTTGAATTGGTACATACAGATGTGTCGGGTCCTTCAAAAGATTTCAGTATAAATGGTTCAAGATATTATATCATATATGTTGATGATGCTAGCAGGTGGATCACAATCTATGTGATTTAAGATAAGTCAGAAGTGTTTAATACATTTAAACACTATCATGCATATGCAGAAAGAATTACAGGTCAAAAGTTGAAGAGACTAAGATCAGATGGAGGGGGAGAGTATTTCTCTAATGAGTTCAGTGATTACTTGTGGAATGCAGGTATAAAGAGAGAGGTTACTTGCAAGTACTCTCCTCAACAAAATGGGGTAGCAGAGAGAAGAAATAGAACTCTTGTTGAGTTTGCAAGATCCATGATGAAGGAGAAAATTTGTCCAAATTATTTGTGGGCTGAGGCTGTAAACACAGCCACATATTTGGTCAATAGGTTACCTTGTAAAGCATTGCAGAGTATGAAACCATATGAAGCTTGGTGGGGTAAGAGACCTACCTTGGATCATTGTAAAATATTTGGATGCTTGGCATATGCATATGTGCCATCTCAATTGAGGCATAAATTGGAACCTAAAGCAGAGAAATATGTATTCATTGGTTATGATGACAAGCAGATGGGTTATAGGTTGTGGAGTCCATCCACAAAGAAATTCCTTGTGTCTAAGGATGTTACATTTGATGAGCAAGGCACTTGGTATGTAGGTAAACTTAATGTGCATGCAGATGTTGAAGAAGTTGTGAATCAAAAGAAAGGTAAATCAAAGGTTCAAATATTTGATGAAGATGAGAATAATGAAGTACAGGTTGAAGTTGAAGAAATGCCAAGATTTGATCTAGAATGTGATGAACCAGAAACATCAAGAAGTGGAGAAGTCAGAAGGTCATCTAGGCACAAATGGCAACCTACAAGGTATAGCTATGATACTTCATTCTTGACTACTAAAGATTATGCTTACATGTTGAAAGCAGATGAAGATCCATCTACATATGATGAAGCCAAAGGGAAGAAGGATTGGGAAAAAGCTATGCAAGAGGAATATGATGCATTGATGGAAAATGAGACTTGGGATTTAGTTCCTAAGCCAAATAATCAGAAGATCATTGGATGTAAGTGGGTTTACAAAACAAAAAGATTTGCAGATGGAAGTATATCTAGGGACAAAGCCAGGCTTGTTGTGAAGGGATATGCACAGACATATGGTGTGGACTATGATGAAACATATAGTCCTGTTGCAAAGATAACAACCATAAGGACACTCATAGCAATTGTTGCTTGCAAAGGTTGGAAATTATCTCAATTAGATGTGAAGAATGCATTTTTGAATGGTTTTATTTCAGATGAAGTCTACATGGAACAACCAGATGGTTTCAAAGATCAAGTGTATCCAAATTATGTGTGTAAGCTCAAGAGAGCTTTGTATGGGTTGAAGCAGGCCCCAAGGGCATGGAGTTATAGGCTTGTAAGTTCTTAAAGGAACTCGGATTTCAAGCATCAAAGGCAGATAGTAGCTTGCTAGTCAAAGCAAGTGAGGATGGCTTTATTTATGTTTGTATTTATGTTGATGACATTGTTGGTGCAGACCAATCACCAATTGAAGGCCTGAAAGATCAAAGGATGAAGGAAGAATCAATTCTTGAAGTTTGGAAGAAGATTGCATTCATAGGATAAGAGAAGTGTACACATATGTACATTAGTATAGTCATAGCTGACTTAGATCTTTGTTTAGTAAGAACCTTGTACAAATTATCTATAAATACTTTGAGAAAAGTCGGGGCAAGTATGAGAGCATATGTGACAATAGTTAGAAGTCAAGAATGAGGAAGGTAGAGGTTATGAGATAGAAAAAGTTAGTTGAGATCACTCTCATCACTCAACTGTAAATTTTTCTGAGTAATCGAAAATCTAGCGCCCGATGTTTCTGCGTGTTCTCCTTCTACAGTAGATCAATTGTGAAATGCTTTTGTACAAGTCTAAGTCTAGAGTTTCTTGACCTCTGTACAAAGTTTTAGCTTCCAATTGCAATCAGGTATAGAGAATTAAGTGTAGGAACATTCATATGTGAAGTGTGTTCACAGGTTCCTAAAACAGGCGCAGATTTCGAAGTTAATGTTTTGATCATTTCTCCTAGCACAGTTTAAAGTTTTGCATGAGTGAGGGCTTAATCTTTAAGTTGGAAGATAAGCTACTCATGGCTAGAAGCATTTGCTTAAATGGGTTCTATTCAAGGAGAACCAAGTCTTAAAAGTTACAGGTGTAAAATCGACTGTTTTGAATGACAGTTTCTGACATAGGTAACTTGTGAAGTTAATTTCTCAAGTTATACTAAAGCTTTTGAAGTAATTCAACTTGGAGGAGGTGCGCAATCTCTAGGAGATACTTCATACAAAATTTCATGAAAAACTTTACATGTTTGATAGGTCAAAGTGAAGAAATAGTGCAGCAGACTTTTCTGTGTTTCATCTTCTTCACAGATTTGTCAATCTTTTGATATATAGTAATTGATCCTCTAAATTAGTGGGAGTTTTGACTTACTCTTGGTATAGAGGTGCTCTAATCACAAGAGTAGGTTATTCTTTTGGAGATTAACACTCTCCATCAGTGGTATCAGAGCAGGAGACATCAAATCAAGGAAAGGAGGATCCCGACTGCTGCAGATTCAAGAAATTCAACACTTGAAGGACTAAGAAGTGAAAGCTTGGAGTCAAAAGCCTGAGGAGAAGACTATTCGACATCAAGAAAGGCAAAAGGAGACTAATTCGAAGTAAAGGTACATACATTGTTTGTAAAGCTTGAAGATTTCAATACACAGGTGGATACAAGATGGGAGATGCTCTACAGATAGAGAAATTGGATAGGGAAAACTATCCTGCATGGTCAATGAGGATGGAAGCTCATCTTATGAGCAAAGATTTAATTGGTTACATCACAGGAGAAGAAGAGAAGCCAGAGTTCAGAGATCCTAGTGTTCCAACTAGGGAAGAGTTAGCAGATTTGAAAAATTGGATGAAGAAAGATGCTCAAGCTAGGAGCATTATCTATATGGGAGTAAATGATTACTTGTTACCTCATATTAGAGGTCTTGAAAGTGCAACTGATATATGGAATGCTTTGGAGGAGCATTTCCAGAACACTACAAAGTCAAGGAAGGCATCCTTATGGGCAGAGTTTACTACCTTCAAGAAGAAGGCCTCTCAATCCATCTCAGACTATGTAACAAGGATGAAAGATATTGCAGATGCTTTAGGAGCTGTTGATGAAGACATTGAGGAGGATAAATTGGTAAGGAAAATCCTTACAGGGTTGAGAGGTGATGACAAATGGAAGCCATTTATTTTGTCTACAGAGTTATCACTTGACCATTTCACTCCTGATTTAAATCAATTGTTAGGTCATATGCTAACATTTGAGCAGGATGTTAAAGGAGATGGTGACAAGGGTACAGGTCATGCAATGTACTCAAAAGACAAGAAGAAAAATAGCAAAGGAAAACAACAAGCAGGTGAAGATGAAGGAACAACTACACAAGCCAACTTCCTAAGAGGAAGAGGAGGTGGCAAAGGTAGAGGAAGAGGCAGGAACAACAAAGATGGAAGCAAAGCTTGCTGGATTTGTGGTAAGACAAATCACTTAGCTAATGATTGTTGGCATAATAATCAGAATAATGGTGGATATAATCAGAACTATAATTCAAGAGGAAGAGGTGGCAGAAATCAAAGAGGTAATTTCAGAGGTAGAGGTGGAAGGAATTACTTTGGAAGAAATGCAGGTAGAGGATTCCAAAGTCAACATTACAACAACACCTACTACAATTATGCTTCAGATCAAAAGGAAGATTCAACATTGATAATGAATGCAACTTGTGAAATGCAGAGTGAAGATCAAAGAGTTTTCTACATTGACTCAGGGTGTAGCAATCACCTGAGTGGTAATATATCCTTGATGACTAACTTGGAGAATAATGTTTTTAATCATGTTGTTCAGACAGGTGACAACACAAAGCACAATGTGAAGTCAATTGGATCAGTGAAGGCCAAGGATGGAAGCACCTTGTTGAGTAAGGTCTTGTATGTTCCTACAATCCCTAAGAATTTGATAAGTGTAGGACAAATTGTTGAAAAGGGATATGAAGTAAGGTTCACTAATGATGGAGTATATGTGGAAGATCCTAGCCAAGGGTATAAACAAATTGTTTCAAGGAAAAAGGAAGGTAGATTATTTACATTGAAGATTCAAGGCAATATTGGTCATGCTATGTTCACATATGGAGGACATAAGATCTCTGAGTTAGATCTTTGGCACAAGAGGCTTGGACATTTCAATGAAAGAGGTATTAAAGATATGGTTAACAATGGTTCAGTGCTTGGATTGCCTAATGTTGCAGGTCAACATATGACATACAAATGTGAGGCATGTCAATTAGGTAAGGCTCATAAACATTCCTATTCCAAGCATGGTTTTATGTACTCAGAGAAGCTTGAATTGGTACACACAGATGTGTGGGGACCATCAAAAGATTTCAGTATAAATGGATCAAGGTATTATGTGATTTATGTTGATGATGCTACTAGATGGATCACTATCTATGTGATCAAAGATAAGTCAGAAGTGTTTAATACATTTAAACACTATCATGCATATGCAGAAAGAATTACAGGTCATAAGTTGAAAAGACTAAGGTCAGATGGAGGGGGAGAGTATTTCTCTAATGAGTTCAGTGATTACTTATGGAATGCAGGTATAAAAAGGGAAGTTACTTGCAGGTACTCTCCTCAACAAAATGGTGTTGCAGAAAGGAGAAATAGAACACTTGTTGAGTTTGCAAGATCCATGATGAAGGAGAAAAATTGCCCTAATTATTTGTGGGCTGAGGCTGTAAATACAGCCACTTATTTAGTCAATAGGTTACCATGTAAAGCCTTGCAGGGTATGACACCATATGAGGCTTGGTGGGGTAAGAGACCTACCTTCGATCATTGCAGAGTTTTTGGGTGTGTGGCATATGCATATGTGCCATCACAATTAAGGCACAAGTTGGAGCCTAAAGCTGAAAAGTATGTTTTCATTGGTTATGATGACAAGCAGATGGGTTATAGATTGTGGAGTCCATCTACAAAGCAATTTATGGTTTCTAAAGATGTTACATTTGATGAACAAAGCACTTGGTATGCAGGTACAATCAAAATCAATACAGGTGATGAAGAAGAAGTGAGTCAAAGAAAAGGTAAATCAAAAGTTCAGATATTTGATGAGCAAGAGAATAATGAAGTGCAGGTTGAAGTGGAAGAGACACCAAGATTTGATCCTGAATGTGAAGAGCCAGAAACCTCAAGGAGTGGAGAACTCAGAAGGTCATCAAGAAATAGGTGGCAACCTACAAGGTATAGTTATGATACTTCATTTTTGGCTACAAAAGATTATGCTTATATGGTGAATACAGATGAAGACCCTTCTACATATGAAGAGGCAAAAGGTAAGGAAAAATGGGAGAGTGCTATGCAGGAAGAATATGATGCACTATTGGAGAATCAAACATGGGATTTGGTTCCTAAACCAAATAGTCAGAAAATCATTGGATGCAAGTGGGTCTACAAGACAAAAAGGTTTGCAGATGGAAGTGTGTCTAGATACAAAGCTAGACTTGTTGTCAAAGGCTTTGCACAAACATATGGTATTGATTATGATGAGACTTATAGTCCTGTGGCAAAGATGACAACCATCAGAACACTTATTGCTATTGCTGCATGTAAAGGTTGGAAGTTATGTCAACTTGATGTGAAAAATGCTTTTTTGAATGGTTATATTTCAGATGATGTATTCATGGAGCAACCTCAAGGATTCAAAGATAAGAGGTATCCAGATCATGTGTGCAAGCTCAAGAGAGCTTTGTATGGCTTGAAGCAAGCCCCAAGGGCATGGAACTATAGACTTGTGAAGTTCCTAAAAGAACTTGGATTTCAGGTGTCTAAAGCAGATAGTAGTTTGCTTGTCAAAGCAAGTGATAATGGTTTCATATACATGTGCATATATGTTGATGATATAATTCTTACAGGTACAGATGAAGAAGGAATACAAAGACTCAAGAGACAAATGGAAAAGGAGTTCAAGATAAGTGACTTGGGAGACTTGTCATACTTCTTGGGCATGGAGATTACATACACTCAACATGGAGTGTTTGTGACCCAAGAAAGGTATTTGAAGAACTTGTTAATCAAGTTTAAAATGGATGATTGCAGGGTAGCACCTACACCAATGGAGGTGAATCACAAATTGAGTAAGTATGGAAGTGAAGAATTCAAGGACATGAGACAATATCAGAGTTTGGTTGGTAGCCTTATCTATGCTACTTTAACTAGACCTGATTTATCATATGCAGTAGGGGTTTTGTCTCAATTCATGCATTGCCCAAGGAAAGAACATTGGATTGCAGGACAAAGAGTGTTGAGATACATTAAGGGTACACTCAATGAAGGTTTGTATTATGGGTTTACCTCAGATACAAATATCAAAATTTATAGTGATGCAGATTGGGCAGGTAATCCAGATGATAGAAGATCAACCTATGGATACATGTGTTATGTGGGAGATAAGTTAATCTCATGGTGTTCTAAGAAGCAACATACAGTTGCTTTGTCTTCTACAGAAGCAGAGTATAAAGGCATGGTGGAAGCTGCAAAGGAAATAATTTGGGTCAAGACATTGATGAAGAGTTTTGACATTGTGCATGGGGTACCAATTATATGTGGAGATAACATGAGTTCATTGTATTTAGCTGCTAATCCTGTTTTTCATGCCAGGACCAAACATATTGAGATTCAGTATCACTTTCTAAGAGAGAAGGTGATGGATAAAGAGATTGAAGTAATCCATACTTCAACAAAAGATCAGATAGCTGATATGCTTACAAAAAGCTTGGATGGACCAAAGTTACAAAGGTTCAAAGACATGGCAGGTATAAAGAAGACAGAGAAAACCTCAATTGATGATTGAGGGGGAGCTGTTGGTGCAGACCAATCACCAATTGAAGGCCTGAAAGATCAAAGGATGAAGGAAGAATCAATTCTTGAAGTTTGGAAGAAGATTGCATTCAGAGGATAAGAGAAGTGTACACATATGTACATTAGTATAGTCATAGCTGACTTAGATCTTTGTTTAGTAAGAACCTTGTACAAATTATCTATAAATACTTTGAGAAAAGTCGGGGCAAGTATGAGAGCATATGTGACAATAGTTAGAAGTCAAGAATGAGGAAGGTAGAGGTTATGAGATAGAAAAAGTTAGTTGAGATCACTCTCATCACTCAACTGTAAATTTTTCTGAGTAATCGAAAATCTAGCGCCCGATGTTTCTGCGTGTTCTCCTTCTACAGTAGATCAATTGTGAAATGCTTTTGTACAAGTCTAAGTCTAGAGTTGCTTGACCTCTGTACAAAGTTTTAGCTTCCAATTGCAATCAGGTATAGAGAATTAAGTGTAGGAACATTCATATGTGAAGTGTGTTCACAGGTTCCTAAAACAGGCACAGATTTCGAAGTTAATGTTTTGATCATTTCTCCTAGCACAGTTTAAAGTTTTGCATGAGTGAGGGCTTAATCTTTAAGTTGGAAGATAAGCTACTCATGGCTAGAAGCATTTGCTTAAACGGGTTCTATTCAAGGAGAACCAAGTCTTAAAAGTTACAGGTGTAAAATCGACTGTTTTGAATGACAGTTTCTGACATAGGTAACTTGTGAAGTTAATTTCTCAAGTTATACTAAAGCTTTTGAAGTAATTCAACTTGGAGGAGGTGCGCAATCTCTAGGAGATACTTCGTACAAAATTTCATCAAAAACTTTACATGTTTGATAGGTCAAAGTGAAGAAATAGTGCAGCAGACTTTTCTGTGTTTCATCTTCTTCACAGATTTGTCAATCTTTTGATATATAGTAATTGATCCTCTAAATTAGTGGGAGTTTTGACTTACTCTTGGTATAGAGGTGCTCTAATCACAAGAGTAGGTTATTCTTTTGGAGATTAACACTCTCCATCAGACATAATACTTACAGGAACAGATGACAAAGGTATACACATGATTAAGAAGCAGATGGAGAAAGAGTTCAAAATCAGTGATTTGGGAAATTTGTCATTCTTTTTGGGAATGGAGATTTCATATACTCAACATGGAGTATATGTAACTCAAGAAAGGTATCTGAAAAATTTGTTAACCAAATTTA
This sequence comes from Ceratopteris richardii, assembly GCA_020310875.1. Classification (NCBI taxonomy): domain Eukaryota; kingdom Viridiplantae; phylum Streptophyta; class Polypodiopsida; order Polypodiales; family Pteridaceae; genus Ceratopteris; species Ceratopteris richardii. The sequence continues at coordinate 36,860,256 of CM035417.1, forward strand.
AAATGGAAGATTGCAGGATAGCACCAACTCCAATGGAAGTGAATCAAAGATTGAGTAGATATGGAGGAGAAGAATTCAAAGATATGAAGCTTTATCAGAGTTTGGTGGGTAGCTTGATTTATGCTACATTAACAAGGCCTGATTTATCATATGCAGTTGGAGTTCTATCTCAATTCATGCATTGTCCTAGAAAGGAACATTGGATTGCAGGACAAAGAGTACTTAGGTACATCAAGGGCACACTTAAAGAAGGTTTGTATTATGGATTTACATCAGATACAAGGGTCAAAATATACAGTGATGCAGATTGGGCAGGTAATTCTGATGATAGAAGATCAACACATGGATATTTGTGTTATGTGGGAGATAAGCTAATTTCATGTTGTTCTAAGAAGCAACATACAGTTGCTCTATCATCTACAGAAGCAGAATACAAAGGAATGGTAGAATCTGCAAAAGAAGTAATATGGTTAAAGACTCTTATGAAGAGTTTTGATATTGTTCAGAGTACTCCTATCATCTGTGGAGACAATATGAGTTCTTTATATTTGGCAGCAAATCTTGTATTCCATGCTAGAACTAAACACATTGAGATTTAGTATCATTTTTTGAGAGAGAAGGTTGTTGATAAAGAAATAGAAGTTATGCATACTCCTACAAAAGATCAACTTGCAGATATGATGACAAAAAGTTTGGATGGACCAAAGTTGCAGAGATTTAAAGATATGGCAAGGATAAAAAGGATGCAGGTAATCGCAATTGATGATTGAGGGGGAGCTGTTGGAGCACTACAATCAACAATTGGTGATTATATAAAGCCTAGAAGTGAAGAGATGAAGGAAAAGTTGAAGATCAACTTCATGAAGTAAAGAGAAGATTCAGATAGCAAAGTTCTTTAAATTATATGTACATTAGTTTTGTATATACTTCAATATACTTGAAGTAATGACGAATCAGTACTCATATATATATATATAAGTACGTGCTCATATTTGGATGATGAGTGTAAGATGAAATATAGATGAGTAGATGGTGAACAATGTTTGTATCATTCATCAGATGTATGAAGAATTAAGATAAGAAAAAGTTTTCAGAGAATTGCGCGTCAATCTTTTCTCTAATTCTCTTTCTCTCCTTAATCTTATGAGAAATCCTTTTGTACACATCTAAGTCCATACTTAATCTATCTATGGTTAAAGTTTGAGAGTTCAATTGCAAACAGGCTGAGAGAATTTTGGATAGGAACATCTATATGTGAGAAAGTGTTGAGTGTCTTTTGAAACAGGCACAGATTCGATGGTCAAAGAAATGGACACTGCTCAGTGCATAGTGTAAAGTTTTACACAAGTAAGGAGTCAAAATTTAAGTTGGAAGGTAAGCCATCTATGGCTAAAAGCATTTGCTTAAATGGGTTCTAGTTTGGGAGAACCATGTCTTAGAAGTTGTAGGTGTCAAAGTCGACTCTTCAGGGAGACAATTTTAGACATAGGTAGATTGTTTGAATCATTTCTCATAATCTACTCAAGCTTTTGAAAAGTGTTTTAACTTGGAGAAGGTGCGCAATCTCTAGGCAACACATTCTACAAAGTTTTATCAGAAACTTTACACAAATGATTAGTCAATGAGTGATTAAGGTGCAACAGACTTTTCTGAGAAATGACTTTCTTCACAGTTAGCTAGTTTCTTGATAGTTTGGTGCTTGTCTTCCAAAATTGGTTGGAGTTTAAAGTTATTCTTGATATAGAGGTGGTCTGACATCAAGGATAACTTGTTCTTTTGGAGATTAACACTCTCCATCAATACCCACTCGGTGTGTTCTATTTCATATATGAATCCTATCGCTAGTAGCTTGTCTATTTCTTATTTAATTTTAGCTGCATAGACCTCATTGTATGTATAAGGGTGTTGTTTCGATGGTTTTGCATCTGCGGTCATTGGTATTCTATGAGAGCAAATCGAGGGCTCCATACCCTTGAGATCCTTATATGTCCACGCGAATACATCTTGATATTCTCGGATCAATTGTATTAATTCTTCTTCCTCCTCAATTGACACATCTTTACCTATGTATGTACATCTTTCTTCTCCCTCTTCCACTGTCACTATGATCTTTTTTGTTTGCTCTTTGTTGTCGTATGCTTCTCCTTCTCGAGCCTCTCATTTAGGCATTTGAATGGCTACCTTTCTCTCTTCCACTTCATATCTTCTAAAATGCTCCAGAACCTCGAAAAGATCTAGATCGGATCCAATTTTACTCATTCTTTCCTCATGTTTTGGTATTCTAGGGGTGGCTTCTATTGCCAAGATGTTTGTCAGTTCCTGCTTCTCTTTGGTTCGAATGGTGTCTAGATAGCTCTCTTCTAAATCGAATTATGGTTCCATTTCTATACTCTCATCCACTCTTTTTCTAAAATTTCCCCTGCTTCTACTTCTTGAAGGACAACCATATAAAGATTTACATCATAGCCTTCCTCGTCTATGCACTCGTTCATAGTTAAGACTTCTTCATTCACACACACATCTAAGGTTGCTAAGATTTCCATCCATCCGTGCGATTCAAAGGTTTCATCAGGAAAGATTTGAGGCATGTACCTTGGGTCTTCTATAGGTCGGTAGTTAGGATGTCCTATTGGCCACAACTGTCTTTTATATCCTCTTTCTTGGCTTCTTTACACATCCATAACTGAGCATCCTCGTGCATCCATGATTGATCGCTTGATCCAGCGCTATGAATAGATAGGTCACCTTCCTCCTTGTGTATGGGATTCCATTGTAGTGGAGGGACATCTCGATTTGCAAACGTATGCAAGTTTATCTTGGTGGTATTTCCTTGATGTTGTAGGTATAATGAATCTCTTCCCCACTCTTGCACTACCCGCATTTGTCTCATGAAAGGTCGACCTAGTATCATTTCATAATTATTAGCCTTTTCAAACTTACAAATGGCTAGTGTGTGTTCAAATTCAACTCCACAGGTGGTTAATTTGATTCTTTCCAGTATTCCTAAGGGTTTCTCTACATGACTGTCCGCTAATTAGAGCTTCATGTGTGTCAGCCGTAAAGCAAGCTTTCCCCATTTCTCCCAAATCTCCTTGGTGGCGATTCCTACTCTAGCTCCTATGTCTAGTATAGCCTTGCTCATGTACCCATTGTATGCCCGTACTTGCTTCTTCGTCTATGATGCCAACACTCTCCCCTGCTAGCGTCTGTCGTCTCTAAAAAACCTTTGTTCCACTGGGTGATCAATGTAGCGTTGTACGATGTCAGTGGCTAGCTCCTATTCTTTGATTCTGTTGGAGCTCAAGGTCAAGGAAAAAGCATGGAAGCGCATAAAGGAAGTGGACACCCAAGAAGAAGGAGCAAGTAGGGAGCTCCAAGTAGCATCTGTCAGGCACAACAGACTCAAGAGGGGGGGAGTGTTGGAGCTCAAGGTCAAGGACAAAGCATGGAAGCGCATCAAGGAAGTGGACACACAAGAAGAAGCAGCAAGTAGGGAGCTCCAAGAAGCATCTATCAAATTTTCAGAAGAAATACCTATAAAGATAGTAATTTTTATCACAAAAAACCATTGTAAATACCATTTTCCATTTTTGCAACTCGATTTTTTTCATTCCAAGGAGTCCTCAAGCTTGAGGATATTAGAACTATCATCCTACCAATTTTCATAGTTTTTAGACTCTGTTTGAGCCCCCAAATAAGCCCTGGAGCCTATTTTTTAACTAGGCCAGACACTAGGTCTGGACAGGGCCAAAACCACACAAAAAACTATAAAAAGGGCTGGAGAGCTCATTTTTGGGGTTAGCTTGTTGTAGTTTTGAGCTTTGTAAGATATTTCTATTGTAATCAAAGCTTTCCATTGTTCCACTCTCTGCTCTTACCTTGTGCACGTGTGTGTGTATGTGTCTGCATGCTTGTGTGCTTTCACTCATGCACTTATGCCATCATTTGCTCACGGTCTTCATACCGGTCCTCACGTCTCCACGGATTGACATTTATGAGGTGTATCTCCTCACGTTGGTACTCACCATTGTGCTAGAGTGACACCAAATTTGGTGCCGTTGCCAGGGATAGAGCTTGGAGGACGAGCGTGTGACGGTAAGACGTAGAATAGTGACGTTGGAAGGTAAAAAGTCACCATTTTCAATTCAGTTTCTGAGTCTTTCTTCTTCTTCATCTTCTCCTTCAACACCATCTTCTCCCATCTTCATATTCTCGGATTGTTTCCATTTTTGACTGTATCATCACCTCCTTTTTTCACTTGCAGTTGTGAGGAACAAGTGCAGAGGGTGTTCCGAGCTGAAACACTGAAGAAACGTTCTTGAAAACCTCTCAAAACTTCAGAAATTTGATTGAGTATTGTGCGGGCTCAAGCGTCTTGCATTTGGTATCGCAGCGTTGGTATCGTGAGATTGGAGGGTGATTTTGCATCACAGGCTAATAGGAGTGACAAGGAGGACACAAGGTACACATATCTGCAAAAATTTCTGAATTTGGGTGTCAAAATCTCCAAGTATCGTGTCCACTCGAGTTTTGTTATCGTGATACCAAAACTCCCGTGTATCGCGATACTTGTCGAGGTACATATCGTGCATGCCCACTTGAGGTATCACGATTGTTGGGAAAGATGGATGGATCCTCCAGAAGATTGAGTAGATGCTGCTAATCTTGCTTTGCACCAGCCCTTAGTGACTCCAAATATGATTAGTAGACACCCTTAGCTTCCAAATGATACCAAGAGATCATATATGTACTTTGCAAATGACGTGTGTAGTGATCAAATCAAAACAGACTATTTGATACTTCACAAATCCAAGAAAACTTGTTATTTTGGTATTGACACCTGCTCAGTCTTTCACTCAGTATGACCAGTACACTTACAATTGGCAAAATTCCTTCTAGAGGTATCCTATTAGCTTAGTAAGCTACCATTTGCAAGTGGAATGAGATAAAATGATAAACTATACTCAGAGAAATCACTTTAGCAAAATTATGGACATCCCCGACTTTTTAGGAAATATGTAGACAAATACCAATGAGCACTTCGACCGCGATTTCTCCAAATTGGCTGAACCAAGTTGCTTCAAACTTTGTATGCTTGTAGTATGCTTTGACCTGGATCTACCAAGCTTTGAATCACTTGATTTGGTGAAGTAGGCATTGAGATATGCCTCTTTGAAGTTGACAGACTTGAAGTAGTACACTCAGAGAACACAGAATTGATGAATGTGAATATATCTATTAATTGACATAATTGTACAATCTCATTAGCATGATAACCATAGCTAGATGAGGTAATGAGGTGTGTCTTAAGGTGTAGCACTCATACACACTCAGATACAATGATAGTTGCCTCGGGAAATGAGCTAGAATGAGCTAAGTTACCCGCGACTTTTTCCTTACATCTTTTATAGAGTTGAGGAAAGATTCAAGTTTGAATTCAAATTCAAACTCCTAGAATCTTTCACCTAAAAGTGCAATGAGATATTCTCTCAATCATCCAACAACTTTTTCATGACTTTAATCAAGTAGGTGTGTACATAAAATTGCCAAGTCTTTTAGACTTTTACAAAGAGTAAAATGGTAATAAATCTTAAGCATAAGTTCCTATGGGTCTTCACTCATGTAGAGTCTTCAAGTCAAATATCCAAGCCAAATTGTGAAGGCTTGAATTGCACCAACAGCTCCCCCTCAAGCCAAACATTTTGGCTTAATTCTTCATCTTCAATCTTCAATCACATCCTGCAATCCAATCATGGATTTGAATCTGTATAATTTGTTTCCATCCAAAGCTTTAATGAGTAAATTTGCACATTGCATATTAGTAGACACATATGTCAACTGAATGTCTTTGCTTAGCAACTTCTCTCTCACATAGTGGTAATGAACCTCTATGTGTTTTGTCCTAGCATGATATATTGGATTAGCTGCAAGGTGAAGAGAGCTTGTATTGTCTCCAAAGATAATTGGTGGCCTAGTGTATAGACCTAGCTCTGTATATAAAAGCTTTAACCAAATAGCTTCTTGAGTGGCATTGGCTAGCCCTCTATACTTTGCTTCAGTGGATGACAATGCCACTATTGGTTGTTTCTTGGCTGACCAAGAAATAGGTTTATCACCTGCAAAAGATAAATATCCTGATGTGCTCCTCCTATCATCCTTGCATCCTGCCCAATCTGCATCTGAATACACTTTAATATCAATATCTGATGTATAAGGAAAGTACAAACCATGGTTCTGAGTTCCCTTTAGATACTTCAAGATCTTCTTTGCAGCGTCAAGGTGAGGTACTCTTGGTTTGTGCATGAATTGACTTAGCACACTAACTCCATATGCTATGTCAATTCTAGTCAAGGTAGCATAATTCAAACTACCTACCATACTTTGATATCCTGTAATGTCTTGGACTTCATCCCCTTCATGAGCACTTAGTTTTAGGTTGACCTCCATTGGAGTACTTGAGACTTTAGCATCCTGCAAGCCAAATTTCTTTAACATGTCCTGCACATACTTCTTCTGAGTGATATATATACCTGAATTAGTATAAACCAATTCAAGTCCTAGAAAGTATTTCAATAATCCAAGATCATTGATCTTGAACTCCTTCATCATCTGATTTTTGATGCTTCTGATTCCTTGGACATTATTACCTGTAATGATGATGTCATCAACATAAACACAGAGATAGATTACCTCTGAATTACTCCTTTTGATAAACAATGAAGTGTCTGCCTTGCTCATAGTAAACCCTTGGTCTTGGAGGTATGTTGTCAACCTGTAGTTCCATGCCCTAGGTGCCTGCTTCAATCCATATAGATCCTTCTTCAATTTACAAACATAATTTACCTTCTTGGGATCTTCATAGCCAGGTGGTTGTGACATGTAGACTTCTTCAAATATCCATCCATTCAAGAAAGCATTCTTGATATCTAATTGGTACATGTTCCAATTCTTGGATGCAGCTACACTCACCAATACTCTGATTGTTGGCATCTTAGCCACAGGAGAAAATGTCTCCTCATAATCAATGCCTAGGGTTTGTGCAAAACCCTTGGCTACCAACCTAGCTTTGTACCTGTTGATTGTACCATCAGAATTCCTCTTTAGTTTGTAGATCCATCTGGATCCTATCACCTTCATAGAGTCCTTCTTGGGTACCAAGTCCCATGTGTCACTCTCCTTGAGAGCTTCTATTTCTTCATCCATAGCTCCTTTCCATTCCGGTTTGGTGATTGCCTCTTCATATGAACCTGGTTCTTCACTTAACAATTCCTTTGCAAGATAAATAGAATGCTTAGTAACAAGAGATGTATCATACCCATATCTGATAGGCTTCTTACTTTCTCTCTAAGATCTCCTCATTGCTTGAGTTGAAGATTCTGGTATATCCTCAAGCTTCTTCATCTTTAACTTGCCTTTGGACTTCCATGCCTTGAATTCTTCAAGATTGATTGTGTCATCATCTTCTGAACTTGAGTCTTCCTTCTGGATTGGTTCCTCCTTTGAGAGTTTTGGAAACTCCTCTTCCAAATCATAGGGTAGACTAACCTTCCTGCAATCATTCTCATACCATGAGTCATTCTCATCAAAGATGACATCTCTGCTTACCTTGAACCCTTTATTGGTTGGGTTATAGAATCTGTACCCTTTTTTATTCAAGTCATAACCAATGAAGATACATTTTTCTGCTTTAGGATCTAGCTTTCCCCTTACCTGTGAGGGAATATGCACATATGTTACACAACCAAAGATTTTGCAATGATCCAATGATGGTCTCTTACCATGCCAAGCTTCATAAGGTGTCATTCCATCAAGTGACTTTGATGGCAACCTGTTTATGAGATAGGTGGCAGTAGATACACTCTCTGCCCAAAGATAATTTGGCAATTTCTTTTCATTAAGCATGGATCTGGCTGTTTCAACTATAAGTCTATTCCTTCTTTCAGCTACCCCATTTTGTTCAGGTGAGTACCTTGTGGTTATCTCCCTTTTGATGCCTCTTTCCTGCAAGAAATCCTCAAACTCATTGGAAAAGTATTCACCTCCTCCATCTGACCTTAGCTTCTTCAAGTTCCTACCTGTTTGATTTTCAACTAGTGCAAGATATCTTTTGAAACAATTAAACACTTCATCCTTGTGCTTCATAAAATATAACACAGTCCATCTGCTATAATCATCAATGAAAGACACATAGTACCTTGATCCTGAAATTGAGGGATCCTTGCTAGGTCCCCAAACATCTGTGTGCACCAAATCTAGGTAGTCTTCATGCATAAAACCTTTCCTTGTATAAGGTAACCTGTGAGACTTACCAAATTGACAAGCACCACATTTGTAAATCATGTGTTGCTTGGATACATTAGGTATCCCAAGCACACATTGATCTCTGCTCATTTGCTTCAAGGTCCTTTCACCTATGTGCCCTAGTCTCTTGTGCCATATTTCTAATTCTGAAAGTGTTTGATCCTTGTAATTGTATAAAGCAATGTTTTTGGTGTCTTCTAGCTCAAAAGTAAATAATCTACCTGATTTTTCTCCCTTGGCTATCCTTTTGAATCCATGTCTTGGGTCCTCTACATATGCTCCATGTTGAGTGAATCTGACCTGCAAACCTTTCTCCACAATCTGACCAACACTCATTAAGTTTTTGGTAATAGTTGGTACATAAAGTACCTTGCTCAATAGGTTCTGATTACCATCACAAGTTTTTACATTTCCAGTCTTTACTACAGAATGCTTAGTATCATCACCTATCTGTACTTGATGTTTGCCCTTGGGTTCCTCAAGATCAGAGAGTAGTGCCACATTGCTAGCTACATGATTAGAACACCCTGAATCAATATAAAACAGATGATCATCATTGATACCTGACTTGGAAGTCATATTCATGATCAATAGGGAGTCATCTTGCTCCTCTGTGTAGTTGTTGTAGTCTTTCCTATTTCTGAATCCTCCTTGGTAGTTACCATTGTGATTGTAATTGTTGTTGTAGTTATTGTTGTAGCCATTTGTAGCCTTGGTGTTGGTTGAACCTTCCTCTGCCTTGAGAGTATCCACCTCTTTGATAGCCTCTTCCTCTCTGATTTTTGTAGTTTTTGTAGCACTCATCTGTGGTGTGATTAGACAGTCCACAAATGTTACATGGTGATGAATTGTAGGGTCTCCCCCTACCTTGCTTACCTCGTCTGTCCCTGCCTCTTGAAGATCTACCTCTCCCTGCATAGTTAACTTGGGAGGTAGAACCTTCATCCTCTTGCTTTTTACCTTTACCTTTGTCTTTAATCTTTTTATCAGTATATAGGGCAGAAGGAGTGTTACCTTTAGATGTATCTCCAACCTTTGTGAATTTTGCTTCATGTGTGAATAGTTGGCCCATCAGAGTTGTGAGATCTGGGGTATGCATGTCCATGTAGAGATCCATTGCAGTGGTGAAACTTTCCCACTTATCATCTGCCTTTAGTCCATTGGTTACTTGCCTTACTATTTGTTCCTCTTCAATCTCCTCTCCTATGCTTGCTAATTGGTCTGCCACATCCTTAATCTTGGTCACAAATTCTGAGACTGATTGCTTTGGTTGCTTCCTAAGGGTTGTGAATTCAATCCACAATTGATTCTTTCTGGCCCTTGTATTAGATGAAAAATATGATGACAAGGTTTCCCAAGTTTCTTGGGAAGTCTTACAATTCCTGATGTGAGGTAAAAGGAAATCAGATATAGAGTTAAGAAGATAAGACCTTGCCAATGCATCTTTTGCACACCATGTATTAAGCCTTTCTTGTTCTTCCTTGGTGGGTAGACCCCTTGCTTTGAATGAGGGCAATTCCTCATCTCCTGAGATGAATCCAAATAGACTTCTTCCTTGTAGATAGGTCTTCATCCTCAGAGACCAAGCTTGATAATTGTTCCTGTCCAATTTGTCAATGAATGAAGGAAAACCATCTCCCATGTTACCTTGTTTGCTCTGATACCATTGTTGGGAAAGATGGATGGATCCTCCAGAAGATTGAGTAGATGCTGCTAATCCTGCTTTGCACCAGCCCTCAATGACTCCAGATATGATTGGTAGACACCCTTAGCTTCCAAATGATACCAAGAGATCATATATGTACTTTGCAAATGATGTGTGTAGTGATCAAATCAAAACAGACTATTTGATACTTCACAAATCCAAGAAAACTTGCTATTTTGGTATTGACACCTGCTCAGTCTTTCACTCAGTATGACCAGTACACTTACAATTGGCAAAATTCCTTCTAGAGGTATTCTATTAGCTTAGTAAGCTACCATTTGCAAGTGGAATGAGATAAAATGATAAACTATACTCAGAGAAATCACTTTAGCAAAATTATGGACATCCCCGACTTTTTAGGAAATATGCAGACAAATACCAGTGAGCACTTCGACCGCGATTTCTCAAAATTGGCTGAACCAAGTTGCTTCAAACTTTGTATGCTTGTAGTATGCTTTGAGCTGGATCTACCAAGCTTTGAATCACTTGATTTGGTGAAGTAGGCACTGAGATATGCCTCTTTGAAGTTGACAGACTTGAAGTAGTACACTCAGAGAACACAGAATTGATGAATGTGAATATATCTATTAATTGACATAATTGTACAATCTCATTAGCATGATAACCATAGCTAGATGAGGTAATGAGGTGTGTGCTAAGGTGTAGCACTCATACATTTACTCAGATACAATGATAGTTGCCTCGGGAAATGAGCTAGAATGAGCTAAGCTACCCGCGACTTTTTCCTTACATCTTTTATAGAGTTGAGGAAAGATTCAAGTTTGAATTCAAATTCAAACTCCTAGAATCTTTCACCTAAAAGTGTAATGAGATATTCTCTCAATCATCCAACAACTTTTTCACGACTTTAATCAAGTAGGTGTGTACATAAAATTGCCAAGTCTTTTAGACTTATACAAAGAGTAAAATGGTAATAAATCTTAAGCATAAGTTCCTATGGGTCTTCACTCATGTAGAGTCTTCAAGTCAAATATCCAAGCCAAATTGTGAAGGCTTGAATTGCACCAACAACGATACCATTCTAGTATCATATCGTCAAGTGCGGGTATTGCGATCGCGGTCGCCCACGTGGTATTGTATCATGCACCTCGTGGTATTGTATCCCGTCTTGCATAAGTATCCTATCGTGTAGCACAAGCACTATCGTATCGCGGCTAGAGTGGTATCGTTTCGTCAGCCAAGTTGGTATCTTATCGCCAAGCTTGGTAATGTATCGCCTCTTGTTTTGGTATCGTATCTTGCAAAGAGTCAGTATCGTATTGTTTGATTTTGGGTATCGTATCGTATCCTTTGATTTTTGGTATCGAGCTTTCCAACAAGCCTAAGATCACTCCGAATGGATTTCATATGAGGTAGTTATGATTGTTCAGGCATTTAGGATTCAAAACAGGCTCTCAGGGTTCGAGAATTTTCCTACGGTTTTCTAGTTCTTTTGCCACATTCTTAGGCTCTAAAATACCCCAACTTGTCAAAATCCAAGCCCAAAATCATCCCAAGTCAATCAATCATTACACTCCAAAACATTATTCATAAGGTCCATGTATCGCGATAGCTCGAGTCGGTGTGTTGCGATAGATGGGAGTGTCGCGATAGGTCGGTGTGTCGCAATAGGTTGGTGTATCGCGATAGGTCAGTGTGTCGTGATAGATGGGAGTGTCAAGATAGGTTGAAGTGTCGCGATAGGTCGGTGTGTGATGATAGGTCGATGTGTCGCGATAGGTCAGTGTGTCACAATAGGTCGATGTGTCGCGATAGGTCGGTGTGTCGTGATAGGTCGGTGTGTCGCGATAGGTCAGTGTGTCACGATAGATGGGTGTGTCGTGATAGTTCGGTGTGTCGCGATACCTCGGCGTGTCGCGATACCTCTGTGTGTCACGATATACGGGTGTGTCGCGATACCTCGATGTGTCCGGATACTTTGATGAGTCGCAATACTTCGGTGTGTCGCGATAGACCAGGTTATGGTGAATTTTACTGATCAGGCTAGTGATTCTAGGAGCTCTCAGTCTGCGTTGTGTGGTGGTGCACTCAGAATCGTGATAGGGTCAGTTTTTTGGTGTGTCACGATAACTCAAACTCTATGCCTCGGGGCTTGTGCAGAGAATTTATATACCTGTTGAGCTTGCTAGAGATGGTGAGGATGCTGCAACCTGCAAGAATCATGCAAAAACATACAAACACAACAATGCCTCTCTCAAAGTCTCACCAAGAAAATGAGGAGAATGAAATGGGAGTGGGTATATGAAAGTAGGATGGAGATGGAGATGGAGATGGAGATGGAGATGGAGATGGAGATGGAGATGGAGATGGAGATGGAGATGGAGATGGAGATGGAGATGGAGATGGAGATGGAGATGGAGATGGAGATGGAGATGGAGATGGAGATGGAGATGGAGATGGAGATGGAGATGGAGATGGAGATGGAGATGGAGATGGAGATGGAGATGGAGATGGAGATCGAGATGGAGATGAAGATGGAGACGGAGAAAATGGTGAAAAAACAAGAAAATTACCTAGTACTTACCATACCAACGCATCCTCTCTATGTCTTACCATCACATGCTCGTTCTCAAAGCTCGAATCCCTGCCAACGACGCCAAAATTTGGTGTAGCTCAGTGATGAGTAGCACCTCCTTTAATGTCAATCCGGGAAGACATGAGGATGGTATGAAGACCTTGAGCAAGTGAAGGCACAAGTGTGTGAGTGAGAGGCACACTAACATGCACACACATACACACACACACGTGCACACAAGGCAAGAACAAAGAGAGAGAGAGAGACAATGGAATCACTTCTATTGCAAAAGAGTTCTCATACAAGGCTCAAATCTACAACAAGCTAGCCTCAAAAATGAGCTCTCTAGCTCTATTTATAGTTTTTGACTAGTTTTGGTCCTCTTTAGACCTAGTGTCCGGCCTAGTTAAAAATTAGGTCCCTAAGCTATTTTGGAGGCTCCAACAAGCTCTGAAAATTATGAAACTTGGTACGCAAATACTACTAAAGCTCCTCAAGCTCGAGGACTCCTCGGCTTGCACAAAATGGAGCTACAAAAAGGTGAAGTGATATTTACAATGGTTTTTAGTTATGAGAATCACTTTTAAAATAATGCAAGGATTGAAAAACATTAATGGGTTGCTTTAGTGCTAAATCTGCATGTATGCCCGTACTTGCTTCTTTGCGTATGATGCCAACACTCTCCCCCCCTAGCGTCTGTCATCTCTGACAAACCTTTGTTCCACTGGGTGACCAATGTAGTGTTGTACGATGTCAATGGCTAGCTCTTGCTCTTTGATTATGTTGGAGCTCAAGGTCAAGGACAAAGCATGGAAGCGCATCAAGGAAGTGGACACACAAGAAGAAGGAGCAAGTAGGGAGCTCCAAGAAGCATGTGTCAAGGACGATAGACTCAAGAGGGGGGCAGTGTTGGAGCTCAAGGTCAAGGACAAAGCATGGAAGCGCATCAAGGAAGTGGACACACAAGAAGAAGGAGCAAGTAAGCAGCTCCAAGAAGCATCTGTCAAATTCTCAGAAGAAATCCCTATAAAAATTGTAATTTTATAACTTAAAACCATTGTAATTACCATTTTCCATTTTTGCAACTCCATTTTGTTCAAGCCGAGGAGTCCTCGAGCTTGAGGAGTATTAGAACTATCATCCTACCAATTTTCATAATTTTTTGACTCCGTTTGAGCCCCCAAATAAGCCCTGGAACCTATTTTTTAACTAGGCCAGACACTAGGTCTCGAGAGGGCCAAAACCACTCAAACAACTATAAAAAGGGCTAGAGAGCTCATTTTTGGGGTTAGCTTGTTGTAGTTTTGAGCTTTGTAAGAGATTTCTATTGTAATCGAAGCTTTCCATTGTTCCACTCTCTGCTCTTACCTTGTGCACGTGTGTGTGTATGTGTGTGCATGCTCGTGTGCTTTCACTCACGCACTTATGCCATCATTTGCTCACCGACTTCATACCGGTCCTCACATCTCCACGGATTTCCATTTATGAGGTGTATCTCCTCACCTTGGTACTCACCATTGTGCTAGAGTGACACCAAATTTGGCGCCGTTGCCAAGGAGAGAGCTTGGAGGATGAGCGTGTGACGGTAAGATGTAGAGTCCCGATGTTGGAAGGTAAAAAGTCACCATTTTCAGTTCAGTTTATGAGTTTTTCTTCTTCTTCATCTTATCCTTCATCACCATCTTCTCCCATCTTCATAATCTCTGATTTTTTCCATTTTCGACCGTATCTTCACCTCGTTTTTTCACTTGCGCTCTGAGAAACAAGTGCAGACGCTGTTCAGAGCTGAAACACTAAAGAAACATTCTTGAAAACCTCTCAAAACTCCAAAAATTTGATTCAGTATTGCGCGGGATGAAGCGACCTGCATTTGGTATCGCGGTCGTGGTATCGTGAGATTGGAGGGTGATTTTGCATCTACACGCTGATAGGAGTGACAAGGAGGACACAAGGTACACATATCTACAAAAACTTTTGAATTTGGGTGTCAAGATCTCCAAGTATCGTGTTTGGTCGAGTTTTGGTATCGCGATACCAGAACTCCCATGTATCGCAATACTTGTCGAGGTATCATATCATGCATGCCCACTTGAGGTATGACGATACCATTCTGGTATCGTATCGTCAAGTGCGGGTATCGTGATCTCGGTCACCCAGGTGGTATCGTATCATGCACCTCGTGGTATCATATCATGCACCTCGTGTGTACCTAATTCAAGAAGACTTAAGGACTTGTGCCAAAGAGACTAAACCTCATTTTCCACACAAGTGCATATAGTGGGAAATTGACACACGCTTATTTGTCAATCCGATCAAACGACCTAACCAAGTGTATGAGGACATATGCACACGTGATGGAAAATGAAGTGGTTAAGCTTACATGCATGAGAAAAGACTAATCCACCTCTCAACTCACTGAAATACTGAAAGTGTCTGTCGTGAGACCATTTGTAGCAGTTTTCTTCACTAAATCGAGGATTTCTCTCAGCTCCAAACTCCGAATATGGCCAATAGCGGGTTCGGTTCGAAGCTCGCGACGAGACGCTTCTATTGGGGGTCTAAAACTTGATTTTGACAACTGTGCTTCAAGTTATGACCAAAATAGTGAGTGGTGAGAAACACCTACACTCACTCCACAACTCTTACAAGCTCACACACACACTACAATAGCTCAAAAACAGTGGGGAGGGTTAGAAAACAATCCTATACACATATTCCAAGCATCACACAGAGATAGAAGATCAAAGAGAAGATGAAAATCTGCAAGAAAGAAGCAAATTTGAAAATCAAGAGCTCCCTTCTTCACAATGGCAAAAAGCCTCTACAAAGAGTCACCAAGTGACTTATATACATGTGCCCTAAATTTGGTCCTTTCACACAAGAGACCGGCACTTTATTACTAAAAAGTGAATTTCCTACTAATTTACAAGGAATATGTTACAATGAGTTGGCAATATGCATCTAGAGGACTCCTCTAGTGCATTTCATGGCTTGAGGGAATTTCCTAAGACTTTGAAGAAGAAAAATATGCCCATTAATTTGAAAATTTTGGGGCTCCTCTTTTGTGCCACTTTACTCTGCAATACTCTCCCCCTCTTTGTCTCTGTCCTCCCTTGACAGGCTTTTGCTTCTTGTTTGTAGTTCTGCTAAGAGTTCTGAATACATGCACCCAGTGGTCGAAGCGGCAACAAGGACTATCAGAGAATTTGTTATTTTACATGCTTCTGTTTGCCCCTTGGTATTCCTTATATAACAAATTTGGGTTGTTGTATTCAGTCGGGCTGCCATGCACACCACCAGCAACTAAGAATGTGCTGTTCTTAGTCACTCTCTTCAACTTTTTAGCCTCTACCTCTTTCTAACTTTTGGTCTTCTGATTTGTCTTTGTCTTCACATATCTGACCTATTGTATTGCTTTGAGCCTGTTTAATTTGTTTCCAATGCACGCTATCAGCGAGAGGATTATTACCTGCCAAGTATCTTCTTGCACTTCTTCATGGATACTTCCTGGCCCTGGTCTGTCCTTCCCATGAAATATCCTGGTTCTGGTTGTTCTTTAATTCCATTCCTCAGGACCTGGATGTTTGGCATTGTTGCCTGATGCGTGCCCCTGCGAGGCTTTGGATAGAGGGTGGTTCTTATGCTTTATGATCTTCATTCTTTAGTGAGCAGTTTTGGTCTTTGATTTTCTTCTTCTTCTTTTCTTACTTGATTCCCCTTCCACACATCGTTGTCCTCGACAGGCTTTTTGTGGCAACGTGAGTACGTTTAAATGGCGGTTTGCTCTCTTTAATTAAGCAGGGTGGCGTGATATATCATAAACTCTTTCCATTGAGTTTACTTCACTCCATCCTTTGGTGCTTGGCGGTGATCCGCAAAAGAGCTTGTTTCATAAGCCACCAGTCTTGCGTTAAGATTTGAAGTCATCTTTACAAAAAATTTTGAATCAAATTCGAAGAAGCCAGTGAAAAATGCTTCTTCAAAAGTTTGCATGTAAGTACTCGGCAAAAACATGTCGTGAATAGTAGGCCACAATGGGTACATGACCAAGGCTATACTAGACACAGGAGCTGGAGTAGGAATCGCCACCAAGGAGATTTGGGAGAAATGGGGAAAGCGTGCTTTACGGCCCACACGCATGAAGCTCCAATTAGCGGACGGTCATGTAGAGAAACCCTTAGGAATACTGGAAAGAATCAAATTAACCACCTGTGGAGTTGAATTTGAACACACACTAGCCATTTGTAAGTTTGAAAAGGCTAATAATTACGAAATGATACTAGGTCGACCTTTCATGAGACAAATGCGGGTAGTGCAAGACTAGGGAAGAGATTCATTATACCTGCAACATCAAGGAAATACCACCAAGATAAACTTGCATACATTTGCATATCGAGATGTCCCTCCACTACAATGGAATCCCATACACAAGGAGGAAGATGACCTATCTATTCATAGCACTGGATCAAGCGATCAATCATGGATGCACGAGGACGCTCAGTTATGGATGCGTAAAGAAGCCAAGAAAGAGGATATCTAACTACCGACCTGTAGAAGACCCAAGGTACATGCCTCAAATCTTTCCTCATGAAACCTTTGAACCGCATGGATGGATGGAAATCGTCACAACCTTAGATGTGTGTGTGAATGAGGAAGTCTTAACTACGAACGAGTGCATAGACGAGGAAGGCTATGATGTAAATCTTTATATGGTTGTCCTTCAAGAAGTAGTAGGGGAAATTTTAGAAAAAGAGTGGAAAGAGGAATATGAGAGTATAGAAATGGAACCAGAATTCAATTCAGAAGAGAGCTATCTAGAAACCATTCGAACCAAAGAGAAGCAGGAACTGACAAAGATCTTGGCAATAGAAGCCGCCCCCAGAATACCAAAACAAGAGGAAAGAATGAGTAAAATCAGAACCGATCCAGATCTTTTCGAGGTTTTGGAGAATTTTAAAAGATATGAAGTGGACGAGAGAAAGGTAGCCATTCAAATGCCTAAACGAGAGGCTCGAGAAGGAGAAGCATATGACAAAAAAGAGCAAACAAAAAAGATCATACTGACAGTGGAAGAGGGAGAAGAAAGATGTACATAAATAGGTAAAGATGTGTCAATTGAGGAGGAAGAAGAATTGATACAATTGATATGAGAATATCGAGATGTATTCGTGTGCACATATAAAGATCTCAAGGGTGTGGAACCCTCGATTTGCTCTCATAGAATACCAATGATGGAAGATGCAAAACCATTGAAACAACGCCCTTATACATACAATGAGGTCTATGAGGCTAAAATTAAAGAAGAAATAGACAAGCTACTAGCGGCAGGATTCATATATGAAATAGAACACACGAAGTGGGTATCGCCACTAGTAGTTGTGCCTAAGAAGAATGGAAAAATGAGAGTGTGCATTAACTTGAAAAAGGTCAATGCAGCCACCATACGTGACAGCTACCCATTACCCATTACGGACCATCTATTGGAAAGAGTCGCAGGAAAAGAAGTCTATAGCTTCTTAGATGGATTCTCAAGATACAATCAAGTAGCCATTGCCACCGAGGATCAACATAAGACCGCATTCGCGACTGAATGGGGAGTCTATGCTTTCCGAGTGATGCCTTTTGGGCTCACTAATGCACCTGCTACTTTCCAGCGGCTGATGTGTCATGTTTTCAAGGAATTCCTGAAAAAGAACATGGAAGTGTATGTAGATGACCTATGTACATATCCAAATCAAAGATTATACCACATTCCTGAATTGCGGAAGATATTTAATAAATGCAGACACTATAGAGTCTGCTTGAACCCTGAGAAGTGTGTCTTCATGGTAAGACAAGGGAAGATCTTAGGACACATAGTCTCTAGAAATGGAATCTCCACGGATGAAGACAAGTTTAAGGTCATTTTAGAGCTTCCTAGACCTAAGAATGTGAAGGAGGTGCAAGCATTTATGGTACATTGTGGATACTACCATCAATTCATCTACATGTATGCCATAATAGCCAAACCCTTGTATGGACTCTTAACTCAATTCACTTGGACAGAGGAATGCGAGAAAGCATTCAATGAGTTAAAGAAGCGGCTTAGCACAACTCCAATTTTGAAAACACCGAATTGGAACAAGCCTTTTCATATCCATGTAGACACTTCTAATTACACAATAGGTTGTATCTTAGCCCAACTAGCAGACGAAGGGAAGTTAGATCACCCAATTGCCTATGCAAGTAGACAACTGAATCAAGCGGAGAGAAATTATACCACCACCGAGCGAGAAAGGATTAGGAATGGTCTATGCAGTGAAGAAATTTAGACACTATCTCTTAGCCAACAAATTCAAGTTCTTCATAGACCGTCAGGCTTTATTCTACTTAGTCAATAAACCTTGTAACACGGGAAGACTGGTAAGATGGTTTCTACTGTTGATGGAGTTCGACCTTGAAGTGATAGTGAAAAAACGGTGAATGATCCTTAGGTCTGGGAACAAACTAAATCCACATACTAAGCAAGACCTAGGTAGAGAGGAGATAGAGTCAGTAGTAGGGGAAGTGCAAAAAAGAAATTTAGGGCAAGAAAACAACATGGAAAATTTAAATGAAACAAATGAGCCCATTGAAACCGGGGATTATAGAAATATCCTCAAATACATGTATACCAATAGGTTTGGCACCTATGTATATCAGGATGGAATGCATAAGTTTCTTATTAGATTGAGAAACTTAGAAGTTCCCCTAAACATAACACCAATAGCTCAATTCAAAGATGATAGGTATGAGGATAGGCAAGGATGTGTGTACATCTTCTCTCAAGACCCAGAAAATTCAAATGACTTAGGGCAATGTGCTGACAAAGGACCTTGGGAACATAACATGGGACAACCAGATTTACCTAGACCACATGAAAACTACACTAGTATTGAGCAACATCAAGGAAGGAGGACACATGCTTCCCCAAATCCCTTTGATAAGGAACCAGAAGGTTATAATTAATTTTCACTTAGAAGAAGACATCATTGGCAACCTCAGGGTAGAATGCTTAGACCATATCAAGTAGCCAAATGTATGAAAAATCAATATGAAGGGTATTATGATCCCCATGCTCATACTGCAGAGTTTAGGCAATTAATTAGAGCCGAGGAGGTGGAAGATTACAAAGTTCAATTTGAGGCATTTGGTCTAACCCTAACAGGACTAGCATTATCTTGGTTCATCCCTTTGAGAAAAGAAATGTACCTGGATATTGAATCCTTCGTAGAAGCCTTTATTGGAGAATTCTCAAAGACCGGAATAAAACATTGCACAGCCACTCTGATACACAGTTTTAAACAACAAAAAGATGAAAATGTCAGAGAGGCAGCCAGGAGATTTAAGCAATATATTGACAGATGCCCTAAAGAGGAAGTACCTTCCATGGCTAGACAAGTATCCCTATTCATAGAAGGGTTGAGAAGTGCTCAATTAAGAACCCTAGTGTACTACAGGAGATGCCCTGATCTAGGAGCTTGTGTAAAAGAAGCAATAGATTTGGAAGATAACAGAGGCCAAGATCTGTTAGCATTTGATCAACCCAGATCAAATGAAGATAAAATTCCTCCAGCAGAAGAGTTGGCTCAGGCCATTGCTAAAGCCCTAGAGGTAAGCACTAAAACCAATTTGATAAACTCCAGGATAAACACAAAGAAAAAATGCTACAATTGTGGAGACAGTCATCTGGTACAACAGTGCCCATATCAAAAGCCTCCACATTTGCAAGATAAAAAGACACTCAAATATTGTACACTAGAGAGGAAATGGACCAACCATACCAGGGAGGAATGTTTCTATAATAAACAACCCATAAAGGAGAGAGACTATGGGAGCCAAAGAGAATCAGTGTATATTGAGCAACCAAGACCTGTGCTTGGGCAACAACCTCCTATACCAACAAATGTGGTACCAATCAAATACACACCAATAGAGGAGGGAAACTCAAGAACAAAGTCACCATACAAGGAAGATTATCAATGGAATGAAGGATATCAAGAAGAATGGGAAGGTTATGAGTCAAGAGAACCAGAATTAGAAGCCCTAGACTTGGGAAATGGAAGAATTGAGATGGACACTGCCACTTTCATGTATATAACCAATAATTATATGTCCAATCAAAAAACTCAATTCAAAGGAGGACCAAAGATAACTTGTTATAGGTGTGGGGGAGATCATTTCATTAGAGATTTTCCACAACCTCCTACATTAAGAATAGAAGGAGCATATTGCAAGGATTGTGGCAGGGAGCATTTGATTAAAGATTGCCCAAAGAATCCTCAAAAACAACAAAACACACCTAATAACATACCACTAAAAGCAGTCAGTATCATGGAATAGGAAGAATTGAGTGACATTGACCAAGTGAATGTAAATGCTATAACAAGGTCACAAACAAAACAACAAAGAACAACTAAGGAACAAAATGAAGGTTCAATCTCAAAGGTAAAGAAAAATAGACAAAAAGGGAAATGGGAGAGGAAACAAAAAATGAGTGAAAATATTGAGGAAGAAAATAGGGAACAATCAAACAGTACTTCTCCTCAAAAGACACAAACCCAATTGGAAATAGGAAATTCACAAAGTCTAGATACTCTGATAAAAGCATACAAAGGAAGAATTCAAGAGGGACCAAGCCCTGCTGATCATACAATGGCTTATCCTATGCCAGACTTGTTGGTGCATATCAATCATCAATTGAAGGTTTATGAAGAAATGAAGTCAAGAAATTAAGAAGAGAACAAATTCAGAAGTTTGAAGGAAGGACATACTCAGAAATTCAAAGCTATGTACACATATGTACATTAGTTCAGATATAGGTGACTCACACTTTTGATTAGTCATAAGTTTGTACATATTTGCCTATAAATGTTTTGGAAAAAGTCGGGGCATGTAGAATAGAGAATAGGAAGAGAGAAATCAGATGTAGAAAGTGTCATTGGACACATGAAAAGTTAGTTGAGTTACTTCCTCAATGTAGTTGTAACTTTTCTGAGTAATCGAAAAAAATCTTGCGCCCGATGTTTCCATGTCTTCTACTTCTGTAGTTAATCTTTTGAGAAATCCTTTTGAACATATCTAAGTTCATAGTTAATCAATCTATGGCTAGAATTTGAGAGTCCAATTGTAATCAGGCTGAGAGAATTTTGCATAGGAACATTCATATGTGAAATGTTCTAAGTGTCTTCTGAAACAGGTGCAGATTTCGTGATCAAAGAAATGATCAGTTCTCAGCACACAGTGTAAAGTTTTACACAAGTGATAGCTTAAAATTTAAGTTGAGAGATAAGCCATTTATGGCTAAAAGCATTTTACCAAACGGGATATAGTTTGGGAGAACCATTGCTAAGAAGTTGCAGGTGTTAAAGTCGCTATTGCAGAGAGGCAGTTTCAGACACAGGTAAGTTGTTTGAGTCAATTCTCAGATTATACTCAATCATTTTGAGAAATTTAAGTTGGAGGAGTTACGCAAACTTTATGCAATACATCATACAAAGTTTTATCAAAAACTTTACATGAATGATTAGTCAATGAGTGATTAATCTGCAGCAGACTTTTCAGAGAAATGATTTCTTCACAGTTAATCAATTTCTTGGTAATGTGATAGTGGATTTCCAAAATTCTGTGGAGTCTAAAGTTATTCTTGGTCTAGAGGTGGTCTAATACCAAGGATAGCTTGTTCTTTTGGAGATTAACACTCTCCATCAGTGGTATCAGAGCAGGTTGTGTCAAAATTAAGGAAAGGAAGACTTTGACTACTGTAGATATACAAATTCTACATCTCGAAGGTTCAGAAGGATAAAGTGCTGAAGAAAGATTGAAGGGAGACACGCAAAGATTATCAAAAGGATCAGAAGAAGCAACACTCGAAGTTAAGGTACATTTATTTCTTGTAAAGGCTAAAGCTTTGAGACTACAGGTGAAGCAAGGATGGGAGATAGTCTTCAAATTGAAAAGTTGGATAGAGAGAACTATCCAGCTTGGTCTATGAGAATGGAAGCTCATCTGATGAGCAAAGATTTGATAGCATATATTACAGGTGAAGAAGAGAAGCCTCAGTTCAGAGATCCTAGTGTTCCAACTAGGGAAGAATTGTCAGATCTAAAGAATTGGATGAAGAAGGATGCTCAAGCAAGGAGCACAATCTACATGGCAGTCAGTGACTATTTGCTTCCTCACATTAGAGGACTTGAAAGTGCATGTGACATTTGGAATGCTTTGGAAGAGCATTTCCAAAACACAACCAAATCAAGGAAGGCTTCATTATGGGCAGAATTTACTACTTTCAAGAAGAAGTCCTCACAATCAATCTCTGATTATGTGACAAAGATGAAGGACATTGCAGATTCTTTAGGTGCAGTGGATGAAGATATTGAAGAAGATAAATTGGTAAGACAAATTCTCACAGGGCTAAGAGGAGATGAGAAGTGGAAGCCTTTTATTTTGTCTACAGAACTTTCATTAGATCACTTCACTCCTGATTTGAATCAATTGTTAGGTCATATGCTAACTTTTGAGAATGATATCAAAGGAGATGTTGATAAGAGTGCAGGTCATGCAATGTACTCTAAAGACAAGAAGAAAGCTAACAAAGGAAAGCAACAATCAGGTGAAGAAGAAGGTACTTCAAACCAAGCAAATTTCATAAGAGGAAAATGAAATGGCAGAAGTAGAGGAAGAGGCAGAAACAACAAAGATAATGCAAGAGCTTGTTGGATATGTGGTAAGACCAATCATCTATCTCATGATTGTTGGCACAATAATCAGAATAATGGTAATTATCAGAATTTTAATCAAAGAGGAAGAGGTGGTAGATTTCAAAGAGGAAACTTCAGAGGTAGAGGTGGTAGGAATTCTTTTGGAAGAGGTGGAGGAAGAAGCTTCCAAAATCAATCCTATAATAACACCTACTACAACTATGCATCAGATCAGAAGGAGGATTCGACTCTCATTATGAATGCAACATGTGAAACCTCACATGAGGACATGAGAGTGTTCTATATTGATTCAGGATGTAGTAATCATTTAAGTGGGAATATTGCTTTGATGACTGATCTAGATCATAATGCAACTAACCATACAGTTCAGACAGGTGATAATACAAAGCATAAGGTAAAGTCAATTGGTTTAGTCAAGGCTAAAGATGGGAGTACTCTTCTGAGTAAGGTTCTTTATGTTCCCACAATTCCAAAGAATTTGATCAGTGTAGGTCAAATTGTGGAAAAAGGATATGAGGTAAGATTCACCAATGATGGAGTCTATGTTGAAGACCCTAGTCAAGTTGAAGAAAGAAGGAAGGCTCTTCACATTGAAGGTACAAGGAAATGTTGGACATGCTATGTTCACATATGGAGAGCAGAAGGTGTCAGAATTGGATCTTTGGCACAAAAGACTTGGACACTTCAATGAAAGAGGTATCAAAGACATGATTAATAATGATTCAGTGCTTGGGTTGCCTAACATTGCAGGTCAACACATGACATACAGATGTGAGGCATGTCAATTAGGTAAGGCTCATAAGCAATCCTATTCCAAGCATGGGTTTATGTATTCAGAAAGACTTGAGTTGGTGCATACAGATGTGTGGGGTCCTTCAAAGGACTTTAGTATAAATGGTTCAAGATATTATGTCATATATGTTGATGATGCTACCAGATGGATCACAATTTATGTGATTAAAGAAAAGTCAGAAGTGTTTAATACATTTAAACACTATCATGCATATGCAGAAAGGATTACAGGTCAAAAATTGAAGAGACTAAGGTCAGATGGAGGGGGGGAGTATTTTTCAAATGAATTCAATGATTACTTGTGGAATGCAGGTATAAAGAGAGAAGTTACTTGCAGGTACTCTCCTCAACAAAATGGTGTAACAGAAAGGAGAAATAGGACTCTTGTTGAGTTTGCAAGGTCCATGATGAAAGAGAAGAATTGTCCAAATTATTTGTGGGCAGAGGCTGTAAATACAGCTACTTATTTGGTTAATAGATTGCCTTGTAAAGTTTTGCAAGGTATGACACCATATGAAGCTTGGTGGGGTAAGAGACCTACCTTGGATCATTGCAGAATATTTGGATGCTTGGCATATGCATATGTGCCATCTCAATTGAGGCATAAGTTGGAGCCTAAGGCAGAAAAGTATGTATTCATTGGTTATGATGATAAGCAAATGGGATACAGGTTGTGGAGTCCATCCACAAAGCAATTCCTTGTATCCAAGGATGTTACATTTGATGAGCAAGGTACTTGGTATGCAGGTAAATATAATGTACATGCAGATGTTGAAGAAGTAGTGGATCAAAGGAAAGGTAAAGCAAAGATTCAATTACTTGATGAAAATGAGAATAATGAAGTACAGGTTGAAGTTGAAGAGAGGCCAAGGTTTGATCCAGAATGTGATGAACCAGAGACTTCAAAAAGTGCAGAAGTTAGGAGGTCATCTACGCACAAATGGCAACCTACAAGGTATAGCTATGACACCTCATTCTTGACTACTAAAGATTATGCTTATTTGGTAAAAGCAGATGAAGATCCATCTACATATGATGAAGCCAAAGGCAAGAGAAATTGGGAAGAAGCCATGCAAGAGGAGTATGATGCATTGATAGAGAATCAGACTTGGGATCTGGTTCCTAAACCTAATAGCCAGAAAATTATTGGATGTAAGTGGGTTTACAAAACAAAAAGATTTGCAGATGGAAGTGTGTCTAGGTACAAAGCTAGACTTGTTGTGAAAGGGTATGCACAGACATATGGAGTGGACTATGATGAGACCTATAGTCCTGTGGCAAAAATGACGACCATCAGAACTCTCATAGCAATTGCTGCTTGCAAAGGTTGGAAGTTATCTCAATTAGATGTTAAAAATGATTTTCTGAATGGTTACATTTCAGATGAAGTTTACATGGAGCAACCAGATGGGTTCAAAGATCAAGTAAGTCCAAATTATGTGTGTAAGCTCAAGAGAGCTTTGTATGGATTAAAGCAGGCCCCAAGGGCATGGAATTATAGGCTTGTAAAGTTCTTGAAGGATCTTGGATTTCAAGCATCAAAGGCAGATAGTAGCTTGCTAGTCAAAGCAAGTGAAGATGGATTCATTTATGTTTGTATTTATGTTGATGACATAATACTTACAGGAACAGATGATAAAGGAATACAAATGATCAAGAAGCAGATGGAGAAAGAGTTCAAAATCAGTGATTTGGGGAACTTGTCATTCTTCTTAGGAATGGAGATTTTATATACTCAACATGGAGTATATGTGACCCAAGAAAGGTATCTTAAAAATTTGCTAACCAAATTTAAATGGAAGATTGCAGGGTTGCACCCACACCATTGGAAGTGAACCATAAATTGTCTAGATTTGGAGGAGAAGAGTTCAGAGACATGAAGCTCTATCAAAGTTTTGGTAGCTTGATTTATGCTACATTAACAAGGCCTGATTTGTCATATGCAGTTAGTGTGCTTTCACAGTTTATGCATTGTCCTAGAAAGGAACATTGGATTGCAGGATAAAGAGTACTTAGGTACATCAAGGGTACACTCAGAGAAGGGTTGTACTATGGATTTAGTTCTGATACAAGAGTGAAGATATATAGTGATGCAGATTGGGCAGGTAATGTGGATGATAGAAGATCAACACATGGATATTTGTGCTATGTAGGAGACAAATTGATTTCATGGTGTTCTAAGAAGCAACATACAATTGCTTTGTCATCTACAGAAGCAGAATATAAAGGTATGGTGGAAGCTGCAAAGGAGGTAATATGGCTAAAGACACTTATGAAGGTTTTTGATGTGATTCAAAGTACTCCTATTATTTGTGGAGATAATATGAGTTCTCTATATTTGGCAGCTAATCCTATGTTTCATGCTAGAACTAAGCATATTGAAATACAATATCATTTCCTGAGAGAGAAGGTCATTGATAAGGAAATTGAAGTTATGCATACACCTACAAAAGATCAACTTGCAGATATGATGACAAAAAGTCTAGATGGACCAAAGCTACAGAGATTCAAGGATATGGCACGTATTAAGAAGATAGAGAAAAACCTCAATTAATGATTGAGGGGGAGCTGTTGGTGCATATCAATCATCAATTGAAGGTTTATGAAGAAATGAAGTCAAGAAATTAAGAAGAGAACAAATTCAGAAGTTTGAAGGAAGGACATACTCAGAAATTCAAAGCTATGTACACATATGTACATTAGTTCAGATATAGGTGACTCACACTTTTGATTAGTCATAAGTTTGTACATATTTGCCTATAAATGTTTTGGAAAAAGTCGGGGCATGTAGAATAGAGAATAGGAAGAGAGAAATCAGATGTAGAAAGTGTCATTGGACACATGAAAAGTTAGTTGAGTTACTTCCTCAATGTAGTTGTAACTTTTCTGAGTAATCGAAAAAAATCTTGCGCCCGATGTTTCGATGTCTTCTACTTCTGTAGTTAATCTTTTGAGAAATCCTTCTGAATATATCTAAGTCCATAGTTAATCAATCTATGGCTAGAATTTGAGAGTCCAATTGTAATCAGGCTGAGAGAATTTTGCATAGGAACATTCATATGTGAAATGTTCTAAGTGTCTTCTGAAACAGGCGCAGATTTCGTGATCAAAGAAATGATCAGTTCTCAGCACACAGTGTAAAGTTTTACACAAGTGATAGCTTAAAATTTAAGTTGAGAGATAAGCCATTTATGGCTAAAATCATTTTACCAAACGGGATATAGTTTGGGAGAACCATTGCTAAGAAGTTGCAGGTGTTAAAGTCGCTATTGCAGAGAGGCAGTTTCAGACACAGGTAAGTTGTTTGAGTCAATTCTCAGATTATACTCAATCATTTTGAGAAATTTAAGTTGGAGGAGTTACGCAAACTTTATGCAATACATCATACAAAGTTTTATCAAAAACTTTACATGAATGATTAGTCAATGAGTGATTAATCTGCAGCAAACTTTTAAGAGAAATGATTTCTTCACAGTTAATCAATTTCTTGGTAATGTGATAGTGGATTTCCAAAATTCTGTGGAGTCTAAAGTTATTCTTGGTCTAGAGGTGGTCTAATACCAAGGATAGCTTGTTCTTTTGGAGATTAACACTCTCCATCAATGGTATCAGAGTAGGTTGTGTCAAAATTAAGGAAAGGAAGACTCCGACTACTGCAGGTATACAAATTCTACATCTCGAAGGTTCAGAAGGATAAAGTGCTGAAGAAAGATTGAAGGGAGACACGCAAAGATTATCAAAAGAATCAGAAGAAGCAACACTCAAAGTTAAGGTACATTTATTTCTTGTAAAGGCTAAAGCTTTGAGACTACAGGTGAAGCAAGGATGGGAGATAGTCTTCAAATTGAAAAGTTGGATAGAGAGAACTATCCAGCTTGGTCTATGAGAATGGAAGCTCATCTGATGAGCAAAGATTTGATAGCATATATTACAGGTGAAGAAGAGAAACCTCAGTTCAGAGATCCTAGTGTTCCAACTAGGGAAGAATTGTCAGATCTAAAGAATTGGATGAAGAAGGATGCTCAAGCAAGGAGCACAATCTACATGGCAGTCAGTGACTATTTGCTTCCTCACATTAGAGGACTTGAAAGTGCATGTGACATTTGGAATGCTTTGGAAGAGCATTTCCAAAACACAACCAAATCAAAGAAGGCTTCATTATGGGCAGAATTTACTACTTTCAAGAAGAAGTCCTCACAATCAATCTCTGATTATGTGACAAAGATGAAGGACATTGCAGATTCTTTAGGTGCAGTGGATGAAGATATTGAAGAAGATAAATTGGTAAGACAAATTCTCACAGGGCTAAGAGGAGATGAGAAGTGGAAGCCTTTTATTTTGTCTACAGAACTTTCATTAGATCACTTCACTCCTGATTTGAATCAATTGTTAGGTCATATGCTAAGTTTTGAGAATGATATCAAAGGAGATGTCGTTAAGAGTGCAGGTCATGCAATGTACTCTAAAGACAAGAAGAAAGCTAACAAAGGAAAGCAACAATCAGGTGAAGAAGAAGGTACTTCAAACCAAGCAAATTTCATAAGAGGAAAAGGAAATGGCAGAAGTAGAGGAAGAGGCAGAAACAACAAAGATAATGCAAGAGCTTGTTGGATATGTGGTAAGACCAATCATCTATCTCATGATTGTTGGCACAATAATCAGAATAATGGTAATTATCAGAATTTTAATCAAAGAGGAAGAGGTGGTAGATTTCAAAGAGGAAACTTCAGAGGTAGAGGTGGTAGGAATTCTTTTGGAAGAGGTGGAGGAAGAAGCTTCCAAAATCAATCCTATAATAACACCTACTACAACTATGCATCAGATCAGAAGGAGGATTCGACTCTCATTATGAATGCAACATGTGAAACCTCACATGAGTACATGAGAGTGTTCTATATTGATTCAGGATGTAGTAATCATTTAAGTGGGAATATTGCTTTGATGACTGATCTAGATCATAATGCAATTAACCATACAGTTCAGACAGGTGATAATACAAAGCATAAGGTAAAGTCAATTGGTTTAGTCAAGGCTAAAGATGGGAGTACTCTTCTGAGTAAGGTTCTTTATGTTCCCACAATTCCAAAGAATTTGATCAGTGTAGGTCAAATTGTGGAAAAAGGATATGAGGTAAGATTCACCAATGATGGAGTCTATGTTGAAGACCCTAGTCAAGGGTATAAACAGGTTGTTACAGGAAAGAAAGAAGGAAGGCTCTTCACATTGAAGGTACAAGGAAATGTTGGACATGCTATGTTCACATATGGAGAGCAGAAGGTGTCAGAATTGGATCTTTGGCACAAAAGACTTGGACACTTCAATGAAAGAGGTATCAAAGACATGATTAATAATGATTCAGTGCTTGGGTTGCCTAATATTGCAGGTCAACACATGACATACAGATGTGAGGCATGTCAATTAGGTAAGGCTCATAAGCAATCCTATTCCAAGCATGGGTTTATGTATTCAGAAAGACTTGAGTTGGTGCATATAGATGTGTGGGGTCCTTCAAAGGACTTTAGTATAAATGGTTCAAGATATTATGTCATATATGTTGATGATGCTACCAGATGGATCACAATTTATGTGATTAAAGAAAAGTCAAAAGTGTTTAATACATTTAAACACTATCATGCATATGCAGAAAGGATTACAGGTCAAAAATTGAAGAGACTAAGGTCAGATGGAGGGGGAGAGTATTTTTCAAATGAATTCAATGATTACTTGTGGAATGCAGGTATAAAGAGAGAAGTTACTTGCAGGTACTCTCCTCAACAAAATGGTGTAGCAGAAAGGAGAAATAGGACTCTTGTTGAGTTTGCATGGTCCATGATGAAAGAGAAGAATTGTCCAAATTATTTGTGGGCAGAGGCTGTAAATACAGCTACTTATTTGGTTAATAGATTGCCTTGTAAAGTTTTGCAAGGTATGACACCATATGAAGCTTGGTGGGGTAAGAGACCTACCTTGGATCATTGCAGAATATTTGGATGCTTGGCATATGCATATGTGCCATCTCAATTGAGGCATAAGTTGGAGCCTAAGGCAGAAAAGTATGTATTCATTGGTTATGATGATACGCAAATGGGATACAGGTTGTGGAGTCCATCCACAAAGCAATTCCTTGTATCCAAGGATGTTACATTTGATGAGCAAGGTACTTGGTATGCAGGTAAATATAATGTACATGCAGATGTTGAAGAAGTAGTGGATCAAAGGAAAGGTAAAGCAAAGATTCAATTACTTGATGAAAATGAGAATAATGAAGTACAGGTTGAAGTTGAAGAGAGGCCAAGGTTTGATCGAGAATGTGATGAACCAGAGACTTCAAAAAGTGCAGAAGTTAGGAGGTCATCTACGCACAAATGTGAACATATCTAAGTCCATAGTTAATCAATCTATGGCTAGAATTTGAGAGTCCAATTGTAATCAGGCTGAGAGAATTTTGCATAGGAACATTCATATGTGAAATGTTCTAAGTGTCTTCTGAAACAGGCACAGATTTCGTGATCAAAGAAATGATCAGTTCTCAGCACACAGTGTGAAGTTTTACACAAGTGATAGCTTAGAATTTAAGTTGAGAGATAAGCCATTTATGGCTAAAAGCATTTTACCAAACGGGATATAGTTTGGGAGAACCATTGCTAAGAAGTTGCAGGTGTTAAAGTCGCTATTGCAGAGAGGCAGTTTCAGACACAAGTAAGTTGTTTGAGTCAATTCTCAGATTATACTCAATCATTTTGAGAAATTTAAGTTGGAGGAGTTACGCAAACTTTATGCAATACATCATACAAAGTTTTATAAAAAACTTTACATGAATGATTAATCAATGAGTGATTAATCTGCAGCAGACTTTTCAGAGAAATGATTTCTTCACAGTTAATCAATTTCTTGGTAATGTGATAGTGGATTTCCAAAATTCTGTGGAGTCTAAAGTTATTCTTGGTCTAGAGGTGGTCTAATACCAAGGATAGCTTGTTCTTTTGGAGATTAACACTCTCCATCAAGACTTAGAACATGAAAGAATGCAGAAGTGTAAACAGATCATACGGGAAGTACAACTCAAAATGGGGAAAGAAGACAATTCTCAAAAAACAGTTGAGGAATCTGAGACAACAACAACAAGAGGAATGAGTATCAAGGAAGAAAACCCACAAGTAACACTCCAGGTGAATATAGATAAACGATGCACAATTCTGTATCATACCACATGGGAAGATTTAATGAAACAAAATCCTCATCTACAGAACCAAGTGAAAAAATGGGAGACAACACCAGAAAATCTTCACCCACAACTACCGGAAATGGAGGAGTTGTGGTATATTCCCATTGATAAGATAGGAGGATATTGTGAGGGAGAAGAGGGAAACTCAACTTTAAAAATACAATTTGATAAAAACCAGGCCAAAGCTATTTTGGATAGTGGATCAGGAGTGGCCATCATGACTAAACAAACTTGGGAGAAATGGGGAAAAAATGAATTATTACCCACAAAAATGAGATTGCAACTTGCAGATGGACACATTGAAAAACCCTAGGAATATGGGAAAGAGTGATTGTGGACATATGTGGGATAGAGATAGAACATACCTTTGCTATAGTTGAATTCCCACAATCCACTTCATATGAAATTATCCTAGGAAGACCATTCATGAGACAAATGCAAATTGTGCAAGATTGGGGTAATGATTGCTTATACCTGCAGAGCAAAGGTAGAATAACTAAAGTAAATCTAAGAAATGGGCACTACTGTGACATATCCTCTCAAGACTGGTATAAAATTCATCAGAATCAAGAGTTGAGTGAGGAATCAGAAATGGAAGACCCGGATGAGGCTGAATCATCAGTATGGAAGTGCAATATGATAAGAAATCTTACCAGTAGGAAAAGGAGGTTAAGAAGAGAGGATTGTGTGGAAGGAAGGAAGGTACAAGATGAGAATTATGTACCACAACAATTCAAGGATGAGGAATTTGAGCCCTATGGGTGGAATCAAATCTTGGCTACTATGGATCTAGCCAGTGATGAATATGTAGGAGTGGAATTTCAAAATGAAGAAGGATATGATATTTTTCACATTGGAATACAAATGATAAAGGTATCCAGAACAGAAGAGGACATAGAAGAAGAAATGATATTAGAAAAAGGGAAGACACAATTTTTAGAGAAAGTAAAAGCTGAAGATGCTATTAAGGATAAAATCTCAGGCAAGTACAAGAAAAATAAACACAAGGAAATCGAAGAAAATCAGGAAAATGAAAAGAAGACAAGGGAAATGAACAAAGATTAACAGTTTGATGTACCAAAAAACTTCAAGACTTATGAAGTAGAAAACTGACTACTTCTCAAGAGGAAACCAAAGAGGGAAAAGAAGAAAGGAGAGGCTTATGATAATGAGGAAGAAACCAAAAAGATCATGATCACTCAGGAGGAGGGAGAAGAAAGACACATTGTAGTGGCTGATGACATGACCACTCAAGAAGAGGAGGCACTAAGAAACATAGCAAGAAACTATAGGGATGTGTTTGCTTATAGCTATAAGGATTTGAAAGGTATTGATCCTAAAATGTGTGAGCATAAGATTCCTATTACACCTGAAGCAAAACCTAGTAAACAGAGACATTACACATTTAATGATAAATACTCTGCTAAGATAAAGGAAGAAATTGACAAGCTATTAGCTACCAATTTCATCTATGAAATTGAGTATACATAATGGATATCTCCTATAGTTGTGGTACCAAAAAAGAATGGGAAACTTAGGGTATGCATTAACTTGAAAAAGGTAAATGCAGCAACTATAAGAGATAATTATCCACTGCCTATAACAGATCATCTTCTAGAAAGAGTTGCAGGGAAGGAAGTTTATAGTTTTTTAGATGGTTTTTCAGGATACAACCAGGTTCCTATAGCATTGGAAGACCAACATAAAACTGCCTTCTCCATAGAATGGGGAATTTATGCCTTTAGGGTTATGCCCTTTGGATTAACTAATGCTCCAGCAACTTTTCAGAGATTGATGTGTCATATCTTCAAAGAGTTCCTGAGAAAGGTAATGGAAATCTATGTAGATGATCTTTGTACTTTTTCATTAAAAAGACAAGATCATTTGCAGGATTTAGAAAATATATTCAGGAAATGCTGAACCTACAGAGTATGTTTAAATCCAGAAAAATGTGTATTCTTTGTGAGACAAGGAAGAATGCTGGGTCATATAGTCTCTAAAAATGGAATTTCAACTGATGAGAAGAAAATAAAGGCCATAATAGAGCTTCCAAGACCAACAAGTGTAAAGGAACTTCAAACTTTCATGGGACATTGTGGGTACTATAGGAAATTTGTTCACAAATTTGCTGACATAGCCAAACCCTTATATGCCCTAATTACAAAGTTTGAGTGGACTAAGGAGTGTGACCAAGCCTTTGAAACTCTAAAAACTTGTTTGGTAACAGCCCCAATTCTGAAAACACCTCAATGGGACGAAATTTTTCATGTCCATGTGGATGCTTCAAATTATGCTTTAGGATGTGTGTAAGCACAACCAATAGAAGGAAGGAAGTTAGATTTTCCAGTGGCCTATGCTAGTAGACAATTGAATCTAGCAGAGAAAAATTACACAACCACTGAAAGAGAGGGATTGGGCATGGTATTTGCTGTAAAAAAATACAGACATTACCTTTTGGCCAACAAGTTTAAGTTCTTTGTAGACCATCAAGCTTTGTTATATTTGGTAAATAAACCTTGTCACACAGGGAGAATAGTCAGATGGTTTCTTTTGCTAATGGAATTTGAGTTTGAGGTGGTGGTCAGACAAGGGAAAACACACTTGAGAGCAGATCATTTATCTCGAATCCAGTCTGAAGAACCCAGTTCACCTTTAGATGACAATCTACCAGACACTTATCTGTTTAAGGTAGAGAGCGTTCCTGAGTGGGCCATGACTTTAGTACCATTATTAACCATGGGAACTTGTAGAATAGTTGGGAACAATGCACACTTAGTGTTACAAAGCAGAAACTTTATGTTACTAGCTGGGCATTTGTACCATCTCAACCACACAGGCATATTAGAATATTGCACTCCTGAGGAGGAGCAACAAGAATATCTGAGGAGAGCTCATCATGGGAACCCTTGCACTCATGCTTCTAGGGTAGTCACCCTAAGTAATCTCAATAGGATGGGGGTACATTGGCCTAATAAAATTCAAGATGTAACAAAATACATTGCCAATTGCAGGAAGTGCCAAATATTGCAAGATTCAGAATTCATAACTCTATATTGGTTCCAGAAAAATCCAGATTGGAGTGAAAATATCATTGAAGAATTGAGAAGGAAGAAGAAAGGAAAACAAGTGATAGCTGGTACAGATTCAAAAAACTTACAAGTAATCTCTGAAGAATATCAATTGATAGGAGAACAGTTGTATAAGAGAGGAATGGATGGATACCTAAGAATTTGTGTTCCTGAGAATAAATATCTGGAAATGTTGGAAATGGCACACTTTGGAGTGGCAGGAGGACACTTTTCAAGTGACAGAACTGCTAAACTCATTTTATATTCTGGCTTTTGGTGGCCAACGCTATTTCCGAATGCAAGAACCTATGTAAAAAGGTGTGATGTCTGTCAAAGGGTAAGTCAACCAAATAGAAGAAATGATATGCCATTGGTTCCATTAATTTCAGCCAGAGCCTTAGTAAATGGGGATTGGATTTCATTGGACCTATACATCCTCCAGCAAAACAATCCCATGCTGAATACATCATAGTGGCTACAGACTACCTGACAAAGTGGGCTGAGGCCAAAGCCACAAAAAGAAATGATGCTAATACTACTGCCAGATTCCTATATGAAAACATTATCACCAGATTTGGACTTCCAATTGAACTAGTAAGTGATAGGGGGACCCATTTTGTAAACCAGATCATAGAAAACATCACTGAATATTTCCTGATCAGTCATAGAAAGTCAGCCCCATATCACCCACAAGCCAATGGGTTAGCAGAAAGTACTAATAAAGTACTTTGTATTGTACTATCAAAATTAGTGAACACAAACAGGAATGATTGGGATTTACAACTTAATCATGTCCTATGGGCTTATAGAGTGGCTTATAAAACTGCAATAGGGAACACAAACATTCAATCTAGTATATGGACAAAATGCAGTTTTACCTATGGAATTCCTTATTCCAACATTAAAAGTAGGAAGTCACTATAATTGGATTGGACATGAACTATCAGAGAGAGTAATAGAATTGGAAAAATTGGGAGCATCTAGAATCCAAGCCATTATGAGTTTATATGTGGACAAGAAAAGGCAAAAAGCTTATCATGATGTTCACATAAAAGAGAAAGATCTATAGGTAGGAGATCTAGTGTTGGCTTACACAGTCAGAGAACATTAGAAAAAGTTCCAGAAAAAAGGACATGGACCATACATTATACATCAGATAAGCAATAGTGGATCCATGCAACTAGCTAACATAGACGGAGAAATCATGCCAAACTTCATAAGTGGATGTAGAGTTAAGAGGTATGATTGCCCATTAGCTGTTGATGAATGGAGAAGGTTGCAACAAGCTCAAAACAGGAAAAGAGAAGAGGAAGACATTAGAAAAGAAGCTCAACAAGAAGCTATGGAAAGGATAAGAAAAATCAAAGAGCTTAGGGAAGTCTGTCTGTGTGAAACTCCTCTCAAACCAAAGGAACATGTTCCTGTGATGATAATGGATTTTCAAAATGAAAGCATTAGGGTTTTGATAGATTCTGGAGCACAAGTAAATCTGATTAGTTCAGCTTTGGTAAGTAAATTCAACATAAAAAGAACTAAAAGTAGAACCCTAATCAAAACTTTGGAGGGTCAAATAGTACAGAGCATGTCTTCACTGACTATTGAAGTAAAGTTCAATGAAGAATATATGAAAATAGACTGTGAAGAATGGCCAGATCATTTGATGGCTGAAAAAGTGATTTTAGGACAACCATGGCTTCAAAAAGGTAAAGTGATCTTGGATTTTGAAAAAATGAGGCTTAAATTGAACATAAATGACAAAAGGTTTTTAATATTTTTATTGAGTAATGAAAAACAGGAAATTCAATCCGATGTTCATGATATACACATGGAAGGATTCACTTTTGCATTTGAAGATACACAGACATTACCAATACAAATGTTAAATAATCAAGCTTCATGTAATCAAAATCAGCAAAAGATTGGAAGAACAAAGAAGGGTGGAGAGATAGGAAGAAGATGGCAATCATGGCATTCTCCAAAGAATCAAAGCATCAGAACAAGAAGCACATGGAATCAAAGGCTACAGGAGGTCTGCTCATCAAAACAGAAATCAAGGACAAAATGGATATGGAGACCAAAAACTCCTACAAAATGCTTATCCAAGGGGAATGGTTGTTTGCTTGAAACCAGACCAATGGGAGTCAGGAAGTATTGGGTTAAAAAATCAGAGTTGTTCCAGTGGAAAAAAGATCATCCAGATTTGATATATATCTAGAAAATCATAACATGTTGAAAAATTATGAAAAAATATATATTAGACCTGATTTTCTTTTCTAAAAAAGAGAATTAGGAGGGGAAGAAAAGAAATAGAAAAAATTATTATTAAAAAAAAAAACAAACAAACAAAAGCAATCATTGTTGAAAAAAAGAGGAAGAAAAGTTGAGAAAAATTTGTTTATTTTCCTTTCTTTTTTACAAAAAAAAAAAAGATTTATATAAGCACAAAGCAAGATCTAGGTAGAAGAGTAGGAGAGATCTATTTATTTTTCTTTTTGTGAATTATTTTTTGTTTCTATTATGGATAAATGTTTTGTTTTTTTCTCCAAAAGAGTGGTTAGGAAAAGGGACTGCACTAGACATCTTGCTACACCTGTAATGATCACTTTTTGAGTTTTTTTTGAAGAAACAAAATTTATTGTGGATTTTATTTTCATTCTTATGTCATGAAATCTCAAAATAAATATTACTCTTTGATTTCTTGTAACTTATGTGGGTAGAGTGTTTCTTTGTGTATATTATTTTCCTCAAAATGGTGAATACAAAGGAGTTGTCAATTCATGACTTCAAGGCGGAATCAGCCACTCTATCAAGAGGCCATTGGTTCCTAGACAGTGAAGCTGTGGAAGAACAGGTGGACCTAGAGTCAGATGAGGAGCCAGAAATTCCAGAAGCTGAGAAGGTGGTGAAGGAACTCAAGGAGACCCTAAGTATAATTGGTCAGCACATATTCACAGTGGGAGTAGGAGGATATAAATATACAATGTTGTGTCAGGAGTTCTACAGGTTTCAAAGAGTTGCTGTCAATATGAAAAGATGGAAGGCAGTAGGATTGCACAAAATATTGGAGGAGCCTATCTTTTTCATTGATTTCGAGAGAGTAGCACAAGTAATGAGCAGTCTGATGGAAATAGGAAGAGGGAATGATGCCTATTTCAGGTGCAAAGTCAAGAACAAGGACAATCAGGAGGTGGGTATCACTATCAAGGCAGAGCATATCAGAGCAGCATTGCAATTCTACACAATGGGAACCAAACTTGACCGGAGCTTTGTCAAAAAGAATAAGGAAACTTATACAGGATATGCAAAATTCACTGACTTTAAAGGAAGGGAGAATGAAGAATATGCCACAAGGATGTTCTTACAGTACTTTTGTTTTCCAAAACTACCAAGGTATACCATGCCACATAAGTCAGTGACACTATTGATGTTCAACAACAAGGATAGAACCAAACCTTTTGGAGTAATGGATGTCACACCATACATCCATGAACAGCTAAAAGAAGCAGCAAAACACTGGGAACAGAAGAAGTTCATGAATGGAGCCCAATTTTTAACAAGGATCATTTATCATGTCCTAGGGATGGAAGATCAATTGAAATTGGCTCCAGAGGCACAGTATTTTAGAAGCTTGATGTCTGGAATCGAGTCCTCCAAGGAAAAATGGCTGGAAGGGAAGTAGAAGGACAAACCCGCATGAGGGGAACAAGAATGAAAAGAAAGATGATATCTGAGGAAGTGATTCCTGTAAAGAAAAGGAGGTTGGACCCGAGGAAGGTTGAACTAGAGATGGAGGAAGCCACAAAAGAAGAACACGAAGAGGCACAGAAGCAAGTTCAATCCTCTAGTGAACCTCATCCACCCCAAACAAGCAAAGAGCAATTGTACACTTATTTAACCCAAGGAAATAACAAAAGAGCTATGTATGAGGCACAATATCAGAAGATGCTGGAAGATTATTCATGCAAAGCTACAGATTGGGTTCAGGAGGAAGTGGAGCATTATGAAGCACTCCATGATCAAATGATGACAACTGAAACAAAAGAGGTGTTTGTCCGAAAGGAAGTGGAGTTGTTAGCCTACTTCAAGGAATTGCAAGGACCTCCAGAGACCAGAACCACTGTTGTGGTGAAAAAGAAGGTTCCAAAGAAACCAGTGCAAAAGAAGAAGTTGACCAAGAAGGGGAAGGGCAAATCAGTAGTTGAAACTGTTATCACCAAAGAAAGGGAGGAAGTAATAATGGAAGAAACACTGAAGCCATCCACTGTGGAAGAAGCATCAAGACCCACAGAACCAGAAAGAGGAGGGCCTTCACATTTTTCCTCTGATTCTGAAAGTGATATTGAGAGCTTTTTACTAAAGAGTCTAAATTTTTCAATACCAAATACTCCTAATGTAATTACACAGGCCTCTGAGAAACAGAAAACACCTGAAGAATTGAAGAAGAAGTCTCAGGAGAAGCTGATTCAGGAACAGGCAGGAAAACAGCTCAGTATTGAAGATGAAAGAAGGTTGATGAAGGGAAAAGCAGCTATGATAGAACAGGGAAGTGAAATAAGAGAAGAAGTCAGTTGTGGACTAGTGCATACTGGGATAAAATCCATATGGACAAAACCCTCACAAACCTACTTCAAACTAGATGAGAACATAGAAGAAATAGGCAAGAAGGCACAGATAAGCAGTTCAGTCATAAATAAAAAAGGTACAGATCAAGATCCAATTCAAGAAGAAGAGGAAATAGTAGTGAAAGGCAATATTTAAGAAGTCACAGGGGGAGTAGTGGAAAAGGAGATCATCCAGAGTATAAAAGATGTACTTCATGATTTAAAGAATAATTAAGAATTTACATCCAATGAGGATCAAGAACAAGAGGTAGTGTTGGAAGCAGTCAGAGGCACAGACGCCACGGAAGCATGTAAAGACAGAGCAGGGAGCCAGACGGATCATTTTTTCAAACAATTATGTTTTTATTACCTCTTCAAATATCCAACAGTGATTTTCATCACTCTTGTAACATATGTAATATAGAGAAAACCCCAATTTTGTAATCCATAGCTCCATTTTGTGCAAGCCGAGGAGTCCTCGAGCTTGAGGAGCTTAGGTAGAATACTCGTACCAAATTTCGTTATTTTTAGACATCGTTTACCCTCCCAAATAGCCTCTAGGACCTAATTTTTAACTAGGCCGGTCACTAGATGTGAAACCGGTCAAAACTAGTCTAGAAACTATAAAAAGAGCTAGAGAGCTCATTTTTGGGGTTGGTTCATTGTAGCTTGTTGGAGATTAGAGCTAGTTTGAGCTTGTAAGAGTATTCTTGAGTAATAGAGCTAATTTCACACCTTCCATTGTATCTTGCTTGTCTCTTCATTGTGTGTGTGTATGTGTGTGTGCATCTTTGTGCTTCTCACCTTCACTCTCACATCATCTCACGTTCACGATCTTCATATCACTCCTACCTCTCCCTCGGATTGACATTAAGGAGGTGAAGCTTCTTAACGTGGTTCCCACCACTGTGCTAGAGCAACACCAAATTTGGCGCCGTTGCCGGGGATCGAGTCTAGGACGAATGTGTGATGGTAAGAGTATAGCAAGAAGAGGCGTTGGAAGGTAAAAATTTCAGTTTTTGTTGTTGTTTTTACTTAGTTTTTAGTGTTTTTCACCTTCCCCACA
This sequence comes from Ceratopteris richardii, assembly GCA_020310875.1. Taxonomy (NCBI): domain Eukaryota; kingdom Viridiplantae; phylum Streptophyta; class Polypodiopsida; order Polypodiales; family Pteridaceae; genus Ceratopteris; species Ceratopteris richardii. The sequence goes on from CM035417.1 coordinate 36,900,289, forward strand.
CTCCATCTTCATCATTGCATCATCATCTCCATATCCAAAAAAATCAGAAAATTCACCATATCCAACCATTCACCTCATTTCCCCTCATTTGTGCATGCGAGAGAGCGAGAGAGAACTTTTGTGCTTGTTTGTGCTTGTGTTTTCTTGAGTTTTCTTGCAGGTACAGAGCTTCAGAGCATCAGGAAAGCTTCCAAAAGGTAAAAATTTCAGTTTCTGTCAGAAATTTCCGACTGTGTTGGACCATCGCGATGGTCCGCCAAGTTCGGAATTTGGAGAAGGCGACCACACCAGCGTGAAGAGCACACCTGCGCCACTAGGAATCCATACTCGCATCCCAAAAATTCGTCATTTGGTGGACCATCGCGATTGGCTCGGACCATCGCGATTGTGTCACACCATCGCGATAGGCTCACGCCATCGCGACGGCTCGGCCGGACCATCGCGACGGTTCGCTTTTTCGGACCATCGCGACGGTTCACTTGAGCCATCGCGACGGTCCACTTGGACCATCGCGACGGTTCATTTGACCCCGGACCATCGCGATTGGCCTATGCCATCGCCACGACAGTGCCACGTGTCACGTTGAACCATCGCGACGGTTCGTTTTTTCGGACCATCGCGACAGCCCAAAATCGGACCATCGCGATTGGCTCAAGCCATCGCATCGCGGACCATCGCGACGGTTCACTTCGGACCATCGCGATTGTCCACCGTTGACCGTTGACCGCGCCATCGCGATTGTCCGCCCGATCACGCCATCGCGACGGTTCATTTTTTGGACCATCGCGACGGTTCGACTTCACGCCATCGCGATCGTTCACTTTGAGCCATCGCGACGGTTCGCTTTTTCGGGCCATCGCGATTGTCCAAATCCCACGCCATCGCGACGGTTCGCTTTTTCGCGCCATCGCGATTGTCCAACTTTGACCGCTGACCCGCGCCATCGCGATTGTTCGTTTTTTCGGACCATCGCGACGGTCCCAGACCATCGCGATTGCCCACCCCCATCGCAAAGTTTGGACTTCAATTTTTGGCCAAATTGGAGGGAATTTTTGGAAAATTTTTGGACCATTAGACTCATAGGAGACCCCTTAGCTCATATTTGAAGGAAAATTGGATTGTCAATTTTTACCCCCCAGGGCCTGAACGCTCATAACTTTCTCATCCGAAGTCCGTTTTTTGAGCTTAATAGCTCGTTAGAAAGCTCGTGACGAGTACTACGTGACCTCAACTGTTTTTTTCATAAAGGATACGTCTAATTTTGGATAAGCCATTTTGAGGTTCACCTAGTCTGGGACTAGGAAGTCAGGGGGCACACATTGAAAATTTGAGCTAAAAAGGTGTATATACTCAAGTGTTTAATCATCTTGTGAATTGGTCTAACATTGGAATTTTCCAGGTCTAGCAAGGGCAATCCAAGGCAAGCAAGCAAGGTAGTGAAGACAGCAGAGCTTGGGAAGCACGGCTTCTTGGGCAACAGGACATCAGAGCAACCAGAAAAGCCGACTCGAGGTTGGAAGATTACTCAACCCCCTCAGTCAATTTTTAGCTTAGGTTAAACGGTAGTTGTGGATTAACGACGATAGGAACGCCTCAAGTTCAAGATACCTAATTCTATCAAGTTTAAGACTTAAAGTAAAGGTGTGTGTGACGCGAAAACCTAAAGAAAAGAACATAAGTCTGGCGGAACGAAAACTTAAAATCATCACGAAAGTCGAATTCCTGACGCATAAATTAAGACAAGAATCCAAAGAAAAATTAAAAAGAACCAAGAATTAATCACAAAGAACCATTGACGATCTAAGTGTGTAATTGAGCGTGCAAGGAAGAAAATTAATGAACCTTAGATCGGGCAAACATATAGGTAAGTCGGACAGAAGAAGCCTTAGATCATCAGAGGCTAGTGTAAGAACCACTGCACGATCTTGGGCTCAGCAATTGAACAGTAGTTATCCCTACGAGTTGAGCTCAGAATCAAGTGAATCAGAAATGGCATTTAGCACAGACAGACCAGCAGGAGGGTCTAATGTAGCATACCTAGAAAAACCTAAAGGACCCTATAGAACGCAGTTAGAGTTTCTCCGAACCAACCGATTAGGTGCTCGCATCTATGAGGATGGTTTGCAAAGGCAAGTGGTGCAACTGCACAACCCTGATCAACCCATTGGATTGGAAAGACCAGTGGTGAAATTTGAGAGAGACGCGTACATAGACAAAGAAGGAACCATGTATATCTTGAGTACGCAGCCAAACGATACGAATGAGTTTGGCACAATTCAATTAGAGACAGAAGGGAAATTTCAAGGAAAAGAACCGTTAGAAGAACCTAGAACACCGAGAGGGAAATCCGTATTAACAAGAGTACTCATCCCAGAGTGGATCCCTCAAGATAACAGGAGCACCGAGTTGTTCATAAATAAAGAGACAGATGAAGCCTTTTGGAGGTACAGAAAGGAAAACCCCAGTGAGGTAGGCATCATTACAATCTATGAATTCAAGGACCCAGATACACCTGGAAAGGTTGTATACTTGGATGAGACTTCAGAAAGAGTCTTTGTGGTGCCTGAGCGCGCTAAAAACACCTACACTTGGAGAGGTGAATTGATATTCCCTCCACCTAGAACAAACGTGAATACAAATCAACAAGGGGCAGGAACATCCTCAGCCCATGGAAATCACGAGAGACCGGAAGTAAGCTTCATTCACCCCATAGGGAGAGATAGAACAACCACGAACACTAATAGGACGGATAGACAAAGAGATCATGGAATACTAGGTGGTAGAGATGATTTTCCTCTACCTAGACCACATGAACATGCAAGAGTATTGAGACCCACACAGTTAGTAAAATCCATGAAGAATTACTTTGATGGGACAGGAGATCCCTATGACCATGTCGCAGAATTCAAGCAAGTACTAAGAGCAGAACAAGTTGAAGACATGTTCACGCAGTACAATGCATTTGGACTAACGTTAAAGAATACCGCTTTAACTTGGTTCCAACCACTGCAACAAAGGCAATTTAGAGACATCCATCACTTTTTAGAGTCATTCATCACTGAATTCTCTAAAAGTGGGGTTAGACATGACACGTCTTCGCTTATTCATAGCTTTAAACAAACCCCTCAGGAAACAGTAAGACTGGCAGGTCGTAGATTCAGACAATATGTCGAGCGATGTCCAATGCAAGAGCTACCCTCACAAGCCAAACAAGTATCACTGTTCCTAGATGGCTTGTTGAGCGCTAAACTACGCTCTTATGTGTACCTAAAAGAACCCAGAACGCTAGAAGAATGTGTGAGAATATGTATAGACATTGAGGACAACCTAGGAGAGGAATTAGAACTCTCAAAGGTCTATAAGGACTCAGATTGTTCTTCTCTAGCATCCACAAAATTGTCTAATTCGATAGAAGACCTAGCAGAAAAAGTGGCCCAAAAACTAGGAGTTTCTAGTAAACAGGTGCCCAAGCTACCTACAAATGTACGATGTTACACTTGTGGTGGAAATCATTTGGCAAACATGTGCCCCAATGCACCTCAACCTCACGCCAACCCTAGTGGCCAATATTGTACAATTGAGAGAAGATACACGAATCATACAGCTCAGGACTGCCCATACAATAAACAAACTGTGAGACAGAACTACCCACAAACATACCAGCAGCCAGGTAGGTATCAAGGCCAATACAATGCTCAGCCTTATTACTATAGGCCTCCTCAGAACTACCCATACCAGGCTCAACAGAGACCTCAACCCGTCTTAGCTCAGCAGCCACCCCCACCAGCGAATGTCATCTCAGTCAAATACGCTGCTGCAGAAGAGAACCTAAGTAGGGCCTTAGTGCCTTCTTCACCCCTGATCACCGAAAGTGACCCGAACTCCAACAGTTTTGACTCTACTCATGTAACTAGTCCACCAGCTTATTACACGGAGTCACCAGAGCATGTGGAGACATATCATTATGATAGTCCACCAATGGAACCTAGTTGGGAGCCAGATTATACTAATGTGATGTACGCAAACCCAAACCCACGGCCCCAATTGAGACAGCAGAGACCACAGGGCCCTAGAGGACCATGCTTTAGGTGCCAAGGAGACCATTTCATAAAGGATTGTCCACATCCCCCAATAGCAAGGCAATCACAGTACTACAGCATCCAAGGCTTTTGCGTCGATTGTGGCAAAGAACACATAATCAAAGATTGTCCTAAGAACCCAGTCAACACTTCAAATGTGACATCGATCAACGTGATAGGTATTGTAAACAACGCAGATGGATCCAACCCTACATACGTGCCTATCCAAGCTATAACCAGAGCCCAGGCGCTCTTACAAAACCAACAGCTTAATCAAGAGAAAGTAGCCGAAACTAGTGAAGTTGCAGAATCGAGTAGTAAAAAGACAAAATCTTGGAAAGATTCTAGAGAAAGGATAAAGAGAAAATGGAGTAAAAAGATAAGTGAGTTGGAAGGAAGTCTAAGAGAATCTAGAGCCAAAATACAAGAATTGGCTTCACAAGAATCAAACCAAGAAATCCCAGCTCAGAAATCAGGATCAGTCTTAGCGGAACCCATACCGGAAGATCTAGACATGATGTTTCGTGCATATCAGGCTAGAATAAAAGAGGGACCTCAAGTCACGGAAATGAGTAAAAACTACCCTCGAGCTGATCTAGAAATTGAGAGAACTAAACTTTGCATGAAGATGGTAAAACTAGCCCAAGCGTTGTTCGAAGCCTCTAGATATCTTAATTGGAACAACATGGCAAAACCAGAACTACACTTTCAAGGACTAATGGAGAGGCTAGAACACTTGATTGAAAGCAAAGAGAAAAAGGATCAGCATAGGAACCCTATTATCCCAGAGACAGGGGAAAGGAATGCACCATCCCTGTCTCAAGTACCCAATACAGAGAGTCAAGATAACCTATCTTCCATACATAGGTACTCACATGAATTTTTAAGAGAAATCCAAGAAGAGAAATGGAGAAAAGAACAAGGAACTCATCCTCCTATTCAAGAAATAGACGACTTGCAGGAACAATTTCCCCAAGACATCCCCTCTATATATGATGAGGTAGAGGTGGAACAACTGAGTGAACCCACAGGATTTGAATCTAATTCTTTACAAGAATTACCTCAGTTCACAGGGCCTTGGGAAGCTAAGTCTATTAGTATGAGAGCACCCACGATAATAGTGAGGAATGAAGAATCAGTGATCCCTAGAAATACGGAAGTGATCAAGAATACCAAAGTACAATGTAATCTCACTCTGGAGGAACTGCTAAAGGCAAAACCAGAATTGTGGAAGCACGTAGCAAATCAATTCCCTGAGCTAGCTACCACACCCTCTCAGATAGGATCACATAAGAAGGTACCAGAGATACCCGTGGAAAAGATTGGAGACGTAAGCGAAGGAGAGGAAGGTAACACATATCTTCCAATAACCCATCAGGGCTACACCACGAAAGCCATCTTAGATTCAGGAGCCGGAGTAGCTATCGCTACTACCGCCTTATGGAAACGTTGGGGTAAGCCAGCACTCAGACCCACCAGGATGAAACTACAAATGGCCGATGGACACATAGAAAAACCGTTAGGCTTACTAGAAGGCATATCCCTCACCACTTGTGGTGTAGAATTTGAGCATACTTTCGCCATTTGTGACTTTGCTAAAAATCATGCGTATGAAATGATATTGGGACGACCCTTCATGCGTCAGTTGCAAATCGTACAAGATTGGGGAACTAATTCTTTGTACTTGCAACATTTAGGAGTGACTACCAAAGTCAATCTTAAAGACTATTCACACAGAGATGTACCCCCAATACAATGGAATACCATCCATAAGACACCAGTAGAGACGGAATCCGTGCACTCATTAGAATCAGATCCTTCTTGGTTGCATGAGGATACCCATTTATGGATGTGTAAAGTTGCCAAACAAGAGGAGAAAAGATTAGAAGCAAGGACCTTAGGTGCGGAACAACATTCACGAACCCTTCAAGATCCAGCCTACGCACCTGTAGTATTCCCAGACGAGGAGTTTGAACCCCATGGTTGGGCGGAAATACTAGCAACCATGGATGTAGCCATCAATGAAGAACAATGGACACCCCACTGTGACGAGGATGGCTATGACATTTCAGTTTTCACGATAGAGCCAATCATGGGCGATGCAATTTTAGAAGAGTGCGAACCAAACACTGATGCATTTGAGGACGCAAGCGATTTTGATTTAGAATCAATTATCATGGACTCACCCTTTGCATCAGAGGAAGAATATTTCTACGAAGTAGAGACTCACACTCAGAGTCACGAGGAAATCACGAACGAGATAAGGTTAGCCACGGAAGTGACTACTAAGAGTGAAGGCCAGAAAAGGAAGAAGAAAGAAACCATGTCAGAAAAAGAAGAATCTTTGTTTGAAGTACCCGAGAATTTCAAGAAATATGAAATCGAAGATAGAAGAATCATGGTACGAATGCCCAATAGAAAGGCGAATGACGGACAAGTATATGATAACCGAGAGAAAACCAAGAAAATAATAGTTGCCATAGAGGGAGAAGAAGAAAAATGCACCTACATAGGGCACGATTTGACGACTGAAGAAGAAGAAGAGTTAGTTGCCCTATTGCGCGAATATAGAGATGTTTTTGCTTGGAGTTACAAAGATTTGAAGGGAGTAGACCCAGATATATGTTCTCATAGAATCCCTATGACTCCAGATGCAAAACCGACAAAACAAAAACCTTACACGTACAATGATAACTACGCTGCGAAGATTAAAGAGGAGATAGATCGGTTGATAGAAGCAGGATTTATCTACGAAATTGAGCATACCGAATGGGTATCCCCCATTGTGGTTGTGCCCAAGAAGAATGGAAAATTGCGTGTGTGTATTAACCTTAAAAAAGTTAATGCCGCCACGATTAGAGATAGTTATCCTCTTCCTATCACGGAACACCTATTGGAAAGAGTTGCGGGCAAGGAAGTTTACAGCTTTCTTGATGGATTCTCAGGCTATAACCAAGTAGCCATTGCTCCAGAAGACCAACACAAGACGGCTTTTGCCACTGAATGGGGCATATTTGCATTTCGTGTGATGCCATTCGGCTTGACAAATGCACCCGCTACTTTCCAGCGACTCATGTGCCATGTTTTTAAGGAATTCTTACGTAAGAGCTTGGAAGTTTATGTCGATGACCTATGTGCTCATTCAATTGTAAGGCAGACACATATCCCAGAGTTAAGACAAATATTTGACAAATGTCGAGAATATCAGGTTTGTTTGAACCCAGAAAAGTGTGTTTTCATGGTCAGACAAGGCAAAATTCTAGGACACATCGTGTCAAAAAATGGAATCTCCACGGATGAGGAAAAGGTGAAGGTAATTGCAGAATTACCCAGACCAACTAACGTGAAAGAGGTACAGGCATTTATGGGCCATTGCGGTTATTATAGGAGATTCATACACATGTATGCAATCATAGCCAAGCCTCTGTACTCTCTTTTGACCAATTTTGAGTGGACAGATGAATGCGAAAATTCATTTAATGAACTCAAACGACGTTTGTGCTCAGCACCCATATTGACTACCCCAGATTGGAGTAAGCCATTCCATGTACATGTGGATGCATCCAATTATGCCATAGGATGTGTGTTAGCACAACCCACGAATGAAGGTAACATAGATCTCCCCATAGCTTACGCTAGCAGACAACTGAACGCAGCAGAAAGAAATTACACCACGACGGAACGAGAAGGATTAGGGATGATCTACGCTGTAAAGAAGTTTAGGCACTACTTGTTGGCCAACAAATTCAAGTTCTTTACAGATCATCAAGCCCTATTATATTTAGTCAACAAACCATGTAACACCGGACGACTGATACGTTGGTTTCTATTACTCATGGAGTATGATTTTGAAGTAGTAGTCAGGAAAGGAAAGACGCATCTTAGAGCTGACCACCTCTCAAGATTAACCTCGGGAGAAGCCCCTCAAGGAGTAGCTGACGATCTACCAGATGCATACTTATTCAACCTTGAGATAGCACCAGAATGGGCTAAGCCGTTAGTCCCTATTCTGACATACGGACCCAAGAGTCCTAGGATAAAGATCAAAGAAGGAGAGATCACCAAGTCTCAGAGATATCAAATAATGGCAGGAAGCATATACAAACAGGATAATCAAAAGATTCTTGCTTGTTGTGTAGATGAATCAGAACATGCGAATTGGTTGCAATTAGCACACATAGGTGCACTAAAGCAACATCATTCAAAACATCGAACATTACAGACTCTGCAAAGACTAGGAGTATTTTGGCCTACGATGGAAGCAGATGTCTACAAATTGTGTAAGGAATGCCATGTCTGTTGTGAAAAACCACCAGTAGAGCATGCTACATTGTATCATGTGTCTCTCACACCAGACTGGAGTGAACCTTTAGTGACCTACTTGAGGACGAACACATTCCCTCAAGGAATGACCTTAGCTCGACAACGCAGTCTAGAGCAGGAAGCTCAAGACTATTCACTTATTGGCGATAATCTATACAAAAGAGGACGAGATGGATATCTAAGACAATGTGTTCATGAGGGCGATTATCTGAAAATACTAGAGACTGCACACCAAGGTGTTGCAGGAGGTCATTTTGGACCAGATAGGATAATCAAAGCCATCCTCTTTGCAGGATTATGGTGGCCCACTCTTCACATGGATGCACATACCTATGTAAAGAGATGTGACGTGTGCCAAAGAACTCAGTTTCCTACTCGTAGAGATGAAATGCCATTGAAACCCATGATGGGCGGACGTGCATTTTCTAAGTGGGGTATAGACTTTGTAGGACCCATTAACCCCCCTGCAAAAGGTACACATGCGGAATATATTATTGTTGCCACAGATTATCTTACGAAATGGGTAGAGGCAAAAGCCACAAAAAAGAATGATGCTCACACGACTGCAAAATTCTTATTTGAAAATGTCTTTACAAGATATGGATTGCCTATAGAGTTAGTGAGCGATCGAGGCACTCACTTTCTAAACCAAGTCATTGAATATTTGTTACAGGATTTTATGGTGATTCACAAGAAATCGGCACCATATCATCCTCAGGCCAATGGTCAGGCTGAAAGCACTAACAAGATACTTTGTACCGTACTGACGAAACTTGTGAACAATAAACGTTCAGATTGGGACAAACAGCTACACCATGCTGTTTGGGCATATCGAGTGGCCTACAAGACCGTACTCAATGCAACTCCCTTTCAGATGGTTTTTGGTCAGAACGCAGTGCTTCCCTTGGACTTCTTGATACCGACCCTTAAGGTTGCACAAGAACATGAGTGGACCGGCCATGAATTATCAGCGAGAATAATGGACTTGGAACGATTAGGAGAAACCAGGCTGAAAGCAGCAGCAGGAATATACGCAGCGAAGAAGCGACAGAAAGCATATTTTGATGCGCACGTGAAAGATAAAGGCCTAAAAGAAGGAGATCTAGTTCTAGTGTATACGCTGAAACAGCACGCACGGAAGTTAGAAAAGCGAGGTTATGGACCTATGATCATTAACAGACTCTCGACTAGTGGAGCAGTACAGTTAGCCACCTTAGAAGGAGATATAATGCCTAATTACATTAGTGGCTGTAGAGTCAGGTTATATCAAGAACCTCTTACTGAGGATATGCTTAGACGACTCACGTTGGCAAAGAAGCGTAAGGAGGAAGAAAATAGAATACGAGCAGAAGCTCAAGCAGAAGCCATAGAACGCATTAAGCGCATGAAGCTAAGAAGACGAGGACTAGGGAGAGAACATTATAACCATCTGGAAACATCACCCAGATATCCCATGGCCATGTGTCAAGTAAAGTCAACCACTCATCCGAGCATAGTGGATAGGAGACCATTCATTACAGTAAGGCTAGAGCACGGTCACCACAGCCAAGAACTCAGGGCTTTAATTGACTCAGGTGCTGCGACTAGTGCGATTAGATGGTCCCACTATAAAGATTCAGGAATAGAAATGCGGCCAATTGAGGCATACCTCATAGGCCTAGGAGGCATGGAAACCCCTTGCATGGGTGAGGTGGACCTTCCTATCCTCATTAAGGATTTGACGATGACAGCGAAATTACTAGTGTGCCATGATGACGACCTGATAGAACCCCTAATCCTTGGCCAAGACTGGCTATACGATCACTCAGTGGACCTAAATCTTAGACAAGGCTCCTTACAGATTGGAACCTTAGAGCAGAAGCGAGTGATACCGCTTGACTTCCCTAACCGCACTCCGCTTGACGGTTGTGACCCTAGACCCTACAAAACGCATGAGACGGAAGACCGGAAGATCTTTAATCAGACCAGTCATGTCACATCTACACCAACCCACTCGGGCTTGGCTATAGACAGTTGTCAATCAGAAGGACGACAGGAGATCTTCCCTGGGACTTCCTGCAAACTAGAAGAGACAGTTACCCAACAGCAAGGGCAGAAGGGCACAATCAGAGGTCAGGTGGGTTGCATCAGCGGCCAAATGAGCACGACACCCTACGGTGCTCATCCTTCCAAGCTTGTTGCGGACTGGCCTAGATTAAAGTTACAAAAGGCATCACTTCCTGATGGGCAGGTCACGCAAGTGTTGGAACTCCCTTCTTTTCCAAAGCAGAGTGTCCATCCGACCTCTCAAATCCAGCAACAACAGAGTCGACCACGACAAAGGAACCCAGACCGATTGCAGTATCAGAGGAAACAACAAGGAAAGCAGTTTAGGCCTCCCAAAGGAAGCAGCACCAGACAAATATGGGTGCCAAAAGGACAAAAAGCACCAAAGAACTCCAACCAAGCAGAGATCAACAAACAAAAGGCAGAACAGAAACAGAATCGATCTCCACCATCCCCTCGACCTTCTTCTACAGGTCCAAACATCCGACAAATGTGGATCGCCAAGAAGTACCTTACCCATAGACCCACGCCCACGCAGATTTGGGTACCCAAACCATGTATCATAGCTCAAACCATATGCCATGTAATATATAATCCTTACAAACCTTTTCATCCCTCTACACCACCACACCCGATACCACCTTTTACCCCTCAGCAGAAACCCACCACCCACTCCAAGATCCTTAGGAAATGGATACCGAAACGTGTCCAACCGTCTTCCCCTAACCCCATGTCTGATAAAACTACCCCCCCAACTAACATACAACCTTGTACTAAATCACTAACCTTTAAACCTTGTATAAATTCACCCACCATCATCACACATCACTCGTAATCTCATCAAGAAATGTATGCATGATCTGAAACATATAGGTGTCTAGAGACCTGCACTAGTGCTGCAAGAAACATTGCATCCATCACATCACAACACTTGGCTACACGGGTTACGCATCAGTTATGGAAAGGGATTGCGGTCTCACTTTAATGGGATCATGATTAATTTCCATGCTAATGTGTTAATCTTTTGTAGCAGATCTTTCTCACTAGCGCACCAGCCACCATGCAAACTGACGAAGGAACATCAGGAGTAGGCCCCAGTGTAGCAGCAGTACCACTCAACGTGCTACGAGCAGAGTCCCACCCTACTGCTCCACCGCCGGAATTTCAGGGATTTCCAGGGCCCATGCCTATCGATAACCCCCCTATGGGCTACACAGAAAAGATACACAGGAATTCTCATTGGTTTCAGGGCCTGGCAGGACCCCTTGCGGACGCAGACTTTATATTTGAATCCTCTCTGACTTTTGATGACCGCACGTGGGGAAAGTACCAGTTTTTCTCCAGAGAATTCGAAGCCCTACAAAACACCCAAGATTTAACTCATGTTTGGGCTAGAGCCGGTTTCACAGAATATTTCAGTGATCCTCTACCCAAACCAGATTTTTATAGGTGCTATTACTTGATCACTACCTTACTGGCATCAGAGAATAAGGATATCCCAGGAACCTTCATCTTGCCTACCCTAGTGGATGATCCACCTTACAAGAGATTTTATCTCTCTAAGGACCTAATCAGAGCAGCCATCAAGATTCATGGAACCCACACTCCCACAGACCGAGAGAGATTGATTCCAGAACCGATGAAACGTGGGGATGTCACGAAGTGGGAAGAGATTTCAGCCATCACACCTGAGTTGTCAAAGCCATTAAGAATATGCATGCAACATTTTGCCTTTCCAGCTCAGGACAGGTTTACCATGCCACACAAAAGAATATGGTTTGGATTATATTTGGCATGTACGGGACCTCAAACAGTTGATCTGGCTAGCTGGATCATAGATCAGATGTACCTGGCACAGCACAGATGGGAGCGTAAAAAAGTGCTTAACGGATGTTGTGCACTCACAAGAATTGTGTATATGTGTTTGGCTTATGACTTGCCCATCGAGCGTGCATTAACAGGAGAGGAATTGAAGGCATTCAAGAGCACAGCGAAGAAAGCTAAGAAGCCCAGTAGGACACGGGCTGGTAAGCGCATGCGAGGCACCATCCCTTGCCTCCAAGTGCCAGAGTCGCCGTCACCACAACCCTCTCCCGAGCGACCACAGACAGAAGCTGAGCCCACTGTACAACCTATTCGCATACGGTTGTCCAGACCAGTAATTACGGAGGCCACCACGAGTACCGCTGCACCTCAGGCAGCTACCACCTCAGAACCCGCCACCACAACCGCAGAAGCTCCCACCACCATTGGTGCGGAAGCGTTTTCTTTCCCGATACCACATATGGAGAACGACCCCATAAACACGACATTTGATTTTGAGATGCCTGATGCATTTTCAAACGAATTTCAGTATTCAGAAGCACAACTGTTCTCCCAGGAATATGAACGTCCCAGCTACCCGACTACGCCGCGAGACTTGCCACAGGGACAAGCTGTGTCGGGCTCTGAAGAAGAAAGAACTGAAACAGACGACGATCAAGGCGACGATGAGGCCAGCCAGGGCTCACAAGAGGAACAGACAGAGGGCCAAGGCCAACAGACTGACACCCACGGCGACACCAGCACATATGAAGATGAAACTTTCGAAGCCGCAGCGTACACATTGGCCATCAAGAAATTATATCGTACCATGGAGAAAGTCTGGGCACGAAAGAAGTTAACGGAAGAGGAGAGCCAGGCATTAATTGAACAGGAACTCATCTCAGGAGGATTCGAAGACGCCTATATCAGAGGGTTCCGAGAGTTAGTCCAATCAGTAGGCTCCCATGAAGCACTCAGATTTTTACAAAGAAAGCAACTACCACAGTTCGATCCCCGCCGAGTGCGACTACTCTCAAAACCCGGGGAGTATATTCGTGTACCAACAGGAGCCCAATCTTCAGCACAAGCCAGGGAGGCACGCCTCGCCCCCGAACGTTCAGCAACCGCAGAAACCATTCTTGTAGATTCGCCCCCCCGTACCACCGCTGTACAGACCACTACCATCCTCGAAATAACCTCCACCCCTTCGACTCCTCTTTCACCTCATCCTTCACCAACCCATCCTGTATCACCCGCACACCCACCTGCTTTCCCCACATCCACACCTGTACAAAGCAATATAGCCCCAACCTCTTCCTTACCCATTCATACCACCCGGCCCACACCCAGCCCTCTGCATCCCTATGTTAATCCCTTCGCCCCTTCATCCTTCCCAGCGTTTCCCTCACCTCTAAGAACCCCATTTCCCTTCCTAACCCCGCTAACCTTCTCACCCGTCTCACCTCCCCAACCTGCCATAACCCCTATTTCCCCGTTTCACCAAACTATTCCCACCATCCCCCCTGTAAACTACTCTACGTTTGTAAATCCCGTATTCACACCTACGCAACCACCCACAATCACACCACTTTTCGCAGTCACAACATTAAACACGTCCAATGGCATGGACATATCACCACCCACCTCACCACCACCCACTACACTCACAACACCCTCATATTTAGGCACTTCACAATTTTCCACAATCACCACTGCATCCACAGTCCCAACCCCGCTCCCCATTCCCACTGCATCTACTATCACTGCATCCTCATTTAGCACTTCACTACTGCTATCGCCCACCGTAGACACAGCATTTCAACACATGTTCGCATGTATGACGCAAGTCCGAGATGAGTTTGCATCACTCGGCACCAACTATCAACAGCTGCAGAAAACGACGAACGACTTGCAAACGCAGCTTAACTTGTTGTCGATTGAGAACGCCTCACTGAACAGCCGGTACCAGGAGTTACGCGAGGCTTATCACAAGTTAGAAATAGACAGTGAGGAAAAAAGCAAAGAGGCCACCGCAGATTTAGATAACCTACTTAGAGCCCAGACTGTCCGCAATGCAACGCTTACTAGAAATATGGGCTTATTGAGAAGACACTTAGCCGCAGCAAAAGAAGAGAACCAGAGACTCCAAGAGCAGAACAGAGAAAACTTGGAAGCGGCTTTAGATCATCCAGAACGGCCACTAAGTCCGAGCAGATTCAAGGCAATCCCATCTGAGTCGATGCGGATGTTGCTAGACGACCATGTTAGATTGCTCGAGGACTATGACCGTATGAACGAAGAGTATCACAAGTTAAAGGAAGATCACAAATTGCTACAACTCAAAGAACCTGCAACACAACAGGTACCAGCAGCAGCGGAATTACCAGCACCTGTGGACCCTGCCCCTGAAGTTTTAGAGGAACTCAACGCACTCCGGGCCCAGGTAGTGAATCTTGAATCTCGAATCGCCATCTATGAAGCACCACCAAGGCCAGACTCCCCACCTGAGCTACCAGCTGAGGAAGAAACTGTCACTATCCCGGTGGAGGAGACCTTCGAAGAGGCTTATGAACCGATACCCATCCCAGGCGGACGTGTCACGGCCGAAGGCCAGATGACCTACGAACTACCTACCCCCGCGTGGATGAAGACAGTAGAAGAACTCGGAACGACACACTCGGCCAGAGTAGAGGCACAGCTACATGCCATGGCCATAATTGAAGAAAAAATTTTACAATCACCATTCTTTGCTCACATGGCCCCGCGAAGATACATATCCGGGCATGAGCTCCAGTATAAACCATACTTTATGTTAATGGCAGAATATCAATTAACCATAGAGAAAGAAACCGGCAAGAAACCTACGCATGCAACTCAATTCGAGCCAGAGGACTTGCCACCAAGGGCGCAGAGAGGTGAAATCCTCCAACCAGACTGGCGCAAAGATTTACTGCAAAATTATCCAGAAATGATGAGCACGTGGGTAAAAGCGCCTCTTCACTTAAAATTTAATCCGTGCTGGGGACCAGTACCACGACGCCGCTCTTGGACTGCCTTCGCTATAAAGCTACAAAACAATAAGCAGTGCCAAGACTGGCTGAACTACCCCTACTTCAAGCCACCAGTCGCGTTACCCACAGTTGGCTATATGATGGCGACGATCCGCCACTGGCTCCCTCGATTAAAACCTATGGACGATATAGCCGCGCAAATGACTGTCAAAATCTTTGACATGATGCAGATGGTCTTTAAAGTCTTCCGGCGCATCAAGGCTCCCCATGTCAACACCCCGGGCTTTGAGCATGGCAACTTGGATTTAGTGTATGATATGAGCACAACGCCATCGCTACGGGTGTGTTACGCCTGGCACTGCAGGATCAAGTATCTACCGGCATGTTACAAGCAAACATTCGAAGAAATGTTCACCACCGGTTTTTGGGAGTACCATTCCGAAGTATTCATAAGCAGGCCGACACACTTATTGCAATTATTCGCCTGTGAACGAATGGTGTACTCCACACACTATCAACTCCCACCACCAGACGAGCCGCAACCTATCGACTGGGAGAAACTCGAGGCTGATCTAGCCCGAGGTATTCGTGTATCAGAGCACACCCTCGCTCAAGACCTCCTACAGAATTACATCCGGCAGACCTCACAACAAGGTTCTGTCAGGGACGACAGAAGCGAGAGGGAGGGGGGTGTTGGAAGCAGTCAGAGGCACAGACGCCACGGAAGCATGTAAAGACAGAGCAGGGAGCCAGACGGATCATTTTTTCAAACAATTATGTTTTTATTACCTCTTCAAATATCCAACAGTGATTTTCATCACTCTTGTAACATATGTAATATAGAGAAAACCCCAATTTTGTAATCCATAGCTCCATTTTGTGCAAGCCGAGGAGTCCTCGAGCTTGAGGAGCTTAGGTAGAATACTCGTACCAAATTTCGTTATTTTTAGACATCGTTTACCCTCCCAAATAGCCTCTAGGACCTAATTTTTAACTAGGCCGGTCACTAGATGTGAAACCGGTCAAAACTAGTCTAGAAACTATAAAAAGAGCTAGAGAGCTCATTTTTGGGGTTGGTTCATTGTAGCTTGTTGGAGATTAGAGCTAGTTTGAGCTTGTAAGAGTATTCTTGAGTAATAGAGCTAATTTCACACCTTCCATTGTATCTTGCTTGTCTCTTCATTGTGTGTGTGTATGTGTGTGTGCATCTTTGTGCTTCTCACCTTCACTCTCACATCATCTCACGTTCACGATCTTCATATCACTCCTACCTCTCCCTCGGATTGACATTAAGGAGGTGAAGCTTCTTAACGTGGTTCCCACCACTGTGCTAGAGCAACAGGTAGTAATGGATCTCATGAACATTGATGAGCAAGAAGAAGAACACAAAGAAGAAAGAAGTAATGATCAAGTCAAAAATTTTGAAGTGACTAAATCAGTTCTAGTCCAAGAAGAGGAAGGACAGGAAGGACAAACAGGTGAATGTCAGGGAAACTATGTTGGGGAAATTAAATATACTCTGTTCCAGGAAACTTTGAGCCAGGAAAAGGAGATACAAATAAAGGAGGGACACCTCTATGAACAGAAGCAACAGGTGATTGAGAAGGAAAAGATACAGGAAATAAAGCTTATTTCAGATGTTTTAGAGCAAAAGAATTCAGGTGTTCAAGAAGGCATGGCAGATTCAGAAACACTGGACACTCATCCAAGCAATGAAGAAAACAAGGCCAAGATTATAGAATATGAAGAAGAAGAGGAAGAGGAGAGTGAATGCAAAGAGGACAAACAACTAGAAACTAAACAAATGGAAATGGAAGGGGGATTGGAAAGAATACCAAAGAATATAAGATCAGCATGTCAGATCATTATGAATAACATTGAACAGTTCAGACCTTCTAGCCGGAACATGATCATTTCAGGGATGGTAGCAGAGTCAGAATTTGAGAAAGGCAATATGATTATTAAAGAGCATAAAAGGGAGAAGGAGCAGATGTCAGAGCAACTGAGGAAGGTACAAGAGAAAAATGAGGAATTTACCAATAAAATAATTGCTTTGGAAGAGCTAGAAGTGCAGAAGCAGAATAAGATTCAATATCTAGAAGAAAAGAGTGTAAAACTAACAGAGCAGAACACTAAATTGGAAAAGGAGTTGAGAAAGATTGAGGGGAGATATAGAACTCTGCAAACCTCTTATCAAATTTTGACTAAAGCAAATGAAGAAATCAACAAGCTACTATTGGAGGAAGGGCAGTTGAAGGAGGAAAGTCAAACAGCCTAGATGACAGAGGAAGAAAAGGAAGGATTACTCAAAGAGATTCAGAAATTACAAAGAGAATTGAAAGAGGCCAAGGAATTAGAAAAGCAGTCTAGTATACATGCTGCTACATCTATGAGAGGATATAATAAGTTACACATGGATATGGAAAAGGAAAGAAGTGATTGGCAGACAAGGAGAGAAAAGGAACAGGATGAATGGAAAAAAGAAAGAGAGCTATGGGCAAAACAGAATGGAAGTCTGATGATGACAATAGAGGAATTACAGAAAAAATTGGATAAGCCACAAATTCAGGAAGAAACACATGTGGAGACCACATATACAGAAGAATATGGGGTAGAAAATAATGAGGGAATACAACATGACAGTGAACCGGCAGATAAAAGATCAGAAGGGGAATATTCAAAAGATTTTGTAAAAAAATTGCTGACAAGTAGAGATTCTAGAATGGAGTTTATCAGGAAGATGCATGTTGAATATGAAGAACAAATTGTCACGTTTGCATTAAATAAGGGAATCAATCCAGATCAGCATCACTGGGCCGCAGATGGATTGGGAATACCATTGTGTATGATTATGGAGAGTATAAAGAACTATCAGATGGCCAGAGTTGGGCTACCTCCAAACAAATATCTTGCGTATGAAGAGGACATCAATGTGACTAAAGAACTATTTGAAAGAGCCAATCCAAAGTGGAGAAACAAGTGGTTGGATGCCAACAAAGAATGTAGGAAAATTTGGAAGGAGGCACCTCTTCATCTAAAAATTTAATCCAGCTTACTGCCTAGTGGCAAGAAGGAGAGAATGGACAATTTTTGGGAAAGATGAAGAGAAGGTCAGATTCCACCTAAGTGGTTGAATTTCCCGAAAATAGCAGCTCCAAAGGCAGGCACTTGGCCTACAAAGAGTTACATGGTGAATACAGTTGAGTCCGTAATAGCTACATACAAAGATGTAAACGACCCTGCATGCATTCTACTTATCAGAATAATGAGATTAATTTTGGCCTATATAGAAACATACACTGACACAGATATCAGAACATTAAATTATATTGGCTTTAATTCTCCAATAGATGCATTATTATTTGATTTGAGCGAAACACCTGATAGAATCTGCTTAATGGCATATTACAGCAGAGTGATATTTTTGGGCCGTCATTTCTTAAAATTTTTGAAGACGCATTCGATTACGGGTTTTTTGAAAGAGAATCAGAGATTTTTGGAAATCTGTCAGTTGTTACTAAGTCCAGACTCACAGCATATGAAGCCGCCTATACAGAGTATTTAAAAAAGGATGTCATTGATAAACCAGAAGCTGCAGTACAGTGGAGAAAGGCATTATCTGAAATGGTCAATAATCTAAACGTTACAGAAAGGAAAAGTCATGATTTGCTGTCACAAGTATATCAAAGAAAGAAGAAATGAAGAAAAGTGATCAATACAGAAGAGCAGGAAAGTCTTTTGTCAGGAGCCAAAAGGTTTAGGAGGGGAAGGATGTTAGAAGATGTATTTTTGGAAGCTTTTTTGAAGCAAAATAATTGTAAAATGATAAAAATTTGTAAAAATATTTATGCAATTGTTGTAAAAATAAGGAAGAGTCTTCCTTATGTAGGATAGAATCTTATGTAATTTTTCTAGAATTTTTGGAAACTCCTAGATAGCATATTTTTAGAAAAATAGAGGAAAGGACCAAAATTCAAGTGTGAAAAGGGACACTTGAAAATGTATATAAGATAATTTCCTCTATTATGAGGGGGTTGGTTAATCATTTGTTTACATGCTATCCAAGTGAATAGAGAAGGAGTTTTCTGCTGAAAATCGTGTTTTCTCCTCTTTGTGTGGTTTCTTTGATTTGTGAGTCTAGTGCTTGTGTATCCATGGAGATTTGTGAGCTTCTATTGTGTAAATCTGTTGAATGTGTATGAAGAGAGCTGAATACTCATATGTTGAGTGATAAGTTGATGAAGAATGGTGCTGGAGCTAAAAATTGTCTGTTTTCATAGAATCGCGATTGTCTCGTCTGTATGATACAGGTGATACTTTTTGATTTTGACTTCATAATTGTGTTCTGCTGATAAAATAGCATGCAATAGACACCAAGATTGTAGAAAATGGTGAAGATTTGCTCAAGATAATCCAAACCCTAGAAATTCCTCTTCATTTTCACTATTCTCAAAAATCCAGCCATTATTCTCTTATTTCTTGGATTCTATCATCTTGAAGGGGCTGTGGTCTCAAGAATACTTCCAGGATTGACAAAATAAAGATGTCTTGTTGATTCTTTATGCTAAATGATTGGAGAGGACAACTCCAAAGATCAATAACAAACAGGGAGGTCTAATTGGGACAAGCAATTGCATCATGCAATTTGGGCCTTCCGAGTCGTGTACAAAACTTCCATTGGAACTACCCCATTCAATTTAGTATACGGTCAGAATGCAATTTTACCAATTGATTTTTTGATACCCACCTTGAGAGTAGCCCAATAGTATGAATGGATAGGACATGAATTATCCCAACAACTAGACCCAATCGAGAAGCTGCATGAAACTAGGTTGCAAGCTGTCACAGGAATATATGCAACCAAGAAAAGAAAAAAGGCATATTATGATGCACATATAAAAGACAAAGGACTAAAAGAAGGAGACCTAGTCCTAGTCTACACCTTAAAGCAACATGCCAAGAAGTTACAAAAATGCGGATACGGACCTCTAATCAGTAATAGGATCTCTACTAGTGGAGCAGTTAATCTAGCCACTTTAGATGGAGACATTCTTCCTAACTACATAAGTGGATGTAGAGTGAAACGGTTCATGGAGCCATTGACAGATCAAATGTTAGCACGTCTTGTAGGTGCGCAAAATAGGAAGAAAGAGGAAGAGAGGATTAGAGAGGAGGCACGACAAGAAGCCCTATAACGTATTAAGAAACGGAAAGAGTGGATTAGGCAAAGAGATGAATGGTATCTCCAAGGAGAAGAGCCTATCCCTATGGCTAATTACCAAGTCCATAAGCCTGACATGACTAGTGCCTACATGTCACAACCTTACCTAAACGTAGGGATTGGCAAGATAGAGTACAAACTGATAGATGCCTTGATAGACTCAGGAGCAAGACTCAGTTGCATACGGAATACGGTCATACAAGATCTTCAAATGATTATGACTCCCACGAAAGCTCATATGATAGGTATCGGAGGTCAAATCATAGAATGCATGGGAGAAACTAATGTATTCCTCCACCTAGGAAATTCTTCCATGGAGTCTTAGTGTGCAAGGATGAAGACTTAATAGAACACTCAATCCTAGGACAGGATTGGATCATTGAGAATGCAGTTAGCATCTACCTAGCGCAAGGATATATTTCAGCCAAGATAGGGCACAAGGAAATTTTTAGTCTATTAAGGGAGAAGCCTTTACTGAAACCAAAGGCCATCAAGAGTGCAGAAGACCTCAAGGAAGAGCTTATGCAACATGATTTCAGCCCCAATACCTCAGAAGCAAGTCGGGAAGAAACCGAAAGTTCAAACCCAAATGTGTCTAAGGAAGAAGTGCATTCAGCCTATTCAATTGGTGAACCACTAGACACTAAGAAAACCAACCCTCAGAGAGTTTCTCACAGTACAGAAGGATCAACAATTTGGAAAACCACAATTAAATACTCACATCCACGAAAGGTCAAATTCAAATGGGTACGCAAGGAGCAACTATAGAAACTAGAGATTGCTACACTAACTTATGAGGAGAACAAGGAGCGCAAGAGTTCTTCTTTACTGAAATTTGAACCAAAAAGAATATTGCAAGTATGGCTTCCTAAGCCTTTGATTGAAGCTCAGAAGGCACGACAACAGATATGGATCCCCAAGAACGTTAGGCAAGTAGCTAAGCAAGAGATAAGCAAACAAGAAGATACATTACATCTAGACATTCAGAGATATAGAAGGCAAGACAGACTCGTTATAGAAACATGAAGAGAAAAACCTCTATCACTAGGACATTAGAAGAAGCAAAGGAAACACAGGAAGCTCGCGAAACCAAAGGAAAGACACGGCCTATCAAGGGATCACTAAAAGGATTTGGAAACCAAAGCAACTGCAAGGAATGGACCACCAGAACCACGAAGATTCCAATTGCACTCATGAAGTATCGAATGCACCTAAAGTATGCATAATAGGGCCACATTACAAGGCCAATCATTCGGCACTTGGTGTACATAATAAAATTAGTGATGCACATTATCCAATGGAGAATAGGTCTTAACTTCAACTTCCTTAGGAATGGACATACTATGTAAATAAATAAATGCTTCGGCTATACTAATACTTGTTTTCTTTCAAGAAAAGACATAAAAAGATGTGGTAAGAGATCTCACTTATAGAATCAAGGGAAACGGAGTGACGAAACCACAACATGTCACTGCCTAAACCGCACAATTGCTATATTTGCTATTTAAGCTAATGCACTTTTCCTTACAAGTGCAGATGGCTTCTGAAGATTGTGAAGCAACTATTCAGGAGGAAGTATTGGAGTTTCCTCTAGAAAGTATAACCAAAGCAAAGGGACTTTGGTTTAGAGAAGATCAACCGGCTGGGGAGTATCTCTTCCTGATGACTATCAAAATTATGGATACAGATCATCAATTCCCCATTATGTCCCAAGATTTTTAAGTGGTGCATGAGCTTCCAACCACCATGGACATCATGAAGAAGGTGGTCTACACAAATACTTCGAACTGCTGATCTACATGTCTGACTTCCAAAGGTACACACAAGTCATGAATACATTACAACCAGCATTACATGATCCATTGGTGCCAGAAGCTAGAGTCATGGACGGAGTAGGTGAATGGGTAGTTATTCAATTCACACATGACTTGATTAAGGAAGCTTTTGGATGGGAAAACGATGGCAACACAATATTGAAAGAAGAGAGTTGAGGGGCCAAGACCAGAACATTCACGGATATCAATAGAGTTGACATAGAAGAGGAAGTCAGAATAATCCATCAGCACTTCTGCTTCCCAAACATGCATCGATACACCACCCCTCAGAAGATCATTGTCCAACTTCTATCACATGCTATCAAG
The DNA here is from genome assembly GCA_020310875.1 of Ceratopteris richardii. Taxonomy (NCBI): domain Eukaryota; kingdom Viridiplantae; phylum Streptophyta; class Polypodiopsida; order Polypodiales; family Pteridaceae; genus Ceratopteris; species Ceratopteris richardii. Next base: position 36,922,913 of record CM035417.1, read on the forward strand.
CAGATTGGAAATAAAATTTATTTGACTCCATACATACAAGAACACCTATTTGAGGCAAAGAAACAATCGAACAACAAGAAGTTCCTGAACGGTAGTGTAGTTCTGACTATATTGATCTACCATGCTTTAGGCATTAGAGAGCACCTACAAGAAATGCCATCATGGACTACTATGGCTAAATACGCAAAGGTCACCATAGTCACCAAAGAGAAAATAGGAGTCAAAATTGTTGAAGAGGCAGAAACCAGTTCTCAATCCAAAATGCGAGGAACAAAGAGACTGAGGGAAGTAAAGCAAGTAGAAGAGGAAGCTCCAACCACGAAAAGGGCACACATACTTCCAAAGACACAAATTGACGAGCCCAGACCTATTACTGAAGAGGATTTAACACAAGCACTAGAAGATACACATCAATATACGGAAGGTCAAATTAATCTAACAGTGCAAGGGCACCATTACGAACAGTCTCAGCAAGACGTGGAAGCTAAAAAGAAGCTCACCAAAGTCCATCGATACAGGGAATTAGGGTTGGACAATTCAAGCTCGCCTTTGGATGCACAAGAAGAACCCGACAGATCCTTATTGAATATAGATATTCAAAGTGAATCAAAAGATGATGGTCAATAGGAGGAACTCAATGCAATCGACTACAATGAAGCAGAAGAAGGCATGAAGGTGAATGACAACACTGCCCACCCAACTCAAGGCACCGCAAGCAAGGAGGTAAATAAAGAAGGAACACATGTCATCAAAATCAATGAGACTTCCAAGATTCAAATCAAGGAGACAATGCTTACAAGAGAGGTATTAATCAAGACTCCAAAGGAAGAACCTAAAGAAGATAAAGTCGAAGACTCAGAACCCTTCACACCGATCAGGGTTGTGGTAGAACCCTCCCCCATGGATGTCACATTTCAAGGGAGTGCCACGAAAACTATTGACCTAGAAGAGGAACGAAAAGAACCAAAAATACAACTACAAATCAGACAACCCCACAACAAAACTATCCATGTAGAGAAAGGAAAAGATGTACAAATCAGAGAAGCTCCGAGCATACCAAGAACATGGTTAAATGTCGACATCGCTCAGCTGAAGCCAGTAGTGCAGGACATGATAAGAACCGCAATGGACACGCAACAACCAATGCTGGAGGCTGATGAAGACTATGACAAAGTGATGCAGGACAAGCATGAACTTCAAAAAATCGGGAAGAACCTTTCAGCTGAATTAAAGTTGGCAAGAGAACAAATAATACATAAAGAAAATGAAGTTCAAAAGGTCAAAGAGCAGTGCAAAACTTTAGAGACGGAAAATGCACAATTAAAGGAACAACTATAGGAATTACAAAAGAAATATCAGGCTAGCGAGGCCGAGAAGACTAGGTTGAATGCAAGAAGTAAAATACTAGAATCCCAAATAAAGGTATGTATGGAGGAGGCAAAAAACCTAAGGAACAAGAATAAGGAACTAATGACAGCTCTATTGAGTGATCAGCCTATAGAGGTTCAGGGAAGGCCAGAACAGGATATGAAGGAAATGGAGGACAAGATAGCTAAGTATGAAGATCAGCTCAAACAGGAGCAGGCAGTCATTATTGACTGGGAAAAGAGGTACATGGATTATACCATGGCTCTTAGAGAAAAATGGAAAAAAGTAGAGAATCGATATTTAATGCAATGTAAAGAAGACACTGATCACCTCGATATTGTAGCTAAGGACACTATTGCTAAAGCCGAAGAAGAAATTAATAAAAAACAAGGACACTATTGCTAAAGCCGAAGAAGAAATTAATCAAAAGGATGAGATGATAAAGCAAATACAGGAGCAGATAAGTCAGAAGGCAACTAAGGGGACACTAGTAGTTCCATCCAGAGCGGCTACTGAGGAGATTGAGGTACGTCCTCTCTCTCCCCCCTTACATCATTCGCCGAGAAGGGAGGAACCGAAGATCCAAATTGAACATAATAATCGGGATATTGCAGAACTGAGCCGAGATGAGAGGACACTACTGGTGTCCCAGCTTACCGCACAATTTGAAGATCAAATCATTAAGATAATGAAGGAAGCTCAAATTGAGAGCAAAAATTTGGAACACATTTCGAAGCCTTTTAATGTACCATAAGGCCTCTTGAAAGAGCAAACGCGACAATATATAAGGACGAGGACAAATAAAGAGCCTAACCACAACCTCCAGTTCAACAATGATAATTTCAATTATACTCAAGAGGAATTCGAGAAGGTTGATCCCATCTGGAGGTGGAAGCTTTTGGAAAAGAACCCTACACTACGGGTACAGTGGGAAGCATCGCCATATGTGCTTCAGGTAAACCCATCTTTTTGTCACATACCCTGCAGACGCTCTTGGTCGCAATTTTGGGAAGGACTGTGCAAGGTAAGCATAAATAATCAATGGTTGAATTATCCGTTGTTACCTATTCCACAGCATAACTATCCATCAACGGAAGAGTACATGGTAAAAACAATGGAATTTTGGATTGCAAGATATGCGACGGTACCTGATTTAGCAGTAAAGATGATGAATAAGATTTTCAGCATGCTCCTAACAGTAATTAAAGTCTTCCAACATCCAAAATATACATTTTTGAACTTCATCGACATTACACAAGGATCTGAAGCGCTTGTTTTTTATCTTTCCACCATCCCGAGCCGCTTAACACTCATGGCCTACTTGACAGGTAGACATGTATTACCTTCGTCTCCTTCACTAAATTCTCCCACCTTATCTACTAGGATTTGTATCTTAGATGAGTTTTCTTTTCCGTTGTTTTCCTTTTCATCCTTCTCTTGCCCTAATTCTAGTTGACTCGCTAATTGCTTCCATAATTGCGGTTTAACCTGAAGTAATTCTTCCATAGTCAGGTTTGCATTGTACTTTTGTCTTCTTAAGTTCCGTTAGATTGTGTGAATTCTTTTCTGAGTTTCCTTATCCTTTTCCATGCACGGTGGGGTTGGTGCATTTCAAGCCTTCACACTTGGCTTGGAACCTTGGAAAATTAACTTGGAACCCTTGAAGGATATCACTATGAGAAGCTAGAACCATAGGAACACTTGCCTATGTGTTATTACCATTTTATTACTTGTAAAAGTCTAAATGACTTGACATGTAAAATGATCACACCTACTTGATTAGAGTCGTGGAATTTGGATGGTGTAATTGGAGAGAATATCTCCCTACTTTTAGAGGAGAGATTCTAGGGAGCTTAGATTTGAATTTCAAATTCAAATGATCACTCATCTCATATAAAAGTGGAGAGAAAAAACTCGCGGTTAGTGTGATCACTTCAGCTCACTCCCTGAGGCATTCTATTGTTGTAACTTTGTGTGTGTTAGTGCTACTTCATAGCCTACACCACAACACCTCATTTAGCTATGCTTGTCATGCTAATGAGATTGTACAACTACATTAATCAATAGAAGCATACACATTTACTATCTCTGATTTCTCTGAGTCATCATCTCCAAGTCTGTCAACTTCAAAGGAGCATATCTCACGATCTACTGAACCAAATCAAGTGATTCAAAGCACATTGGAACCAGCTCTAAGCATACTACATGTCTACAAAATTTCAAGGCCAAAGGATTAGTCATCTCGGAGAAAGCTTGCTCGAAGTGCACACTGGTCTGTGTCTGCAAAGCTCCTAAAATATCGGGGGTAAACTTTATTTTGCTAAAGTGATTTCTCAGTGAGTAGTTTGTCATTTCTTCTCATTCCACTTGCAAATGGTAGCTTGTTAAGCTAATTTAATATGTCCAGAAGGAATTAGATCAATTGTAAGTGTGCTGGTCACACTGAGTGAAAGACTGAGCAGGTGTCATTACATAAATAGCAAGTTTTCTAGGATTTTTGAAGTGCCAAGTCATCTGTTTTGATTTGGTCATTACACATATCATTTGCAAAGTACATATATGCTTTCTTGGTATCATTTGGAAGCTAAGCTAGTGTACTAAGCATATCTGAAGCAAAGGAGGGCTGGAGCAAAGCAGGTTTAGCAGCTTCAACTCATTCTCTTGAGTGCATCCAACCATCACTCCCAACAGTGGTATCAGAGCAAACAAGGTAAACATGGGAGATGGTTTTCCTTCATTCATTGAAAAATTGGACAGGAACAATTACCAAGCCTGGTCATTGAGAATGAAGACCTATCTACAAGGAAGAAGCTTATTTGGATACATATCAGGAGATGAGGAATTGCCCTCATTCAAAACTAGAGGACTACCCACCAAGGATGAACAAGAGAGGCTCAACCAATGGTGTGCAAAGGATGCTTTGGCAAGGTCTTACCTTCTTAACTCTATATCTGATTTCCTTTTACCTCATATAAGGAACTGTAAGACTTCCCAAGAGACTTGGGAAACTCTGTCAACATATTTCTCTTCCAACACAAGGGCCAGGAAGAATCAACTGTGGATTGAATTCACAACCCTTAGGAAGCAGCCCAAGCAAACAGTCTCAGAGTATGTGACCAAGATTAAAGACGTGGTAGACCAATTAGCAAGCATTGGAGAGGAGATTGAAGAGGAACAAATAGTCAGGCAAGTAACAAATGGACTCAAGGCAGATGATAAGTGGGAAAGTTTCACCACTGCAATGGACCTCTATATGGACATGCATACCCCAGATCTCACAACACTCATGGGCCAATTATTCACACATGAAGCAAAGTTTACAAAGGTAGGAGATCAATCAAAAGGTAACAACCCCTCTGCTCTATATACTGATAAGAAAGTTAAGGATAAAGGTAAAGGGAAGAAACAGGATGAAGAAGGCTCTACCTCCCAAGCTAATTATGCAGGGAGAGGTAGATCATCAAGAGGCAGGGGCAGAGGAGGTAAGTCAGGTAGGGGGAGACCCTACAACTCATCACCATGCAACATTTGTGGATTGTCCAATCATACCACAGATGAATGCTACAAGAACTACAAGAATCAGAGAGGAAGAGGCTACTCAAGAGGTGGATACTCTCAAGGGAGAGGCAGATTCAACCAACATCAAAGCTACAATGGATACAACAATCAATACAACAACAATTACAACCACAACCATAATGGTAATTACCAAGGTGGATTCAGAAATAGAAGAGACTACAACAACTACACAGAGGAGCAAGATGACTCCCTATTGATCATGAATATGACCTCCAAGGCAGGTACAAATGATAATCATTTATTTTATATTGACTCAGGATGTTCTAACCATGTAGCTGGCAATGTGGCATTACTCTCTAATTTGGAAGAACCCAAGGGCAAACATCAGGTACAGACAGGTGATGATACTAAACACTCTGTTGTAAAGATTGGAAATGTGAAGACATGTGATGGTAACCAGAATCTATTGAGCAGGGTACTTTATGTACCAACCATCACCAAGAATCTAATGAGTGTTGGTCAGATTGTGGAGAAAGGTTTGCAGGTCAAATTCACACAACATGGAGCATATGTGGAAGACCCAAGACATGGATTCAGAAGGATTGCCAAGGGGGAGAAATCAGGTAGATTGTTTATTTTTGAGCTAGAAGATACAAAAAATATTGCTTTATACAACTACAAGGATCAAACACTTTCAGAGTTAGAAATATGGCACAAGAGGTTAGGTCACATAGGTGAAAGAACCCTAAAGCAAATGTGCAGGGATCAATGTGTGCTTGGGATACCTAATGTATCCAAGCAACACATGATTTACAAGTGTGGAGCATGTCAGTTTGGTAAGTCTCACAGGTTGCCCTATTCAAGGAAAGGTTTCATGCATGAAGACTACCTAGACTTGGTACACACAGATGTTTGGGGACCTAGTAAGGACCCTTCCATTTCAGGTTCAAGGTATTATGTGTCCTTCATTGATGACTATAGCAGGTGGACCATCTTATACTTTATGAAACATAAAGATGAAGTGTTTAATTGTTTCAAGAGGTATCTTGCACTTGTTGAAAACCAAACAGGAAGAAGCTTGAAAAGGCTAAGGTCAGATGGTGGAGGAGAATACTTCTCCAATGAGTTTGAAGAATTCTTGCAGGAAAGAGGCATCAAAAGGGAGATACCCACAAGGTACTCACCTGAACAAAATGGGGTAGCTGAAAGAAGGAATAGACTCATTGTAGAAACAGCTAGGTCTATGCTTAATGAAAAGAAATTGCCAAATTATCTTTGGGCAGAAAGTGTATCTACTGCCATCTATCTCATCAACAGGTTGCTATCCAAATCACTTGATGGCATGACACCATATGAAGCTTGGCATGGTAAGAGACCTTCTCTGGATCATTGTAGAATCTTTGGTTGTGTAGCATATGTGCATATTCCCTCACAGGTAAGGGGAAAGCTAGACCCTAAAGCTGAAAAATGTATCTTCATTGGTTATGATTTGAACCAAAAGGGATACAGATTCTACAACCTAACAAACAAAGGCTTCAAGGTAAGCAGAGATGTCATCTTCGATGAGAATGACTCTTGGTATGAGAATGAATGCAGGAAAGTTAGTCTACCCTATGATATGGAAGAAGACTTCCCAAGGCTCACAAAGGAGGATCCAATACAAAAAGAAGACTCAAGCTCAGATGATGATGATACAATTAACCTTGAGGAATTCAAGGCATGGAAGTCCAAAGGAAAGATGAAGATAAAGAAGCTAGAGGATATACCAGAATCCTCAACTCAAGCAATTAGAAGATCTCAGAGAGAAAGCAAGAGACCAATCAGATTTGGGTATGACACATCACTTGTAACTAAACATTCTGTATATCTTGCAAAGGATTTGTTGAATGAGGAACCAGGTACCTATGAAGAAGCAATCACCAAACCAAAATGGAAAGAAGCTATGGATGAAGAAATGGAAGCTCTCAAGGAGAGTGATACTTGGGACTTGGTACCCATGAAAGATTCTATGAAGGTGATAGGATCCAGATGGATCTACAAACTAAAGAGAAATTCAGATGGAACAATAAACAGGTACAAAGCTAGGTTGGTAGCCAAGGGTTTTGCACAAACCCAAGGCATTGATTATGAGGAGACATTTTCTCCTGTGGCCAAGATGCCAACTATCAGAATATTGGTGAGTGTAGCTGCATCCAAGAATTGGAACATGTACCAATTAGATGTCAAGAATGCTTTCTTGAATGGATGGATATCTGAAGAAGTCTACATGTCACAACCACCTGGCTATGAAGATCCCAAGAAGGTAAACTATGTTTGTAAATTGAAGAAGGCTCTGTATGGTTTGAAGCAGGCACCTAGAGCATGGAATTACAAGTTGACAACCTACCTCCAAGACCAAGGATTTGTGATGAGTAAAGCAGACACTTCCCTATTCATAAAAAGGAGTAGTACAGAGGTAATCTACTTGTGTGTTTATGTTGATGACATCATCATTACAGGCAATGATGTCAATGGGATTAGACACATCAAAGGACAGATGATGAAAGAGTTCAAGATTAATGATCTTGGATTATTGAAGTACTTCTTAGGTCTTGAGTTAGTCTACACTAACTCAGGTATATATATCACTCAAAAGAAGTATGTACAAGATATGGTCAAGAAGTTTGGCTTGCAGGATGCTAAAGTCTCAACTACTCCAATGGAGGTCAACCTAAAGCTAAGTGCTCATGAAGGGGATGAAATACAAGACATTACAGGATATCAAAGCATGGTAGGTAGTTTGAACTATGCTACCTTGACAAGAATTGACATAGCATATGGAGTAAGTGTGCTAAGCCAATTCATGCACAAACCAAGGGTACCTCACCTAGAAGCAGCAAAGAAAATCTTGAAGTACCTCAAAGGAACTCAAAGCCATGGTTTGTACTTTCCTTATACATCAGATATTGACATTAAAGTATATTCAGATGCAGATTGGGCAGGATGCAAGGATGATAGGAGGAGCACATTAGGTTACATTTGTTTTGCAGGAGATAAACCTATTTCTTGGTCAGCCAAGAAACAACCCACAGTGGCATTGTCATCCACTGAAGCAGAGTATAAAGGGCTTGCCAATGCCACTCAAGAAGCTATCTGGTTGAAGCTTCTATATACAGAGTTAGGCCTATATACAAGGCCACCAATTATCTTTGGAGATAACACAAGCCCTCTTCACCTTGCAGCTAATCCAATATATCATGCTAGAACCAAACACATAGAGGTTCATTACCACTATGTGAGAGAGAAGTTGCTTAGTAAAGACATCCAATTGACATATGTGTCTACTAATATGCAATGTGCAGATTTACTCACTAAAGCATTGGATGGAAACAAGCTATGCAGATTCAAATCCATGATTGGATTGCAGGATGTGATTGAAGACTAAAGATGAAGACTTAAGCCAAAGTGTTTGGCTTGAGGGGGAGCTGTTGGTGCATTTCAAGCCTTCACACTTGGCTTGGAACCTTGGAAAATTAACTTGGAACCCTTGAAGGATATCACTATGAGAAGCTAGAACCATAGGAACACTTGCCTATGTGTTATTACCATTTTATTACTTGTAAAAGTCTAAATGACTTGACATGTAAAATGATCACACCTACTTGATTAGAGTCGTGGAATTTGGATGGTGTAATTGGAGAGAATATCTCCCTACTTTTAGAGGAGAGATTCTAGGGAGCTTAGATTTGAATTTCAAATTCAAATGATCACTCATCTCATATAAAAGTGGAGAGAAAAAACTCGCGGTTAGTGTGATCACTTCAGCTCACTCCCCGAGGCATTCTATTGTTGTAACTTTGTGTGTGTTAGTGCTACTTCATAGCCTACACCACAACACCTCATTTAGCTATGCTTGTCATGCTAATGAGATTGTACAACTACATTAATCAATAGAAGCATACACATTTACTATCTCTGATTTCTCTGAGTCATCATCTCCAAGTCTGTCAACTTCAAAGGAGCATATCTCAGGATCTACTGAACCAAATCAAGTGATTCAAAGCACATTGGAACCAGCTCTAAGAATACTACATGTCTACAAAATTTCAAGGCCAAAGGATTAGTCATCTTGGAGAAATCTTGCTCGAAGTGCACACTGGTCTGTGTTTGCAAAGCTCCTAAAATATCGGGAGTAAACTTTATTTTGCTAAAGTGATTTCTCAGTGAGTAGTTTGTCATTTCTTCTCATTCCACTTGCAAATGGTAGCTTGTTAAGCTAATTTAATATGTCCAGAAGAAATTAGATCAATTGTAAGTGTGCTGGTCACACTGAGTGAAAGACTGAGCAGGTGTCATTACAGAAATAGCAAGTTTTCTAGGATTTTTGAAGTGCCATGTCATCTGTTTTGATTTGGTCATTACACATATCATTTGCAAAGTACATATATGCTTTCTTGGTATCATTTGGAAGCTAAGCTAGTGTACTAAGCATATCTGAAGCAAAGGAGGGCTGGAGCAAAGCAGGTTTAGCAGCTTCAACTCAATCTCTTGAGTGCATCCAACCATCACTCCCAACAGGTGGGTGCTCGGATTATCATAGATTCCTTTTCGTATTCTCCCATGTAATTTGGTAAAGTTGAAATGGTCTGAGCTTCTTCTTTATTTCGGTCTAGTCTTGATACTTCCTCATATACTTCTTCCATGTTGGGATTTGGTTGATAAACTTCCACATCTAATTCCTCAAAGGGAGGCTTAGTCACTCCATTTTTCTTCCATTGTTCTTCTCAGATTTTGTTCCATAATTCCTTTGGCCATTCAGCCTCTAAGTTAGGTATTATTGACATAGGTTCGTCTTGAGCTTTCACTCGCTCACATTTGTCATCCTTCTCCTTCGGTTCTTTATCCTTGGCTTTGACACACTCCTTGTATTGATCATCTGCTATTCTCATCTCTGGAAGGGCTGGGATAGTCTTTTCTAGGGTTGCTTGTGCTACCTCTATAAGTTTTCGACATATCGCAAGCCTCTCTTTTTCTAATTCTCCTTGTGGGTAAAGCTTTTTGTGTTGTTCCACATTTGTTCTAGTCTTAATTCTAGCTTGGTAAGCTTTCAACCACATGTCTAGGTCATCTGGTTTTGGGTCAACTAGAATTGATCCTGGTTTCTCTGCTTCTCGGACAAGCGATGAAATGGGAACTTCTTCTCGAATCTCTGGTTCTTTATGCTCTTTCTTACTTCTTGTTTGCTTCTTATTGTCTTGACTCTTGTTTTTCATCCATTTATCTTTGAGCTTCTCTCTTCTTTCTTTCCATTTTTCACTTTTGTGTTCGGGGTACTCTCGCGTGAATCCTCTGAATCTTCTACAATTTGAATTTTGGGACTTACGGTTCTATTGTTTTCTTGTTCCTGTTCTGATTGTTTTCCTTTTTGTTCTTTTGTTTGAGCTCGGGTAATGGTCTTTAAAGGCACGGTGTATTCCTTATCACTTCCAGGTGCGTCTATCACTTCAATTACATTAATTGGTGCAGTGTCTTGGACTTTGGTTGGATTCTTAGGGCAATCTCTGAAAAGATGTTCCTTTTTGCAATCATTGTAGTATGCTTCCCAAGTCCTAGGAGGTGGTGGATTGTAAGGCCGAGGACATTCTCTAATGAAATGGTCTCCTCTACATCTGTAACAAGGTCCTCTTGGCACATGTGGTCTAATGGGTGGTCTCACGAGTGGTTATGCTTTAGGTGCAGTATACATTAAAGTTGCTACCTCCGTACCATAAGCCTGATCATAACCTTCATATCCATAGTATGCCGAATCATATGTTGGTTGATACTCTAACATGTTGGCTTCATAGGGGTAGTAATCTCCTGGGGGCATCTCATATCCAGGGTTTGCTGATTCTACACTGGTCATCGTTGAGGCTGGCATTATGGATCTTTCCAAATTTTCTTCTGGCCGGACATACTTCACGGGTACCACTTGTTGTGGTTATGACAGTTGTGGTCATAGTACTGGTTGAGGTGGTGGATATGGTACTTGCTCGTATGGTCTCGGTGCTCTTGTTGGTGTTGAGTAGGGATTGTACCTGGGCATATCTCTACCTAGCTCTCTAGGTGGATATCCATATGGTCGATACTGAGGTGGTTGTAAAGGTCGCACCTGCCTATTGAATGGACAGTTTTCCGTGGTGTGGTTGGTGTATTTTTGTTCTATGTGGAAATACAATGCAGTTCCTTGTTGGAGCTGTCTGTTGTAAGGATATGTCTGATGTGCACCGGTCCCTCCTTGCACACATATCTGTGTAGGGTGATCTCCTCCACATAGACTACATCTTCATAACATGGGCACTCTTAAGGCTGGGTGTTGGTAATTCCTCTATCCTTGGACTCCCAATTTCTTTGCTACCAGCTCTACTAATTCCTCCACATTACTGGAGTTGGATGTAATAGTTCTCTGAGAGTCTTCTGATTTAGTGGGACTGGGTGTGCTCTTGAGATCCTCAGCTAGATTGTCCTCTAGGTCAATGCATTCTTGAAGACACTCACTCAGGGTTTGTAGCCTTTTCACGTAAACTAGCGTTCTGAGGGTTCCATTCATGAGTCCATCCAAAAATAATGAAATCATTTTTGGTTGAGTGGGTCTCTGTGCAGCTGGGCATCTATCCACATATTGGTTGAATCTTCGGGCGGCCGTTTTCATAGTTTCATTAGGGTTCTATTTAAAGCTATGGATTAAAGATGCAAAATTATGTTTAATCCCTCTCTTAGTGAATTCCCCAATGAATTCCCGAAAAGATTGCTCCATGTTTCCAAATTGGTTGGGGTCTAATGGCTGGAACCAAGTTAGAGCCGTTCCTGTGAGGTTGAGTCCGAAAGACTCATACTGCACGAAGAAGTCATCTACTTGTTCTGCCCTTAGAACGTTTAAATTCAGTAATGTGATTGTAGGGTTCTCCCAATCCATCATAATGATTTTTATGCATTTGGCCACCTGAATAGGCCTCAATCTTCTCATTGGTTCGGGTGGTCTAGGCATTACAGGGAAGGCAGGAACTGCTGGTCTAATTGGGGGTATTCCAGGCTGTACTCCTATTGGTGGTCGTGGTCTTACTGGTGGTCGATATTGGTTACCTACTCTAGTGTGGGTTTGATTGTGAGTTTGCACTCCTGGAGTCGCAAATTGCACATGAGTACGGTTTATGGTTTGTCTAGACATGGTGTGGTCTATCTCTTGTTGGGTTCCAAAGGGGTTCTGAGAGGTGGTTGCCTGCTCTGGTTGAGGGAATATAGGCAAGCCCATGTATTTCAGTTGAGCCCTATCCATGGCATCAACTAACCAATATCTTCTCTGATTTTTATCTAGGTACATTATTCTAGTTTCGTCTTCTGGATCCTTTAGCTCATAAAATGTCATCGGGCTTTCTTCTATTCCTTGGGCCGGTGAGTCTGTTTGAAGCAACAAGTCCATTACATGGATCAAATAGACTTCCAATAGGTAGTCTTCTTGAGGTATCAAATCTCCTCTCAAGACTCGCGTCACCTGGGACTTGCCTCTAGGGGTCGTCACTAACTCCTCAAGGTTTGGTCTCCCTGAGTTTTCCTGTCCCACTAACTCTCCCCTTTCATTGATCAAATCGGGAAATTCAGTCACTATGTATATGTGACCTATATTGTCTGCTCCTCCTTCGTACTTAACAGCCGGTTTGGGCACAATTTTGGCATCCATGGAAGTGACCATTCTAGCCACAGATCTGTTTAAGCTATCCAAGTAGATCGGAATCTCCTGGGCATTAGTAGAGACATTCTGTAAGGAACTGCGGTACTCTCCCTCCATAGTGTTCATGAAGTTTCTACTTGGAGCGGGACCATGCATGTCTTCTAAAGCCATGGGTATTTCCTCCTATGAGTCACTAGAGGTGTCTGAATAGACCGAGCGGTGACTGGCCTGAGCGGCACTGCCTTTAGAAGATATGACACTTCGTTGGCTACTTAGCACTCTTCCTAACCTCAAGTTCATTCACCCTCCTGAAGCTCTCTAGGTCTCCAAAACTCTCCCTAAGTGGCTCTTAAAATGCCTCAAGTTTGCCCTTTAAAATGCTTCAAATACTCTGGGCGATACCACTTTAGGTGATACCACTTTAGGTGATACCAAACTGTCCACGATATGATACCTCAAACCTAGACAATACGATACTGTAGAAACAGGCGATACGATATTGAAAATCCAGATGATACGATACCTAGCCTAGTCACGATACGATACGAGAAACTCTCGCAATACGATACTAAAATTGGGGCGATACGATACTGAACATCCAAATGATACGATACCACTTTTTGGATGATACGATACCAAAAAGGGCACGAGAAATACTGGAGTTTGACCTGATACGATACCTGAGTATTTGCACGATACGATACTGCTAATAAGCACGATACGATACTGACCTTCTCACACGATACAATATCACAGCAGGTGACGAGACGATACCAATATGGTATCGTGATATGACCCAGAATGAGAGGCGATACGATACTTAAGGGCCGCACGATATGATACTACTACAGGTGGCGATACAATACCACCGGCCTGCACGATACGATACTAACAGATTATGCGATACAATACCATATAATCGCACAATACGATATCAATGCAAGTGGCGATACTATACCACCAACTTGCACGATACGATACTAGTATGGTATCGCGATACTAAACTGGTCAACGCATGATATGATACCAGAAAGTGGACCGCGATACGATACCACTTTGGTAAATTGAGATCGCTATACCAACTCGGCGATACGATACCACAAGTGGTATCGCCACACCACAGTTGATAACCAAGGATACGATACTTCAGTGAGTATCGTGATACAAGGGAATTTTTGGGATCGTGATACCAAAAACTCAACCGATCACGATACTCAAGGCAAAATACCTCAAAAATAAAAAATTCTTATTTCCCCTTGCTTTTCTCTCACCGCTCTTCACTCCTAGCCTACTGTCTCTTCCAATGAATCTCAAAAAACACTCTGTCCCTCCCCGTGATATCGGTTGCACAAATAATCATGTTTTTGTGCACTTATAAAGTGTTTTTGTCAATGAAATCTTGTGGAGTCTTACCTCTGTGATGCCTGGCTTGCACCTTGGACTCAATAGCTAGCTTTGATAGCCTGGAAAACACGATACCAAGCTCACGATACTGATCGCTGTTCTCACACGATACTGCTTCTCTGACAAGTAAGAAATGAACTGAATTTTTTTTTGTTTTTATACTTTGTGATGACTAAACCTGAATTACACTAATTTTGGCAAATTTTTTGGGATTTTTCTTGGTGATCTTGCCTTACTCCTACTTCACTCCTCTTCTCCTCTTCTCCTAACCTAACCTTAACTCTTCCTTCTCTCCCTTCCTACTAACCCTAAACCTAAAAACTCATTACACACACCTCCTCGATGTGAAGTAACAAGTGTTGAAGTGGTTGACTACTTGCCACTGAACGAGTTCACTTCTACAAGTACGATTTCATCACACTCGAGCTCTAACCATCACGAAGCACCTTGGCTGAGTGCTCCCCGACAATGGTGCCAAAAACATGTGTACCTAAGTCAAAAAGACTTAAGGACTTGTGCCAAAGAGACTAAACCTCATTTTCCACACAAGTGCATATAGTGAGAAATCGACACACACTTATTTGTCAATCCGATCAAACGACCTAACCAAGTGTATGCGGACATGTGCACACGTGATGGAAAATGAAGTGGTTCAGCTTACATGCATGAGAAAAGACTAATCCACCTCTCAACTCACTAAAATACTGAAAGTGTCTGTCGCGATACCATTTGCACCAGTTTTCACTAAATCGAGGATTTCTCTCAGCTCCGAACTCTGAATATGGCCAATAGCGGGTTTATTTCGAAACTCCTGATGAGACGCTTCTATTGGGTGGTTTCACTTGATTCTGACAACTGTGCTTCAAGTTATGACCAAAATAGTGAGTGGCAGGAAACACCTACACTCACTCCACAACTCCTACAAGCTCACACACACATTATAGTAGCTCAAAAACAGTGGGGAGGGGTAGACAACAGTCCTATACACACATTCCAAGCATCACACACACATAGAAGATAAAAAAGAAGATGAAAATCTGCAAGAAAGAAGCAAATTCAAAAATCAGGAGCTCCCTTCTTCACAATGGCAAAAATTCTCTACAAAGAGTCACTAAGTGACTTATATACATGTGCCCTAAATTTGGTCCTTTCACACAAGAGACCGGCACTTTATTACTAAAAAGTGAATTTCCTACTAATTTACAAGGAATATGTTACAATGAGTTGGGAATATGCATCTAAAGGACTCCTCTAGTGGATTTACATGGCTTGAGGGAATTTCCTAAGACTTTGAAGAAGAAAAATATGCCCATTAATTTGAAACTTTTGGGGCTCCTCTTTTGTGCCACTTTACTCTGCAACAGTATCGTATCATGCACCTTGTGGTATCGAATGGCCTCTTGCATAAGTATCCTATCGTGTAGCACAAGCACTATCGTATCGCGGCTAGAGTGGTATCATATCGTCAGCCAAGTTGGTATCATATCGCCAAACTCAATAACATATTGCCTCCTATTTTGGTATCGTATCATGCAAAGAGTCGGTATCCTATCGTTTGATTTTTGGTATCGTATCATATCCTTTGATTTTTGGTATCCTACTTTCCAACGAGCCTAAGATCACTCCGAATCGATTTTGTATGAGGAAGTTATGATTGTTCAGGCATTTAGGGTTCAAAACAGGCTCTCAGGGTTCGAGAATTTTCCTAGGGTTTTCTAGTTGTTTTGCCACATTCTCAGGCTCTAAAATACCCCAACTTGTCAAAATTCAAGCCCAAAATTATCCCAAGTCAATCAATTATTACACTCCAAAAAATTATTCGTAAGGCCAGTGTATCATGATAGCTGGAGTCGGTGTGTTGCAATAGATGGGAGTGTCGCGATAGGTCCGTGTGTTGCGATAGGTTGGTGTGTCACGATAGGTCAGTGTGTCGTGAAAGATGGTAGTGTCAAGATAAATCGAAGTGTCGTGATAGGTCGGTGTGTCACGATAGGTCGGTGTGTCGCGATAGGTTGGTGTGTCGCGATAGCTCGGTGTGTCACGATAGGTCGGTGTGTCGGGATAGGTGGGTGCGTCGCGATAGATGGGTGTGTCGCGATAGGTCAGTGTGTCACGATACCTCGATGTGTCGCGACACCTTGGTGTGTCACGATACACGGGTGTGTCGCGATACCTCTATGTGGCGTGATACCTTGATGTGTCGCGATACTTTGATGTGTCGCAATACTTTGGTGTGTCGCAATAGACTAGCATATGGTGAATCTTACTGATCAGGCTAGTGATACTAGGAGCTCTCAGTCTGCGATGTGTCGTGGTGCACTCAAAATCGTGATAAGGTCAGTTTTTTGGTGTGTTACGATAACTCGAACTCGACGCCTCGGGGCTTGCGCAAAGAAATTCCGTACCTGTTGAGCTTGCTAGAGATGGTGAGGATGCTGCAACCTGCAAGAATCATGCAAAAATATACAAACACAACAAGGCACATTCGCTCTCTCTCAAACTCTCACCAAGCAAATGAGGAGAATGAAATGGGAGTGGGTATATGAAAGTAAGATGAAGATGGAGATGGAGATGGAGATGGAGATGGAGATGGAGATGGAGATGGAGATGGAGATGGAGATGGAGATGGAGATGGAGATGCAAATGGAGATGGAGATGGAGATGGAGATGGAGATGGAGATGGAGATGGAGATGGAGATGGAGATGGAGATGGAGATGGAGATGGAGATGGAGATGGAGATGGAGATGGAGATGGAGATGGAGATGGAGATGGAGATGGAGATGGAGATGGAGATGGAGATGGAGATGGAGATGGAGATGGAGATGGAGATGGAGATGGAGATGGAGATGGAGATGGAGATGGAGATGGAGATGGACATAGAGATGGAGGTGGAGATGGAGATGGAGATGGAGATGGAGAAAATGGTGAAAAAACAAGAAAATTATCTACTACTTACCATTCCAATGCGTCCTCTCTACCTCTTACCATCACACGCTCATCCTCAAAGCTCGAATCCACGGCAACGGCGCCAAAATTTGGTGTAGCTAAGTGATGAGTAGCACTTTTGTTAATGTCAATCCCGGAAGACATGAGGATGGTATGAAGACCTGGAGCAAGTGAAGGCACAAGTGTGTGAGTGAGAAGCACACTAACATGCACACACATACACATGCACGTGCACACAAGTAAGAACAAAGAGAGAGAGAGAGACAATGGAATCACTTCTATTGCAAAAGATTTCTCATACAAGGCTCAAATCTACAACAAGCTAGCCTAAAAAATGAGCTCTTTAGCTCTATTTATAGTTTTTGACTAGCTTTGGTGTTGTTTAAACCTAGTGTCTGGCATAGTTAAAAATTAGGTCCCTAAGGTATTTGGGAGGTTCAAACGAGCTCTGAAAATTATGAAACTTGGTAGGCAAATACTACTAAAGCTCCTCAAGCTTGAGAACTCCTCGACTTGCACAAAATGGAGCTACAAAAAGGTGAAACGATATTTACAATGGTTTTCATGAGAATCACTTTTAAAATACTCCAAGGATTGAAAAAAATTGATGGGTTGCCTGAGTGCTAGATTTGCATGTATGCCCGTACTTGCTTCTTCGCGTATGATGCCAACACTCTCCCCCCCTAGTGTCTGTCATCTCTGATAAACCTTTGTTCCACTGGGTGATCAATGTAGTGTTGTATGATGTCAGTGGCTAGTTCCTGTTCTTTGATTCTGTTGGAGTTCAAGGTCAAGGACAAAGCATGGAACCACATCAAGGAACTGGACACACAAGAAGAAGGAGCAAGTAAGGAGCTCCAAGAAGCATCTGTCAGGGACGACAGACTCAAGAGGGGGGGAGTGTTGGATCTCAAGGTCAAGGACAAAGCGTGGAAGCGCATCAAGGAGGTGGACACACAAGAAGAAGGAGCAAGTAGGGAGCTCCACTAAGCATCTATCAAATTTTCAAAAGAAATCCCTATAAAAATAGTAATTTTTATCACTAAAAACCATTGTAAATACCATTTCCATTTTTGCAACTCCATTTTGTTCAAGCCCAGCAGTCCTCGAGCTTGAGGAGTATTAGAACTATCATACCACCAATTTTCATAATTTTTAGAATCCATCTCAGCCCCCAAATAAGCCTTGAAACCTACTTTTTAATTAGGCCAGACACTAGGTCTGGACAGGGCCAAAAGCACTCAAAAAACTATAAAAAGGGCTAGAGAGCTCATTTTTGGGGTTAGCTTGTTGTAGTTTTGAGCTTTGTAAGAGATTTTTGTTGTAATCGAAGCTTTCCATTGTTCCACTCTCTATTCTTACCTTGTGCGCATGTGTGTGTATGTGTGTGTATGCTTGTGTGCTTTCACTCACACACTTATGCCATCATTTGCTCATGGTCTTCATACCGGTCCTCACGTCTCCACGGATTGACATTTATGAGGTGTATCTCCTCACCTTGGTACTCACCATTGTGCTAGAGTGACACCAAATTTGGAGCCATTGTCGGGGATAGAGCTTGGAGGACGAGCGTGTGATGGTAAGGCCTAGAGTAACGATGTTGGAAGGTAAAAAGTCACCATTTTCAGTTTAGTTTCTGAGTTTTTCTTCTTCATCATCTTCTCCTTCATCACCATCTTCTCCCATCTTCATATTCTCTGATTTTTTCCATTTATGACTGTATCTTCACCTCGTTTTTTCACTTGCAGCTATGAGGGACAAGTGCAGAGGGTGTTCGGAGCTGAAACACTGAAGAAACATTCTTGAAAACCTCTTGAAACTCCACAAATTTGATTGAGTATTGCGCGGGCTCAAGCGCTGTATCGTGGTGCACTCAGAATCGTGATAGGGTCAGTTTTTTGGTGTGTCGCGATAACTCGAACTTGATGCCTCGGGGCTTATGCAGAGAATTTCCATACCTGTTGAGCTTGTTGGAGATGGTGAGGATGCTGCAACTTGCAAGAATCATGCAAAAACATACAAACACAACAAGGCACATTCGCTCTCTCTCAAACTCTCACCAAGCAAATGAGTGGAATGAAATAGGAGTGGGTATATGAAAGTAAGATGAAGATGGAGATGGAGATGGAGATGGAGATGGAGATGGAGATGGAGATGGAGATGGAGATGGAGATGGAGATGGAGATGGAGATGGAGATGGAGATGGAGATGGAGATGGAGATGGAGATGGAGATGGAGATGGAGATGGAGATGGAGATGGAGATGGAGATGGAGATGGAGATGGAGATGGAGATGGAGATGGAGATGGAGATGGAGATGGAGATAGAGATGGAGATGGAGATGGAGATGGAGAAAATGGTGAAAAAACAAGAAAACTACCTACTACTTACCATTCCGATGCGTACTCTCTACCTCTTACCATCACACGCTCGTCCTCAAAGCTCGAATCCCCAGCAACGGTGCCAAAATCTAGTGTAGCTTCGTGATGAGTAGCACCTCCTTTAATGGCAATCCGGGAAGACATGAGGATGGTATGAAGACCTGGAGCAAGTGAAGGCACAAGTGTGTGAGTGGGAAGCACACTAACATGCACACACATACACACACACGTGCACACAAGGCAAGAACAAAGAGAGAGAGAGACAATGGAATCACTTCTATTGCAAAAGATTTCTCATACAAGGCTCAAATCTACAACAAGCTAGCTTCAAAAATGAGCTCTCTAGCTCTATTTATAGTTTTTGACTAGCTTTGGTCCTGTTTAGAGCTAGTGTTCGGCTTAGTAAAAAATTAGGTACCTAAGATATTTTGGAGCCTCAAACGAGCTCTGAAAATTATGAAACTTGGTAGGCTAATACTACTAAAGCTCCTCAAGCTCGAGGATTCCTCAGCTTGCACAAAATGGAGCTACAAAAAGGTGAAATGATATTTACAATGGTTTTCAGTTATGAGAATCACTTTTAAAATACTGCAAGGATTGAAAAAACTTGATGGGTTGCCTCAGTGCTAGATCTGCATATATGCCCGTACTTGATTCTTCACATATGATGCCAACACTCTCCCCCCCTAGCATCTATCGTCTCTGACAAACCTTTGTTCCACTGGGTGATCAATGTAGTGTTGTACGATGTCACTGGCTAGCTCCTCTTCTTTGATTTTTTTGGAGCTCAAGATCAAGGAAAAAGCATGGAAGCGCATCAAGGAAGTGGACACACAAGAAGAAGGAGCAACTAGGGAGCTCCAAGAAGCATCTGTCAGGACGACAGACTCAAGAGGGAGGGAGTGTTGGAGCTCAAGGTCAAGGACAAAGCATGGAAGCGCATCAAGGAAGTGGACACACAAGAAGAAGGAGCAAGTAGGGAGCTCCAAGAAACATCTGTCAAATTTTCAAAAGAAATCCCTATAAAAATAGTAATTTTTATCAGTAAAACCATTCTAAATACCATTTTCCATTTTTGCAACTCCATTTTGTTCAGACCGAGCAATCCTTGAGCTTGATGAGTATTAGAACTATCATCCTGCCAATTTTCATAATTTTTAGACTCCGTTTGAGCCCCCAAATAAGCCTTAGAACCTATTTTTTAACTAGGCTAGACACTAGGTCTGGACAGGGCCAAAAGCACTCAAAAAACTATAAAAAGGGTTGGAGAGCTCATTTTTGGGGTAAGCTTGTTGTAGTTTTGAGCTTTGTAAGAGATTTCTGTTGTAATCGAAGCTTTCCATTGTTCCACTCTCTACTCTTACCTTGTGCACGTGTGTGTGTATGTGTGTGCATGCTTATGTGCTTTCACTCACACACTTATGCCATCATTTGCTAATGGTCTTCATACCGGTCCTCACGTCTCCACGGATTGACATTTATGAGGTGTATCTCCTCACGTTGGTACTCACCATTGTGCTAGAGTGACACCAAATTTGGCGCCGTTGCTGGGGAGAGAGATTGGAGGACGAGCGTGTGATGGTAAGACGTAGAGTAGCGACGTTGGAAGGTAAAATGTCACCATTTTCAGTTCAATCTTTGAGTTTTTCTTCTTCTCCTTCATCACCATCTTCTCCCATCTTCATATTCTCTTATTTTTTCCATTTTCCACCGTATCTTCACCTCGTTTTTTCACTTGCGGCTTTGAGGAACAAGTGTAGAGGGTGTTCAGAGCTGAAACACTAAAGAAACGTTCTTGAAAACCTCTCAAAACTCTAGAAATTTGATTCAATATTGCACGGGCTGAAGCAACTTGCATTTGATATCGCGGTGGTCGTATCGTGAGATTGGAGGGTGATAAAGCATCTACATGCTGATAGGCATGACATGGAGGACACAAGGTACACATATCTGCAAAAATTTTTGAATGTGGGTGTCAAAATCTCCAAGTATCATGGCCGGTCGAGTTTTGTTATCGCGATACCAGAACTCCCGTGTATCGTGATACTTGTCGAGGTATCATATCGTGCATGCCCACTTGAGGTATCACGATACCATTCGGGTATCGTATCGTCAAGTGCGGGTATCGCGATCGCGATCGCCGAGGTGGTATCATATCATGCACCTTGTGGTATCGTATCGCCTCTTGCATAAGTATCCTATGGTGTAGCACAAGCAGTATTGTATCGCGGCTAGAGTGGTATCGTATCGTCAGCTAAGTTGATATCGTATCGCCAAACTTGGTAACGTATCGCCTCCTGTTTTGGTATCATATCGTGCAAAGAATCAGTATCGTATTGTTTGATTTTTGGTATCGTATCGTATCGTTTGATTTTTGGTATCGACCTTTCCAATGAGCCTAAGATCAGTCCCAATGGATTTCGTATAAGGAAGTTATGATTGTTCAGGCATTTAGGGTTCAAAACAGGCTCTCAGGGTTTGATATTTTTCTTACGGTTTTCTAGTTGTTTTGCCACATTCTCAGGATCTAAAATACCCCAACTTGTCAAAATTCAAACCCAAAATTATCCCAAGTCAATCAATTATTACACTCCAAAAAATTATTCGTAAGGTCCGTGTATCGCGATAGCTGGAGTCAGTGTGTCACAATAGATGGGAGTGTCACGATAGGTCAGTGTGTCGCGGTAGGTCGGTGTGTTGCGATAGGTGGGTGTGTCGCGATACATGGGAGTGTCAAGTTAAGCTGAAGTGTCGCGATAGGTCAGTGTGTCACGATAGGTCGGTGTGTCACGATAGGTCGGTGTGTCCCAATAGGTCGGTGTGTCCCAATAGGTCGGTGTGTCACGATAGGTCGGTGTGCCTCGATAGGTGGGTGTGTCACGATGGACGGGTGTGTCATGATAGGTCGGTGTGTCACGATACCTCGGTGTGTGGCGATACCTCGGTGTGTCGCGATACCTCAATGTGTCACGATGGATGGGTGTGTCGCGATACCTCGATGTGTCGCGATACTTGATGTGTCGCAATATTTCGGTGTGTCGCGATAGACTGGGATATGGTGAATTTTACTAATCAAGCTAGTGATTCTAGGAGCTCTCAGTTTGTGTTGTGTCATGGTGCACTCAGAATCGTGATAGGGTTAGTTTTTTGGTGTGTCACGATAACTCGAACTCGACGCCTTGGGGCTTGTGCAGAGAATTTTCGTACCTACTGAGCTTGCTGGAGATGGTGAGGATGCTGCAACCTACAAGAATCATGCAAAAACATACAAACACAACAAGGCACATTCGCTCTCTCTTAAACTCTCACCAAGCAAATGAGGAGAATGAAATGGGACTGGGTATATGAAAGTAAGATGAAGATGGAGATGGAGATGGAGATGGAGATGGAGATGGAGATGGAGATGGAGATGGAGATGGAGATGAAGATGGATATAGACAAAATGTGTGTAGTGTATTTGCATACCTTGGATTCATTCCAAGCACTTTGCTTTGCATTACATATTGCTTATGGTTCTGGTTATATTATGAGCCTTACTTGCACTCCATACCATGGTCTAACCATGCACTTTGGTTTGCAAGTATTGTTCATAAGGGTAGACCATAATTATGTGTGCACATGTAGCTTTGGATTGACAGGTTGCTCTTACATTGATTATGTACATGGAGTCGGACTATTCTATTCCAAGAACGGTGCTACCACTTTGGCATTAGAAAATGTACATGGAGATTGTATATGGGTTGGGTTCTTATCTTCAGTCTGTATTTGGATATGTTTTGGCCTTAAAAGAGGGCTTGACTTGATGTATTTGATCTTGGTGGGTGTGATGGAACCGGTGTCCTCGGGCATGAGTGATGTGGAGGCTCGCGGATTGAAACACTCTTCAAGATTGAAGTATTCCTTTGGTTGAATAACATGTTGTATCAAGGTTCCCAGCCTATAAATGGTTTCCATGTAATTTTCATCTTGTTGAGGGGGTATCACTTATCAAGGGATGTGGTAGTTCAAGTCCACCGTGCGTGCCAGTGTTAAGGGCACATTTTCATTTATTGACTAAGGTTCATTTGGAGGGTGAGTTAGAGAATGAGTGGGAAGAGCCTTTTAGGCCACACAAAAATGTATAAATATGGCTTGCTTCGAATGGAAAAACTCTCTTGTTGCGTCGCCTGAAATGGCTTTTGACGTGTTCTTGCTTTTGAGTTAGTTCGTGTAGTCTTGAAATCCGTGCCCTAAGATTGCTTGTTATTTGTGTATTTCCATTCTGTTTGTGTAGCTAAGGCGATGTCGGCTCTCCTTCTCTCTCTTTCTCCCTCTCCTCCCTCTGTTGCAGGAGCGCAAGCTTCTGTAACACTCACGATTGGTCGGTGTGTCGCGATAGGTCGGTGTGTCGCGATAGGTCAATGTGTTGCGATAGGTCAGTGTGTCATGATAGATGGGAGTGTCAAGTTAAGTCGAAGTGTCATGATAGGTCAGTGTGTCACGATAGGTCAGTGTGTCACAATAGGTCGGTGTGTCCCAATAGGTCTGTGTGTCACGATAGGTTGATGTGCCATGATAGGTGGGTGTGTCATGATAGACGGGTGTGTCACGATAGGTCGGTGTGTCGCAATACCTCGGTGTGTAGCGATACCTCGGTGTGTCGCGATACCTCAATGTGTCACGATAGATGGGTGTGTCGCGATACCTCGATGTGTCATGATACTTCGATGTGTCGCAATATTTCGGTGTGTCGCGATAGACCGGGATATGGTGAATTTTACTGATCAAGCTAGTGATTCTAGGAGCTCTCAGTCTGCGTTGTGTCGCGATGCACTTAGAATCATGATAGGGTCAGTTTTTTGGTGTGTCATGATAACTCGAACTCGACGCCTCGGGGCTTGTGCAGAGAATTTTTGTACCTGCTGAGTTTGCTGGAGATGGTGAGGATGCTGCAACCTGGAAGAATCATGCAAAAACATACAAACACAACAAGGCACATTTGCTCTCTCTCAAACTCTCACCAAGCAAATGAGGAGAATGAAATGGGACTCGGTATATGAAATTAAGATGAAGATGGAGATGGAGATGGAGATGGAGATGGAGATGGAGATGGAGATGGAGATGGAGATGGAGATGGAGATGGAGATGGAGATGGAGATGGAGATGGAGATGGAGATGGAGAAAATGATGAAAAAACAAGAAAATTACCTACTACTTACCATTCCAACGCGTCCTCTCTACGTCTTACCATCACATGCTCATCCTCAAAGCTCGAATCCCCGGCAACAGTGCCAAAATTTGGTGTAGCTCTGTGATGAGTAGCACCTCCTTTAATGTCAATCCGGGAAGACATGAGGATGGTATGAAGACCTCGAGCAAGTGAAGGCACAAGTGTGTGAGTGAGAGCTACAAAAAGGTGAAACGATATTTACAATGGTTTTCAGTTATGAGAATTACTTTTAAAATACTGCAAGGATTGAAAAAAATTGATGGGTTGCCTCAGTGCTAGATCTGCATTTATGTCCATACTTGCTTCTTCGCGTATGATACCAACACTCTCCCCCCCTAGCATCTGTCATCTCTGACAAACCTTTGTTCCACTGGGTGATCAATGTAGTGTTGTACGATGTCAATGGCTAGCTCCTGTTCTTTGAATCTGTTGGAGCTCAAGGTCAAGGACAAAGCATGGAAGCGCATCAAGGAAGTGGACACACAAGAAGAAGGAGCAAGTAGGGAGCTCCAAGAAGCATCTCTCAGGGACGACAGACTTAAGAGGGGGGGAGTGTTGGAGCTCAAGGTCAAGGACAAAGCATGGAAGCGCATCAAGGAAGTGGACACACAAGAAGAAGAAGGAGCAAGTAGGGAGCTCCAAGAAGCATCTATCAGATTTTCAGAAGAAATCCCTATAAAAATAGTAATTTTTATCACTAAAAACCATTGTAAATACCATTTTCCATTTTTTCAACTCCATTTTATTCAAGTCGAGGAGCGCTCGAGCTTGAGGAGTATTAGAACTATCATCCTACCAATTTTCATAATTTTTAGACTCCGTTTGAGCCCCCAAATAAGCCCTAGAACCTATTTTTTAACTAGGCCAGACACTGTCTGGACGAGGCCAAAAGCACTCAAGAAACTATAAAAAGGGCTGGAGAGCTCATTTTTGGGGTTACCTTGTTGTAGTTTTGAGCTTTGTAAGAGATTTATGTTGTAATCGAAGCTTTCCATTGTCCCACTCTCTGCTCTTACCTTGTGCGCGTGTGTGTGTATGTGTGTGCATGCTTGTGTGCTTTCACTCATGCACTTATGCCATCATTTGCTCACGGTCTTCATACCGGTCCTCACGTCTCCCCAGATTGACATTACTCACCATTCTACTAGAGTGACACCAAATTTGGCACCGTTGCTGGGGAGAGAGCTTGGAGGACGAGCGTGTGATGATAAGACATAGAGTAGCGATGTTGGAAGGTAAAAAGTCACCATTTTCAGTTCAGTTTTTGAGTTTTTCTTCTTCTTCATCTTCTCCTTCATCACCATCTTCTCCCATCTTCATTATACTCTTATTTTTTCCATTTTCCACCGTATCTTCACCTCGTTTTTTCACTTGCGGCTGAGGAACAAGTGCAAAGGGTGTTCAAAGCTGAATCACTAAAGAAACGTTCTTGAAAACCTCTCAAAACTCTCGAAATTTGATTCAATATTGTGCGGGCTGAAGTGTCTTGCGTTTGGTATGGCGGCAATGGTATCGTGAGATTGGAGGGTGATTTTGCATGTACAGGCTAATGGGAGTGACAAGGAGGACACAAGGTACACATATCTGCAAAAAGTTTTGAATTTGGGTGTCAAAATCTCCAAGAATCGTGTCCGATCGAGTTTTGGTATAGCGATACCAGAACTCCCATGTATCGCGATACTTGTCGAGGTATCATATCATGCATGCCCACTTGAGGTATCACGATACCATTCGAGTATCGTATCCTCAAGTGTGGGTATCGCGATCGCGGTCATCAGGTGGTATCGTATCATGCACCTCGTGGTATTGTATTCCCTCTTGCATAAGTATCCTATCATGTAGCACAAGCAGTATCATATCGTGGCTAGAGTGGTATCGTATTGTCAGCCAAGTTGGTATCGTATCGCCAAACTCGGTAACGTATCGCCTCCTATTTTGGTATCCTATCGTGCAAAGAGTATGTATCATATCGTTTGATTTTTTGCATCATATCATATCGTTTGATTTTTGGTATCGAGCTTTCTAGTGAGCCTAAGATCACTCCGAATGGATTTGGTATGAGGAAGTTATGATTGTTCAGGCATTTAGGGTTCAAAACAGGCTCTCAAGGTTTGATAATTTTCCTACGGTTTTCTAGTTGTTTTGCCACATTCTCAGGCTCTAAAATACCCCAACTTGTCAAAATTAAAACCCAAAATTATCCCAAGTCAATCAATTATTACACTCCAAAAAATTATTCGTAAGGTCGGTGTATTGCGATAACTGGAGTCAGTGTGCCGCAATAGATGGGAGTGTCGCGATATGTCGGTGTGTCGCAATAGGTCGATGTGTCACAATAGGTCGGTGTGTCATGATAGGTCGGTGTGTCGCGATAGATGGGAGTGTCAAGTTAAGTCGAAGTGTCGTGATAGGTCGGTGTGTCACGATAGGTCGATGTGTCGTGATAGGTTTGTGTGTCGAGATAGGTCGGTGTGTCGCGATAGGTCGGTGTGTCGCGATAGGTGGGTGTGTCGCGATAGACGGGTGTGTCACGATAGGTCCGTGTGTGGTGATACCTTGATGTGTGGCGATACCTCGGTGTGTCGCGATACCTCGGTGTGTCACGATAGACGGGTGTGTCGCAATACCTCGATGTGTCGCGATACTTCGATGTGTCGCAATATTTCGTTGTGTCGTGATAGACCGAGATATGGTGAATTTTACTGATCAGGCTAGTGATTCTAGGAGCTCTCAGTCTGCCTTGTGTCGTGGTGCACTCAGAATCATGATAGGGTTAGTTTTTTGGTGTGTCACGATAACTCGAACTCGATGCCTTGGGGCTTGCGCAGAGAATTTTCGTACCTACTGAGCTTGCTGGAGATGATGAGGATGCTTCAACCTACAAGAATCATGCAAAAACATACAAACACAACAAGGCACATTCGCTCTCTCTCAAACTCTCACCAAGCAAATGAGGAGAATGAAATGGGAGTGGGTATATGAAAGTAAGATGAAGATGGGGATGGAGATGGAGATGGAGATGGAGATGGAGATGGAGATGGAGATGGAGATGGAGATGGAGGTGGAGATGGAGATGGAGATGGAGATGGAGATGGAGATGGAGATGGAGATGGAGATGGAGATGGAGATGGAGATGGAGATGGAGATGGAGATGGAGATGGAGATGGAGATGGAGATGGAGATGGAGATGGAGATGGGGATGGAGATGGAGAAGGAGATGGAGATGGAAATGGAGATGGAGATGGAGAAAATGGCGAAAAAACAAGAAAACTACCTACTACTTACTATTCCAATGTTTCCTCTCTATGTCTTACCATCACACGCTCGTCCTCAAAGCTCGAATACCCGGCAACGGCACCAAAATTTGGTGTAGCTCAGTGATGAGTAGCACCTCCTTTGATGTCAATCCGTGAAGACATGACGATGATATAAAGACCTCGAGCAAGTGAAGGCACAAGTGTGTGAGTGA
The DNA here is from genome assembly GCA_020310875.1 of Ceratopteris richardii. Lineage (NCBI taxonomy): Eukaryota > Viridiplantae > Streptophyta > Polypodiopsida > Polypodiales > Pteridaceae > Ceratopteris > Ceratopteris richardii. The sequence goes on from CM035417.1 coordinate 36,950,896, forward strand.
GAAGCACACTAACATGCACACACATACACACACACGTGCACACAAGGCAAGAACAAAGAAAGCTAGGCTCAGAAATGAGCTCTCTAGCTCTATTTATAGTTTTTTACTAGCTTTGGTCCTGTTTAGACCTAGTGTCTGGCCTAGTTAAAAATTACGTACATAAGCTATTTTGGAGGCTCAAACGAGCTCTAAAAATCATGAAACTTGGTAGGCAAATACTACTAAAGCTTCTTAACCTCAAGGACTCCTCTGCTTGCACAAAATGGAGCTACAAAAAGGTGAAACGATATTTACAATGGTTTTCAGTTATGAGAATCAGTTTTAAAATACTACAAGGATTGAAAAAGCTTGATGGGTTGCCTCAATGCTAGATCTGCATGTATGCACGTACTTGCTTCTTCGCGTATGATGCCAACACTCTCTCCCCCTAGTGTCTGTCATCTCTGACAAGCCTTTGTTCCACTAGGTGATCAATGTAGTGTTGTACGATGTCAGTGGCTAGCTCCTGTTCTTTGATTCTCTTGGAGCTCAAGGTCAAGGACAAAGCATGGACTCGCATCAAGGAAGTGGACACGCAAGAAGAAGGAGCAAGTAGGGAGCTCCAAGAAGCATCTGTCAGGGACGCCAGACTCAAGAGGGCGGAGTGTTGGAGCTCAAGGTCAAGGCCAAAGCATGGAAGCGCATCAAGGAAGTGGACACACATGAAGAACGAGCAAGTAGTGAGCTCCAAGAAGCATCTGTCAAATTTTTAGAAGAAATTCCTATAAAAATAGTAATTTTTATCACTAAAAACCATTGTAAATACCATTCTCCATTTTTGCAACTCCATTTTGTTCAAGCGAAGGAGTCCTTGAGCTTGAGGAGTATTAGAACTATCATCCTACCAATTTTCATATTTTTTAGACTCCGTTTGAGCCCCCAAATAAGCCCTAGAACCTATTTTTTAACTAGGCCAGACACTATGTTTGGACACGGCCAAAACCACTCAAAAAGCTATAAAAAGGGTTGGAGAGCTCATTTTTGGGGTTAGCTTGTTGTAGTTTGGAGCTTTGTAAGATATTTCTGTTGTAATCGAAGCTTTCCACTGTTCCACTCTCTGCTCTTATCTTGTGCGCGTGTGTGTGTATGTGTGTGCATGCTTGTGTGCTTTCACTCACGTACTTATGCCATCACTTGCTCACGGTCTTCATACCAGTCCTCATGTCTCCACGGATTGACATTCATGAGGTGTATCTCCTCACGTTGGTACTCACCATTTTACTAGAGTGACACCAAATTTCACGCCGTTGCCGGGGAGAGAGCTTGGAGGACGAGCATGTGATGGTAAGACGTAGAGTAGTGATATTGGAAGGTAAAAAGTCACCATTTTCAGTTTAGTTTCAGAGTTTTTCTTCTTCATCATCTTCTCCTTCATCACCATCTTCTCCCATCTTCATATTCTCTGATTTTTTCCATTTTCGACCGTATCTTCACCTCATTTCTTCACTTGCGACTGTAAGGAACAAGTGCATCGGGTGTTCAGAGCTAAAACAGTGAAGAAACATTCTTGAAAACCTCTCAAAACTCCACAAATTTGATTCAATATTGTGCGGGCTGAAGCGACCTGCGTATGGTATCGCGACGGTGGTATCATGAGATTGGAGGGAGATTTTGCATCTACACACTGATAGGAGTGACAAGGAGGACACAAGGTACACATAACTGCAAAATTTTTTGAATTTGGGTGTTAAAATCTCCAAGTATCGTGTCTAGTCGAGTTTTGGTATCGCGATACCAAAACTCCCGTGTATCGTGATACTTGTAGAGGTATTGTATCGTGCATGCCCACTTGAGGTATCACGATACTATTCTGGTATCGTATCGTCAAGTGCGGGGATCACGATCACGGTCGCCCAGGTGGTATTGTATCATGCACCTCGTGGTATCGTATCGCCTCTTGCATAAGTATCCTATCGTGTAGCACAAGCAGTATCGTATCATGGCTAGAGTGGTATCGCATCATCAGCCAAGTTGGTATTGTATCGCCAAACTCGGTAACGTATCGCCTCTGTTTTGGTATCGTATCGTGCAAAGAGTCAGTATCGTATCATTTGGTTTTTAGTATCGTATCGTATCATTTGATTTTTGGTATCGAGCTTTCAAACGAGCCAAATATCACTCCGAACGGATTTCGTATGAGGAAGTTATGATTGTTCAGGCATTTAGGGTTCAAAACAGGCTTTCAAGGTTCAAGAATTTTCCTACAGATTTCTAGTTGTTTTGCCACATTCTTGTTGATATATTTAGGTAGTGATGTGTGTGAACACACTAGGACCGCCGGGGCACTTTTTTCCCTCGTTAGGAGGTTTTTTCCCCCGGCTTGTATATACTCCTATTGCCCTAATGGGCTACTTATCTTTGTACATTCTCTAGTAATACATTCAGTATTGTGTGTTGTGCTCCAAGCTTCTTCTTCTTCCTTGTGATGTTCGCGTGCTTGCACAGACGTCTAACTCCAACAATTGGTATCAGAGCAGGTCATTGCTTCATCTAGGGCACCGTGGACACTCCTCCGTTTGCAGTCTCAGAATCGTACGAATTTTGGAGAGCATACTCAGGGTGTTTCCAAGATCAAAACGGCTTCACTTTGTGGTGTCAAAATCGCGACCTGAGCTCGTTTTGGCCTCTGAACGCACTATCGCAGTGCTTGTGTAGGCTATTTCGTCTTTTTGTGCCAAAGGTATATACTAGTTTCTGTTTGTCCGTTTAAGCATCTCGAAGTCTGCTACAGGTCTAGCAGAACTCGTCTGGGTAGTTCCGTTCAACTTTTTGGGATACAGTCGATTTTCTGCATCAAGGTATTTTAGTCACCGGCCATGGCTGAAAGCAGTGATGTATTCCGTATGTTGGCTGTTGAGGATAAGTTGGATGGTACCAACTACCCATTATGGGCTTATACGATGCGACAGGTATTAGTTGCAAAAGGACTGTGGAACATTGTGCAGGGTGTTGAAAGACATCTTGTTACACCTGTAACAACAGGTACTGCAAATACAGGTGCTCGAGCTGATGAAGATGGTGTCGAAGATGATATTCCGCAGATTCCTGTTCGTGCTGCTGTTTCTGTTGCACCTACTGCAGAGCAAATTCGTTGGGATGGTAGAGATGCTCAAGCACATGCATTGATAGCTTTGTCTGTCAAACATGCTATTATTCCTCACATTCGCTCTTGTAGAACAAAATAGGATGCTTGGGATACAGTTACCACTTGTTATTATTGCTTCTGGCATTTTATGTCGTGGGCTGTATAAGCTCATAGACTATGAAAGATCTGTGAATGATTCGGCATGTGCAGTTCATGATTCTCAGGCTATGTCAGATGCAAAGCTTTGGCATGCACGCTTTGGTCATCTGAATTTTACTAGTTTGCTACGCCTGCAGAAATCTGAAATGGTGTCCTCTTTGCCCAAACTTGAGGCACCTAGAAAACATGTATGTGAAGGCTATATTTTGGGCAAAATGCAGCGTTCCTCCTTTCCAAAAGATGGTTCAGTTCGGGCTACGCAGAAATTGCAGCTTGTACATAGTGATGTCTGTGGTCCTATGCAGACACCTTCTTTTGGAAACTATCTTTACTTCGTGACTTTCATTGATGATTTTTCCAGGCATGCATGGGTATATCCATTGAAGGCAAAGTCCGAAGTGTTCATGTGCTTTAAAGAGTTTTTGGTTTTGGTTGAAAATCTGTCAGCATGTAAAATGGGCACCCTCCGTTCTGATTGAGGGGGGGAATATATGTCTTCTGATTTTAATGCAATTATGGCTGAACGTGGGCTAAAACACCAGTGTATAGTGCCATATACACCTCAACAGAATGGAGTTGCTGAACAAAAGAACAGGTCACTCATGGAGATGGCGAGGTGCATGGTCAAGAGTCAGGCTTTACCACATAGTTTCTAGCTTGAGGCTGTCATGTGTGCAGCATTTGTACTCATCAGGTGTCCCACTAAAGCGTTGCAGTCTATCACTCCATATGAGGCTTGGCATGACCGTAAGCCATCTGTTGCTCATCTTCGTGTTTTTGGTTGTTTGGCATATGCACTAGTGCCTGAACAACATCGCAAAAAATTGGATGATAAAGCAGTAAAATGTATTTTTTGTTGGGTACAGTTCTGAAAGTAAAGGCTATCGTCTATATCATCCACAGACAAAACGCATTCTGGTTAGCCGTGATGTTGTTCTTGTGGAAGATGCAATTCAGCCATTGCTTTCATGTACTAAGGAGACATCTGTGAGCTCCAAAGACATGTATGATACTTTGATGCCTCTTTTTACAGGTGGATAGTTTAGTGCTGGTCCTAATGAGGCAACTTCTCAGCCTTTGCAGGATTCATATGATGATGCACATCATTCCATTTCTGATGTAGGTTTACATGATGCACTTGTTGATGACAGAGCTGATATTGAGCAGGCAAAAACTATGCCAAAATGGTCGGTGCAGACTTTGCGTGATAGCAAATTAGATGCACCTTTGTCATATCGTACTCGTTCAGGCTCTCATAGTGCCTGCTTTGCATCATATTGATATGCTATGGCTGCGTCTAGTCTCTGTGATGAGAATGAGCCTGTTTCTTTTGATGAAGCACAAAATTTAGAAAATTGGATGGCTGCTATGCAATCTGAATATGATGCTATAATGAAGAATGGTACTTGGTCTTTATGGGACTTGCCACCTGGCAAGAAGGCCATTGGCACTAAGTGGGTATACAAGCTGAAGCGTAAACCGGATGGTACAGTTGATAGGTATAAGGCTAGGCTTGTTGCAAAAGGTTATGCACAGGAAAGAGGCATTCATTTTGATGAGACCTTTGCACCCACATGTCGTATGACTACTGTTCGGAGCATCTGTGCACTTGTAGCCCATCATGGTTGGAATGTACATCAGTTGGACATTAAAACTACATTTCTGAATGGTGATTTGCATGAAGAAATGTATGTTTTTCAGCCCCCTCGCTTTGTGTAGAAAGGGCATGAAAACCAGGTTTACAGGTTAAAGAAGGCATTATATGGTTTAAAGCAAGCACCACGTGCTTGGTATGAGAAGATACATGCCTATCTGATTACACATGGTTTTGAGAACAATCCAACTGAAAGCACCTTATATGTTAAGCGTGCTAATGATGTGCTTTTGATCATTGTTGTCTATGTTGATGACATGTTGCTCACTGGTCCTATTCAATTTATGCACGTTGATGGTGGAATGGCTTTGTGTCAAACGAAATATATTGACACATTATTGCAGCGTTTTGGCCTTGAAGACTGTAAGCCTATTGCTACTCCTATGGAGACAGGTTTACGATTGAGTCTTCATGATGCTGGAGATGCATTTGATGATGTTCTCTATCAGCAGGCTGTTGGATGCTTGATTTACTTATGCATTACTCGGCCAGATATTCAGTTTGCTGTCTCATAGATGAGCAGGTTTATGCATTGCCCAGGAGTCACGCATTGGAAGGTGGTTAAGCGCATCTTTCGCTACTTGAGTGGTACTCAGCTACTTGGGTTGTTTTATCCCAAGGGGGGATCACTACCGCCAGATTTGCATGCTTTTTCTGACTCAGATTGGGTTGGTTGCTATGACACTCGTATGTCCACCAGTGGTTTTTGCTTCATGCGTGGTAGCTCATGTATATCTTGGTTGAGCAAGAAGCAGCCTACTGTGGCCACTTCCAGTTGTGAGGCTGAGTATAGGGCAGCTTTCACAGCGACTGTTGAGTGTGCGTGGCTCAGACGCCTTATGGCTGATTTGGGTGTTGGTCAGTGTTCTGCCACCACCATCTTCACTGACAGTCAGAGCGCATTGGCAGTTGCGAGGAACCCTATGTTCCATGCTCGACTAAGCACATTGAGGTGCATTATCACTATGTCAGGGAGAGGTTCTCTGCTGGGGAGATCAGCTTGGCATATGTGCCCACGCAGGAGAACATTGTAGACCTTTTCACGAAGGCTCTGCCTAGGGAGAAGTTTGAAGCTTTCCGCAAAGCTTTGGGCTTACTTCCTTTTGTGGAGTGATTTCCACATAGCTTGGCACTTCCTTATACATGAGTGCCAGCTCCTTGTTCACTGCATCACTCATAGGGGGGATGTTGCAGAGCAAAGGAGTAAAAGAGAAGAGCCCCAAAATTTTTGAATTAATGGGCATATTTTTCTTCTTCAAATTCCTAGAGAATTCCCTCAAGCCATGTAAATGCACTAGAGGAGTCCTCTAGTGGCATAATCCCAATTTGTTGTAAAATATCCCTTGTAAATTAGTAGGAAATTCACTTTTTTGGAATAAAGTGCCGGTCTCTTGTGTGAAAGGACCAAACTTAGGGCACATGTATATAAGTCACTTGGTGACTCTTTGTAGAGACTTTTTGCCATTGTGAAGAAGGAGCTCTCCAAAATTTCGAATTTGCCTCTTTCTTGCAGATTTCCATCTTCTCTTTGATCTTGTATGTGTGTGTAATGCTTGGAATGTGTGTGTAGGACTATTGTCTACCCCTCCCCACTGTTTTTGAGCTACTGTAGTGTGTGTGTGAGCTTGTAGGAGTTGTGGCGAGAGTGTGGGTGCTTCCCACCATTCACTATTTTGGTCATAACTTGAAGTAGAGTTATCAGAATCGAGTGAGACCACTTCCAATAGATGAGTCTTGTCGAGAGCTTCCAAATGAGTAACCTATTGACTATATTTGGAGTTCGGAGCTAGGAGAAATTCTTGATTTTCTGAAAACTGCTGTAAGAGGTATCGCCGCAGACACTTTCAGTTTCTCAGTGAGCTTGAGAGGTGGATTAGTCTTTTCTCATTCATAGCAACTAAACCACTTCATGTTCCATCATGTGTGCACTTGTCCTCATACACTTGGTTAGGTCGTTCGATCAGATTGACATTTAAATGTGTGTTAATTTCCCACTATATGCACTTGTGTTGCAATAGAGGTACAGTCTCATTGGCACGAGCCCTTGAGTCTTCTTGACTCAAGTACACACGTTTTTGGCGCCGTTGCCAGGGAACACTCAGCCAAGGTGCCTTCCTGATGGTTATAGATCGAGTGTGATGGAATCGTACTTGTAGAAGTGAACTCGTTCCGTGGCAAATAGTCAATCACTTCAGCACTTATTACTTCACATCTCCAAGGTGTGTGTAATGAGTTTTTAGGTTTAGGGTTAGTAGGAAGGGAGAGAAGTAGGAGTTAGGGTTAGGTGAGAAGGAGAGGAGAAGTGAAGAGAGGTGAAGTAGGAGTAGGCCAAGACCACTAAAAAAAGCCCAAAAATTGTCAAAAATTAGCAATGTTCAATTCCTGTCAAAAAAGGTATAAAACCCAAAAAATTGACTCATTTGATACTTCACTGCACTCTGGTATTGTTTGCGAGCAGCGACCGGTATCGCGGGAGGAGTATCGTGCATTTCAGACCTTCAAAGTTAGATTTTGAGCTAAAGGTGCAAGCAAGGTAGTACAAAGGTAAGGTTCCACAAAGATTATCTGATAAAAACACACTAAAAGTGCACAAATGAGTGATTAAATGCATGCGCGGTATCGCGGGGGGGGGGGGGGGGGGGGAACTAGTTGTTAATTGAATTTCTTTGTGAGGGACAGGGGCCTAGGAGTGAAGAGGTGTGTGAGGAGAGCAAGGGGGTGCAAAACTTTTTGAATTTTTTTAGGCTTTTTGGCTTGAGTATCGCGATTGGTTGAGTTTTGGTATCGCGATACCAAAATTCCCTTGTATCGCGATACTCGCGGAGGTATCGTATCGTCGGGTACCAATCTTGGTATCGCGATACCATTGTGGTATCGCGTCGCCAGGTTGGTATCGCGATCACACTTTACCTCGTGGTATCGTATCGCTACCTATCGTGGTATCGTATCGTTCGCTTGCCTGAGTCGTATCGCGATACCATCTTCAGTATCGTATTGCCTAGGTTCTCAGATATCGTATCATGAGGACCTTGGTATCGTATCGTCCCTGATTGTAGTATGGTATCGTTAATCCCAGCAAGTATCGTATCGCCCACTTACTAAGTATCGCGATACCATACCTAGTGTCGTATCTCGCAAGTTGGTGGTATCGTATCGCCACTTGTCCTGGTATCGTATCATCACATTGTTGGGAATCGTATCGCGATACCAAGTTGGTATCGTATCGGCGTATGCTCTAGTATCGTATCGCTTGAGCAAACTGGTATCGTATCACAGGGCTTCCAGTATCGTATCGTGTGAAAGAGGTGGTGTCGTATCGTGGCCAAAATCAGTATCGTATCGTCTCGGTGGTCAGGTATCGTATCGCGAGGATTGTTGGTATCATATCGTGGCAATAGTTCAGTATCGTATCGCCTGATATAACAAGTATCGTATCGTGTAGATTCAAGTATCGTATCGTGGCCAGCTTGGTATCACCCAGTGCAATATCGCCTGGAAGTGGTATCGGCTAGAGTGGTTGAAGCATTTTGTCAGGTAACTTGAGGCTTTGGAAGAGCTATTCAAGGAGAGTCTCTGAGACTTAGAGAGTCTTAGGAGGGTGAATGAACTTGAGGTCAGGGAGAGTGCTAAGTAGCCGAAAAAGTGTCATATCCTCAGTGGGAAGTGCTGCCTAGGTTAGTCACCACTCTGCCTATTCAGAGACCTCTAGTGACTCAGAGGAGGAAATACCCATGGCTTCGGAAGACATGCAGGGTCCAAATCCAAGTAGAAATTTCATGACTACTATAGAGGGAGATTACCGTACTTCCTTGCAGTATGGGTCTACCAATGCCTAGGAGATCCCCATCTACCTGGATGGCTTAAATAAATCTGTGGCTAGGATGGTAACTTCCATAAATGCCACAATCGTGCCCCGACCAACTGTCAAGTACGAAGGAGGAGCATACGTGGACAAAATTGGTCATATATACATCGTGACTGAATTTCCTGAAATGATCAATGAAAGGGGAGAATTAGTGGAACCAGAAAACTTCGGAAGAACAAACCCTGAAGAGCTAGTGACTACCCCTAGAGGCAGATCCCAAGTAACTCGAGTCTTGAGAGGAGACTTGATACCTCAAGACGACTATTTATTGGAAGCCTATATGATCCATGGATCAGACTTGCTGCTTCAAACAGACTTACCTGCTTCAGGGAGAGAAGAAAGCCCCATGATATTTTATGAGCTAAAGGATCCAGAAGATGAAGCTAGACTAACATACTTGGACAAAAATCAGAGGAGATATTGGCCCGTGGGTGCCTTAGACAGGGCTCGGCTGAGATATATGGGTGTGCCTGTATTCCCTCAGAGAGATCAGGCAACTACTTCGCAAAACCCTTTTGGAAATCAACAAGAGACAGAACATACCACGTCAGGACAGACCAGCCAACGAAGTGTGCCAAACCATACTCATGTGCAATTTGCAACTCCAGGAGTGCAAACACATAATGAGGCCCACGCAGGGGTAGGTAATCAGTACCGACCATCCATAAGACCACGACCACCAGTAGGAGGACAGTCGGGAATGCCCCCAGTTAGACCAGAAGTCCCTGTCTTCCCTGTAATGTCGAGACCGCCTGAACCAATGAGAAGACTGAGACCTATACAAGTGGCCAAGTGTGTAAGAAATCATTATGATGGATTAGGAGAACCTTACGATCACATTGCCGAATTTAAACAAGTTCTAAGGGCAGAACAAGTAGACGACTTCTTTGTGCAGTATGAGTCTTTTGGACTCACCCTCACAGGAACGGCTCTAACTTGGTTCCTGCCATTGGACCCTAATCAATTTGGGAACATGGAGCAATTCTTTCAAGAATTCATTGGGGAATTCACGAAGAGAGGGATCAAACACAATTCCGCATCTTTAATCCATAGTTTTAAACAGAACCCTCATGAAACAGTGAAAACAGCAGCTCAAAGATTCAATCAGTATGTGGATAGATGCCCTATTGCAGAGAGACCCACTCAACAAAAAATGATTTCATTATTTTTGGATGGACTCACGAATGGAACCCTAAGGACCTTAGTGTACGTGAAAAGACTACAAACTCTGAGTGAATGTCTTCAGGAATGCATTGACCTAGAAGATAACCTAGCTGAGGACCTCAAGAGGACACCCATCCCCACTAAATCAGAAGACTCACGAAGTACCATTACTTCCAACTCTAGTAATATGGAGGAATTGGCTGAATTATTGGCAAAAAAACTAGGACTCCAGGGACAAAGAACTTATCAACACCCAACTCAAAGAGTGCCTATGCTACGAAGATGTAGCCTATGTGGAGGAGATCACCCCACACACATGTGTGTGCGAGGAGGGACCGATGCACATCAAAACTACCCATACAACAGACAACACCAACTAGGAACCGCTTTGTACTGCCACATAGAACAAAAATACACTAATCACACCACTGAAAGTTGTCCATTCAATCGGCAAGCAAGACCATTCCAACCACCATAGTATCGACCATATGGATATCCACCTAGAGAGCAAGACAGAGAGATGCCCAGATACTATCCAACACCAGCAGGAGTATCAAGACCATATGAACAAGCACCATATCCACCACCACAGCAAGTGTTAGGACCACAACTGTCACAACCTCAGCAAGTAGTACCTGTGAAGTATACTCAGCCCGAAGAGAATTTGAAGAGAGCCATAGTGCCAGCATCATCTACAACTCAATGAGGAATCAGCAAACCCTGAATATGAGCTGCCACCAGGAGATTACTAACCATATCAAGCCAATATGTTAGATTACGAACCAACCTATGATTCGGCTTATTATGGATATGGAAACTATGACCCAAGCCATGGCACTGAGGTCACAACTCTAATGTATACCGCTCCTAAAGCACAACCACCCATGAGACCAACCATTAGACCACCTGTACCAAGAGGACCTTGTTATAGGTGCGGAGGAGACCATTTTATTAGAGAGTGCCCTCGACCTTACAATCCACCACCACCTAGGACTTCGGAAGGATATTGTAGTGATTGTGGAAAGGAACATCTTTTCAGAGATTTCCCTAAGAATCCAACCAAAGTCCAAGACACTGCACCTATCAATGTCATTGAAGTGATAGAAGGGTCTGGAAGTGATAAGGAATATATTGTGCCATTGAAGGCCATTACTAGAGCTCAGATAAGGCAACAAAAAGGAAAACAACCAGAACGGGAACAAGAGAGCAATAAAACCGTAAGTCCTAAAGTTCAGGTAGTGGAAGATTCTGAAGATCCACAAGAGAGTGCACAGAACAACAAAGCTCAAAAATGGAAGGAAAGAAGAGAAAAACTCAAAAATAAATGGACAAAAGATGAGAGACAAAAAAGTAAAAAACAAACCCGAAACAGAAGGGAACATAAAGAACAAGGGATCCGAGAGGAGACCCCGATGTCACCACTTATCCAAGAGAAAGAGAAACCAGGATCAATTCTAGCTGACCCAAAACTAGACGACTTAGACATGTGGCTGAAAGCTTACCACGCTAGAATTAAGACTGGGCCGAATATAGAGCAACACGAGAGACTTTACCCACAAGGGGAGCTGGAAAAGGAAAGACTAGCGATATGTAGGAAACTTATAGAGGTAGCACAAGCACCCCTAGAAAAGACTATCCCAGCTCTACCCGAGACAAGGATAACAGATGATCAATACGAGGAATGTGTCCAATCCCAAGGTAAAGAACTCAAGGAGAAGGAAAACATAGATGAGCAATTGGAAACTCAAGAGGAACCTGTGTCAATAATACCGGATTTAGAGGCAGAATGGCCGAAGGAATTATGGAAGAGACTTCGAGAAGAACAATGTAAGAAAAATGGAGTATCGAAACCTCCTTTCGAGGAAATAGATGTAGAAGTTTATCAACCCAGTACCATCTTAGAGGAAGCATATGAGGAAGTATCAAGACTCGATAGGAGAAGGGAGGAAACCCTGAGTATTTCCACCTTACCGAATTACATGGGAGAATACAAAAAGGAGTCTATAATAGTACGAGCACCCACAGTACATGGAAAAGGAAAAGGAAACTCAGAACAAAGTTCACACAATCTAACGGAACTCAAGAAAACAAAAGTACAATGCAAGTTGACTGTGGAAGAGTTGCTTCAACTTAAGCCACAATTATGGAAACAATTAGCAAGCCATTTAGAATTAGAGCCAGAGAAGGAAGGAAAGGAAGGAAAGGAAAAAGGGAACAAAGGCCTATTCAAGAAAAATGGGAATTACACAGGATTTTGAGACAATTGTCTCTGTCTCAATCTTTTACTTTTTGACTCATTCACATACTAGAACATGTTATTATCTTTTGATTGGAGTATATTAAATTGACAATTTATTATTGAGGATAATTGTATTGTAAATGGGGTATCAAGATTGGGCTTAAACTTAAGAAGTTAACATAGTAAGTAATATAAATGGGACTTGAATAATTCCCAAATTTCTTGAATAGGGCTTAACACCTCTAAAATACAAATCCCAATTGATAAAGTGGGAGATTTTAGTGAAGGAGACGAAGGTAATACGTGTCTGCATGTCACTTACAATGGGTACATGACCAAGGCAATACTAGACACAAGAGCTGGGGTAGGAATCGCTACCAAGGAAATTTGGGAGAAATGGGGAAAACCTGCCTTACGACCCACGCGCATGAAGCTCCAATTAGCAGACGGGCATGTGGAGAAACCCTTAGGAATATTGGAAAGAATCAAATTAACCACCTGTGGAGTAGAATTTGAACACACATTAGCCATTTGTAAGTTCGAAAAAGCTAACAACTATGAAATGATATTAGGGCGACCCTTTATGAGACAAATGTGAGTAGTGCAAGACTGGGGAAGAGATTCATTGTACCTACAACATCAAGCAAACACGACCAAGATAAACTTGCATACATTTGCTTATCGAGATGTCCCTCCACTACAGTGGAATCCCATACACAAGGAGGACGATGACCTATCCATGCATAGTGCTGGATCGAGCGATCAATCTTGGATGCACGAGGATGCTCAGTTATGGATGTGCAAAGAGGCCAAGAAGGAGGAGAATAAAAGACAACTGTGGCCGATAGGACATCCTAACTACCGACCAGTAGAGGACCCTGATTACATGCCTCAAATCTTTCCTGATGAGACCTTTGAACCGCATGGATGGATGGAAATCTTAGCCACCTTAGATGTGTGCGTGAATGAGGAAGTTTTGACAATGAACGAGTGCATAGATGAGGAAGGATATGATGTAAATCTTTATATGGTTGTCCTTCAAGAAGTAGAAGAAGGGGAAGTTTTGGAAAAAGAATGGAAAGAGAGGTATGAGAGTATAGAAATGGAACCGGAATTCGACTCCGAAGAGAGTTACCTATACACCATTCAAAGTAAAGAGGGACAACAACTAACAAAGATCTTAGCAATTGAGGCTGCTCCCATGGTACAAGAACAAGTGGAAGACATGAGTAAGACGGAACCGAAGCCAGATCTTTTTGAAGTTCCTGAACATTTTAAAAAATATGAAGTAGAAGAAAGAAAGGTAGCCATCCAAATGCCTAAACGAGAGGCTAGAGATGGAGAAGCATACGACAACAAAGAACAAACAAAAAAGATTGTGGTAACAGTGGAAGATGGAGAGGAGCGATGCACATACATAGGCAAAGATGTATCAATTGAAGAGGAAGAAGAACTCATACAACTTATCCAAGAATATAGAGATGTATTCGCATGGACATACAAGGATCTGAAGGGTGTCGAACCCACTATTTGTTCTCATCGAATACCAATGACGGCAGACGCAAAACCCTCTAAACAACGCCCTTATACGTATAATGAGGTTTATGCAGCCAAAATTAAGGAAGAAATTGACAAACTACTAGCTGCAGGATTCATATATGAGATAGAACACACCGAGTGGGTATCACCTTTAGTTGTTGTGCCGAAGAAAAATGGAAAATTGAGGGTGTGCATTAACTTGAAAAAGGTCAATGCAGCCACCATACGCGATAGCTATTCATTACCCATCAGAGACCATCTATTGGAGAGAGTAGCAGGAAAGGAAGTCTATAGCTTCTTGGATGGATTCTCCGGATACAACCAAGTAGCTATTGCTATTGAGGATCAACATAAGACCGCATTCGCAACCGAATGGGGAGTCTATGCTTTCAGAGTGATGCCTTTTGGACTCACTAATGCACCTGCTACTTTCCAACGATTGATGTGTCATGTTTTCAAGGAATTCCTGAAAAAAAGTATGGAAGTATATGTAGAGGATCTATGCACATACTCCAATCAAAGACACGAACATATTCCTGAGTTGAGGAAGATATTCGATAAATGTAGACAGTATCGAGTCTGCCTAAACCCGGAAAAGTGTGTCTTCATGGTGAGACAAGGGAAGATCTTAGGACACATAGTCTCAAGAAATGGAATATCCACGGATGAGGACAAGATCAAGGTCATTTTAGAGCTTCCTAGACCAAAGAATGCGAAAGAGGTACAAGCCTTTATGGGACATTGTGGATATTACCGTCGGTTCATTCACATGTATGCCATAATAGCCAAACCCCTGTATGGTCTCTTAACTCAATTCACTTGGACTGAGGAGTGCAAGAAAGAATTCAATGAATTAAAAAAGAGACTTAGCACAGCCCCAATTCTGAAAACGCCCAATTGGAACAAGCCGTTTCATATTCACGTGGATGTGTCTAATTATGCCATCGGATGTATCTTAGCCCAATCGGCCGATGAAGGAAAGCTAGATCACCCAATTGCCTATGCGAGTAGACAACTAAATCAAGCGGAAAGGAATTATACCACTACTGAACAAGAAGGGTTAAGAATGGTCTACGCAGTGAAGAAATTCAGATACTATCTTTTAGCCAACAAATTCAAGTTCTTCATAGACCATCAGGCCTTACTGTACTTGGTTAATAAACCCTGTAACACGGGAAGATTAGTAAGATGGTTCTTACTGTTAATGGAGTTCGACTTCGAAGTGGTGGTAAAAAAGGGAAACACGCATGTAAGAGCAGACCACCTTTCTAGGTTAACCCATGCATAACCGCCAAGTGGAATGCCCGATGATCTGCCAGATACTTACTTGTTCAATCTGGAAGTATGTCCAAAGTGGGCAGAGAAATTAATTCCTATACTCACCCATGGCCCACAACACTCAATCAATAAGAATAGCAAAAAGGAAATTCTTCAATCAAGAAATTTGCACACTATTGCTGGAAGTGTGTACTATAAGGAACCCAATGGAGTGTTGCTAAGATGTGCCGAGGAGGATGAACAAAAGCAACTAATTGAGCAAGCACATGTGAACAAATGGAGAACACACCAAGGAACGTATGGAACCATTCAGGAATTGAAAAGATTAGGAGTGTACTAGCCTGACATGCCCAAGGACGTCCATGACTACGTGAGTAATTGTGCAGAATGCCAGGAGACAATCCCGGAGGATCATATGTCCATACCATTTTCAACCATAGCACCCAATTGGAGTCAAACATTGGTTAAATTTCTAAAGAACAGAGAACATGAGGAGGGAATAAGTTTGACTAGAAGACGATCCATAGAAGAAATGAGCAAGGATTACGTACTTATGGGAAAACAATTGTTTAAGAGAGAAAAGGATAACCAATTACGATTATGCGTGCATGAAGGAGAGTATCTACCCATACTAGAGATGGCACACGCAGGTGCCGCGGGAGGTCATTTTTCAGCTGAGAGAACTGTCAAAATGATCCTCTTCACCGGCTTGTGGGGGCCAACTCTACATATGGATGCGGAGACTTATGTACGAAGCTGTGAAACGTGCCAAAGGGCTAAATACCCAATTAGGAGAGATGACATGCCATTAAGACCTATGGTGTGTGCGAGAGCATTCTCCAAGTGGGGTATTGACTTCATAGGACCCATCAACCCACCAGCCAAAGGCTCTCATGCGGAGTACATCATAGTAGCCACAGATTACTTGACCAAATGGGTAGAAGCAAAAGCTACGAAAAAAAACGATGCTCAAACCACCGCTAAATTCCTTTTTGAGAATATATTCACTCGTTTCGGATTACCAATTGAGATTGTGAGTGACCGAGGAACGCACTTCCTTAATGAAGTAATAGAGTCGCTAATGAATGAATTTTTAGTGATTCACAAGAAATCAGCCCCATACCATCCCCAAGCCAATGGACAAGCTGAAAGTTCCAACAAGGTACTGTGTACAGTATTGACAAAGATTGTCAATGATGGAAGGTCAGATTGGGACAAACAATTGCATCACGCAATTTGGGCCTTTCGGATTGCATATAAAACGACTATTGGAACTACCCCATTCAACTTAGTGTATGGGCAGAATGCAATCTTGCCAATTGATTTTTTAGTGCCGACGTTGAAAGTTTCCCAATAGTATGAATGGAACGGACATGAATTATCCCAACAATTAGACCAAATCGAGAAACTACATGAAACTAGATTACAAGGAGTGGTAGGAATTTATGCAGCCAAGAGAAGGCAAAAGGCATATTAAGACGCTCACATAAAAGACAAAGGACTTAAGGAAGGAGACTTGGTGTTGGTATACACTTTAAAGCAACATGCAAAGAAGCTACAAAAACGCGGATATGGACCTTTGATAATCAATAGGATCTCTACTAGTGGAGCGGTTAATCTGGCCACTATAGATGGAGACATTCTTCCTAACTACATAAGCGGATGTAGAGTGAAACGATTCATGGAGCCATTGACGGACCAAATGCTAGCATGTCTAGTAGGGGCTCAACATGGGAAGAGAGAGGAGGAACGAATTAGAGAGGAGGCTCGACACGAGGCCTTGGAACGTATTAGGAAAAGGAAAGAATGGATTAGGCAGAGAGACGAACGCTATCTCCAAGGAGAGGAGCCCATCCCTATGGCTAATTACCAAGTCCATAACTCTGATACAACGGGTGCTTGCAGGACACAACCTTACCTAAACCTAGGGATTGGCAAGACAGAGTACAAGTTGATAGACGCCTTGATAGACTCAGGAGCAGGACTTAGTTGCATATGTAATACAGTCATAAAAGATCTACAAATGATTATGAGTCCCACAAAAGCCCAATTGAGAGGAATTGGAGGTCAAACCCTAGAATGCATTGGAACAGCGATAGTGTCTCTCCACCTAGGAAGTTCTTCCATGGAACAACGAGTATTAGTGTGCAGAGACAAGGATTTAATAGAGGATTTGATCCTAGGATAGGACTGGATCATTGAGAACGAAGTAAGCATCAACCTAGCTCAAGGCTATGTTTCTGCCAAGATCGGGCACAAAGAAATTTTCAGCTTATTAGGAGAGAAGCCTTTACTTCAACCAAAGGTAGTCGAGAGTTTTGAGAGCTGCCAAGAAAAGACACTGGAAAGTGATCCCAATCCTCATATCTCAGAAACCAATCTAGAAGACAAAGAAAGTTCAAACTATACAATGTCTACAGAAGAATCGAAATCACCACATTCAGGTGAGGAACAGCAAGCCACTAAGGAAACCAACTCTCCTGGAGCTCCTCACCCAGCCAAAAGATCACCATATTGGAAAACAACAAGCAGATACTCGTATCAAGGGTGTTGATATATTTAGGTAGTGATGTGTGTGAACACTCTAGGACCGCCGGGGCACTTTTTTCCCTCTTTAGGAGGTTTTTTTCCCCCGGCTTGTATATACGCCTATTGCCCTAATGGGCTACTTATCTTTGTACATTCTCTAGTAATACATTCAGTATTGTGTGTTTGTGCTCCAAGCTTCTTCTTCTTCCTTGTGTTGTTCGCGTGCTTCCACAGACGTCTATCTCCAACAATTGGTATCAGAGCAGGTTGTCGCTTCTTCTAGGGCACCATCGACACTCCTCCGTTTGCAATCTCAGATTCGCAGGAAATTTGGTGAGCATACTCAGGGTGTTTCCGAGATCAAAACTGCTTCGCTCTATGTACCGAAATTACGATCTGAGCTCGTTTCGGCCTCTGAACGCACTATCGCAGCGCTTGTGCAGGATATTTCGTCCTTTTGTGCCAAAGGTATATACCAGTTTCTATTCGCCAATTTAAGCGTCTCGAAGTCTGCTACAGGTCTCGCAGAACTTGTCTGGGCAGTTCCATTCAACTTTTTGAGATACACTCAATTTTTTGCATCAAGGTATTTTAGTCACCGGCCATGGCTGAAAGCAGTGATGTATTCTGTATGTTGGTTGTTGAGGATAAGTTGGATGGTATCAACTACCCATTATGGGCTTATATGATGCGACATGTATTGGTTGCAAAAGGACTGTGGAACATTGTGTAGGGTGTTGAAAGACGTCCTATTACACCTACGACTACAGGTACTACAAATACAGGTGCTGGAGGTGCTGGAGCTGATGAAGATGGTGTCGAAGATGATATTGTGCAAATTCCTGTTCGTGCTGCTGTTTCTGTTGCACCTACTGCAGAGCAGATTCGTTGGGATGGCAGAGATGCCCAGGCACATGCATTGATAGCTTTGTCTATCAAACGTGCCATTATTCCTCACATACGCTCTTTCAGAACAGCTAGGGATGCTTGGGATACACTTACCACATTGTACCAAGCTAGGAATGAGGCTCGTGTTGCTTACCTCCGAAAACAGTTGGAGAGTGAGCACATGAATGAAGGTGATTCTATGGATAGTTTCTTAACGAAGATCAAAGATTTGAAGGAACAGTTGATTTCTGCTAATGAGGTTATACCAGATAGCTCACTTGTGCAGACCGTTCTGAATGGTCTTCCTGATTCATATCAGAGTTTTGCTTCTACTCTTCGGTTGATGATGAAAGGCAATCCAAATGCCTTGTCATTTGAGGAGTTAGTCTCTGTTCTGTTGCAGGAAGATCAGTCCAGGCAGAACAGGTCCATTATGCGTGTTGCAGATCAAGCTTTCCTGGCTAGTCAGAAGGGCAAAGGAAAATGGAGCTCTTCTACTAGTAAGCAGAAATCTGCAAATGCTGCACATTCAAAGAACCAAGACAAAGATGAGAAAAAATCAGAAAAGCAGAAATTGTTTTGTAAGTACTGTAAAGGCAATGATCATATCATAAAGAACTGTCCAAAACTGGCTGCTAAAGAGGCAAAGAAGAAAGAGGCTGGAATGGTTGTTGCATAGGCCTCTACACCAAAAACAGAGTTTGCAAATCTTGTGCAGGAAGAAGAATGGGCGTTTACTACTGTCTGCAATTTTGACCCATCTTCTCATGATCAGCGCATGTCTGCAATAGACTCAGATGTTTGGTACTTTGACAGTGGGGCGACCAAACATATTACCTCGCAGCGTAGTTTCTTCTCTTCACTCGAGCCTGCCCCTACAGGGAATACTGTTACATGCGCCAACAACTCCTCTTATCCTGTTATGGGAGTTGGTAAGATCATTTAGACTACTGCTGATGGTATTTCTTTCACTTTGTCAGATGCTTTATTTGTGCCAGGGATAAAAAAGAATCTGTTATCAGTTTCTGCATTAGCCAAGATTGGCTTGGTTGTGAAATTTGTTGATGACAGGTGTACAGTTCATGATCTCTCAAATGGCAATGTAATTATTACTTCTGGCATTTTATGTCGTGGGCTGTATAAGCTCATAGACTATGAAAGATCTGTGAATGATTCGGCATGTGCAGTTCAAGATTCTCAGGCTATGTCAGATGCAAAGCTTTGGCATGCACGCTTTGGTCATCTGAATTTTGCTACTTTGCTACGCTTACAGAAATCTGAAATGGTGTCCTCTTTGCCCAAACTTGAGGCACCTGGAAAACATGTTTGTGAAGGCTGTATTTTGGGCAAAATGCAGCGTTCTTCCTTTCCAAAAGATGGTTCAGTTCGGGCTACGCAGAAATTGCAGCTTGTACATAGTGATGTCTGTGGTCCTATGCAGACACCCTCTTTTGGAAATTACCTTTACTTCGTGACTTTCATTGATGATTTTTCCAGGCATGCATGGGTATATCCACTCAAAGCAAAGTTCGAAGTGTTCATGTGCTTCAAACAGTTTTTGGTTTTGGCTAAAAATTTGTCAGCATGTAAAATGGGCACCCTCCGTTCTGATCGAGGGGGGGAATATATGTCTTCAGATTTTAATGCATTTCTGGCTGAACGTGGGATAAAATACCAGTGTACAGTGCCGTATACACCTCAAGAGAATGGAGTTGCTGAACGGAAGAACAGGTCTCTCATGGAGATGGCGAGGTGTATGGTCAAGAGTCAGGCTTTACCTCATAGTTTCTGGCTTGAGGCTGTCATGTGTGCAACATATGTACTGAACAGGTGTCCCACTAAAGCGTTGCAATCTATCACTCCATATGAGGCTTGGCATGAACGCAAGCCATCTGTTGCTCATCTCGTGTTTTTAGTTGTTTGGCATATGCATTAGTGCCTGAACAACATCGCAGAAAATTGGATGATAAGGCAGTAAAATGTATTTTTGTGGGGTACAGTTCTGAAAGTAAAGGCTATTGTCTGTATCATCCACAGACTAAACGCATTCTGGTTAGCCGTGATGTTGTCTTTGTGGAAGATCCTATTCAGCCATTGCTTTCATGTACTAAGGAGACATCTGTTAGCTCCAAAGACATGTATGATACGTTGATGCCTCTTTTTACAGGTGGACAATCTAGTGCTGGTCCTAATGAGGCAACTTCTTAGCCCTTGCAGGTTTCATATGATGATGCAGATCATTCTATTTCTGATGTAGATTTACATGATGCACTTGTTGATGAGAGAGCTGATATTGAGCAAGCAAAAACTATGCCAAAATGGCTCGTGCAGACTTTGTGTGACAGCAAATTAGATGCACCTTTGTCATATCGTACTCGTTCAGGCTCTCATAGTGCCTCCTTTGCATCAGATTGCTATGCTATGGCTGCGTCTAGTCTCTATGATGAGAATGAGCCTGTTTCTTTTGATGAAGCACAGAATTTAGAAAATTGGATGGCTGCCATGCAATCTGAATATGATGCTATAATGAAGAATGGTACATGGTCTTTATGTGACTTGCCTCCTGGCAAGAAGGCCATTGGCACTAAGTGGGTATACAAGCTGAAGCGTAAACCTGATGGTACAATTGACAGGTATAAGGCTAGGCTTGTTGCAAAGGGTTATGCGCAGGAAAGAGGCATTGATTTTGATGAGACCTTTGCACCTACATGCCGTATGACTACTGTTTGGAGCATTTGTGCAGATCATTCTATTATGCCAAAATGGCTGGTGCAGACTTTGTGTGACAGCAAATTAGATGCACCTTTGTCATATCGTACTCGTTCAGGCTCTCATAGTGCCTCCTTTGCATCAGATTGCTATGCTATGGCTGCGTCTAGTCTCTATGATGAGAATGAGCCTGTTTCTTTTGATGAAGCACAGAATTTAGAAAATTGGATGGCTGCCATGCAATCTGAATATGATGCTATAATGAAGAATGGTACATGGTCTTTATGTGACTTGCCTCCTGGCAAGAAGGCCATTGGCACTAAGTGGGTATACAAGCTGAAGCGTAAACCTGATGGTACAATTGACAGGTATAAGGCTAGGCTTGTTGCAAAGGGTTATGCGCAGGAAAGAGGCATTGATTTTGATGAGACCTTTGCACCTACATGCCGTATGACTACTGTTTGGAGCATTTGTGCACTTGCAGCCCATCATGGTTGGAATGTACATCAGTTGGACATTAAAACAACATTTCTGAATGGTGACTTACATGAAGAAGTGTATGTTTTTCAGCCCCGTGGCTTTGTGCAGAAAGGGCATGAAAACCACGTGTGCAGGTTAAAGAAGGCATTATATGGTTTAAAGCAAGCACCACGTGCTTGGTATGAGAAGATACATGCCTATCTGGTTGCACATGGTTTTGTGAACAGTCCAATTGAAAGCACCTTATATGTTAAGCGTGCTAATGATGTGCTTCTGATCATTGTTGTCTATGTTGATGACATGTTGCTCACTGGTCCTATTGAGAAGCATATTGCTGATTTCAAGGCTGATTTGCATACCTCATTTGAGATGTCTGATTTGGGGCATTTGCATCACTATTTGGGCATTCAGTTTATGCAAGTTGATGGTGGAATGGCTTTGTGTCAAACGAAATATATTGACACATGATTGCAGCGTTTTGGCCTTGAAGACTGTAAGCCTATTGCCACTCCTATGGAGACAGGTTTACGATTGAGTCTTCATGATGCTGGAGATGCATTTGATGCTGTTCTCTATCAGTAGGCTATTGGATGCTTGATTTACTTATGCATTACTTGGCCAGATATTCAGTTTGCTATCTCACAGATGAGCAGGTTTATGCATTGCCTAGGAGTCATGCATTGGAAGGCGGTTAAATGCATCTTTCGCTACTTGAGTGGTACTCGGCTACTTGGGTTGTTTTATCCCAAGGGGGGATCACTACCGCCAGATTTGCATGCTTTTTCTGACTCAGATTGGGGTGGTTGCTATGACACTCGTGTGTCCACCAATGGTTTTTGCTTCATGCTTGGTAGCTCATGTATATCTTGGTTGAGCAAGAAGCAGCCTATTGTGGCCACTTCCAGTTGTGAGGCTGAGTATAGGGCAGCTTTCACAGCGACTGTTGAGTGTGTGTGGCTCAGATGCCTTATGGCTGATTTGGGTGTTGGCCAGTCTTCTGCCACCACCATCTTCACTGACAGTCAGAGCACATTGGCAGTTGCGAGGAACCCTATGTTCCATGCTCGCACTAAGCACATTGAGGTGCATTATCACTATGTCAGGGAGAGGTTCTCTGCTGGGGAGATCAGCTTGGCATATGTGCCCACGCAGGAGAACATTGCAGACCTTTTCACGAAGGCTCTGCCTAGGGAGAAGTTTGAAGCTTTCCGCAAAGCTTTGGGCTTACTTCCTTTTGTGGAGTGATTTCCACATAGCTTGGCACTTCCTTATACATGAGTGCCAGCTCCTTGTTCACCGCATCACTCCCAGGGGGGATTTGTTGATATATTTAGGTAGTGATGTGTGTGAACACTCTAGGACCGCCGGGGTACTTTTTTCCCTCTTTAGGAGGTTTCTTTCCCCCGGCTTGTATATATGCCTATTGCCCTAATGGGCTACTTATCTTTGTACATTCTCTAGTAATACATTCAGTATTGTGTGTTTGTGCTCCAAGCTTCTTCTTCCTTGTGCTGTTCGCGTGCTTCCGCAGACGTCTATCTCCAACAAGGGGAAGGACAAATACAAGTGGGTACGCAAGGATCAGGTGCAAAACGAGAAGAAGTCAGCACCCACACTTAAGAAGAAAGCAGAAATCAAAAAGTCAGCTACACCAAAGTCCACACCAACAGGACTCTTGCAGGTATGGATCCCCAAGCCTTTGATTGAAGCTCAGAGATCACGCCAACAGATATGGATTCCCAAGAAGGTCACACAAGCAGCTAAGCAGGCAATAAGCACTCAGGAGGACGCAATACATCAGAAAAAGCAAATGACACAACCACATCAGATTCGTCCCAGAAACAAGAAAAGAACCATCTATACTACTAGAACTCTAATGGTAACAAAGAGAACACATGAAGCCCAAAGAATCAAAGAAACAAAACGACCTCTCTCAGTGGTCACGAAATGGATTTGGAAACCCAAGCAACTGCAAGGAGTGGACAATCGAAGCAACAGAGATTCCCATTGCACTCATGAAGCCTCTAATGCACCTCAAGTACACACGTTTTTGGTGTCGTTGTCGGGTGCACAATACGAGGCCAAGCATTCGGCACATGATGTACATTATAAAACTAGTGGTGCACATTCGCCAAGTGGAATTAGGTCATAGCTTCAACTCTCCTAGGAATGCACATATTGTGTACATAAATAAAAGCTTCGGCTATACTAACGATTGTGTTTTTTTCAAGAATATAAGAAAAAAAAAGTGGTAAGAGATCTCACCTATGGAATCATGGGAAACGGAGTGATGAGCGACAACAACACACTGCAATGCACTACACTAATTGCTATACTTCCTTTCAAGCTAATGCACTTTTCATTACAAGTGCAGATGGCTTCTAAAGACTCGGAGGCTACGATTCAGGAGGAGGCACAGGAATTTCCTCCCCAAAGTCTCACAAAAGCCAAAGGACATTGGTTTAGAGAAGAACAACCAACAGGAGAGTATCTCTTCCTGGCGAATATAAAGATCATGGATACAGATCATCATTTTCCGATTATGTCTCAAGACTTCCGAGTGTTGCATGAACTACCATCTACAATCACCATAATGAAGAAAGCATGAATTCATAAATATTTCGAATTGCCCATATATAAGCCCGACTTCCAAAGATGCACGCAAGTCATGAACACCTTACAGCCTGCACTGCATGATCCATTAGTGCCCGAGGCTAGGGTGATGGATAAACAAGGCAAATGGGTTGTCATCCAATTTACACATGATCTGATTAAGGAAGCATTCGGATGGGAGAAAGACGGTGTCACGGTGGTAAAAGAAGAGAGTCGCGGAGCCAAGACACGAACATTCATAGATATTAACAGAATAGACATAGAAGAGGAATTCAGACTAATCCACCAACATTTCTGCTTCCCAAATATGCATCGATACATGGCTCCTCAAAAGATTATAGTCCAATTGCTCTCCCATGCCATCAAACAGATTGGCAACCAGATTAATATGACTCCCTACATACAAGATTCTTGACTTTCTTGACAACTGGGTCAGACCTAGTTGTACTTCTACCTCCCAGACTTGTCTTTAGTACATTAAGTACTCCAGACTGATGGTTCTTGGGATACGTTTCACCGGATCGAGTAACCGGCATGTATCATCTTTTGTACTAATTGCGTAGTATCACTACCGACTAAATATTTATAATCACGTTTCCTCAGTTTTTGCAACAATCTGGTTCTGTTGCTACTTCCGAAAAACGAACCGTAATCTTGATTTTCGGTTCTGACAGACGAATGACGATCTTGATGCCACTTTCCCACAGATAACACTTTCGTCAGGTAAATGGCAATCTTGATGCCACCTTCTCACAGACGGCGCCAAGTGTTAACTGTTAGATGTTAAACCGCTTCATTCTAACTATCAGAAGAGCATTTAACCGACCTAAGTGGGTTCTTGGGAGTCGTAGGGGTCTGTTAGACAGAGGCCCTATACTTAGTTCCCAAAATAACTGATATCTACTGTCCTTAAACCGTGTCGACACAGTCTTAGCTCAGTTATCAGTAGCAACTAGACTATACCAAACTTATCGGTACCTTGGTACCAAATTACTTCAAGCTAACATCCTACTGTAATAGTACAATAACCCATCCTTCATTAAGACAGTGCTCATACTCAAGCAACCGCATCACAGAAGGTATCTACGGGTTCAACTTACAGTATGAAGACTATCACACCCTGGAATTACCCTTAATCCTAGGTAATTTCTCACCGTACAAGTGCAGATCGAGATCAGCACTACTTCTGCACAATGCTCTAGGGAAGATCACTACAGTCACACATACTTAGCAGTTCAACAAGGAGAAGAACACTACGTCATACAACTTAGCAGAACAATGCGTCATAACGATCCACAGTAACTCTTCCAGACAACGATCCAATGTCTTATTGAATGGATTAAATTCACCGGGTAACCGAGATTGACAGATAACAACACAGAACACCACAGAGTACGCAAAACTCAGACAAGATGCACTACCGCAACACTTAAGATTCACTGTGCAAACTCAATCAAGAAAGAATAACACAGCTACACACGACGACCCAGAGTACTCAGAAACTAAACAACACACACTACTGCAACATTCAAACAGACAACCAGACGAACAGTCTGGTGATAATACCAAAATTAGACCAAAAATTCCCCGCGCTCTCCACGCCCCCGGAGCAGTTCTTTTCATTGCTTTATAAAGATTTACAAATATGCGTGTAACAACCTTTCACGCGTGTTTTACAAAGATTTCCGTTACATCTGTCCCACTCCGACGGCCGACTAACACATACCAAAACTCAACTGGACACGATACTTGGAGATTTTAACACCCAAATTAAAAAATTATTGCACATATGTGTACCTTTGTCCTCCTTGTCACTCCTATCAGCCTGTAGATGCAAAATCACCCTCCAATCTCACGATACCACTGCCGCCATACCAAACGTAGGTCACTTTAGCCCGCGCAATACTGAATGAAATTTCTGGAGTAATGATAGGTTTTCAAGAACGTTTCTTCAATGTTTCAGCTCTAAACACCCTCTACACTTGTTCCTCACAACCACAAGTGAAAAAACCAGGTGAAGATACGGTCCAAAATGGAAAAGATCAGAGAATATGAAGATGGGAGAAGATGGTGATGAAGGAGAAGATGATGAAGAAGAAAAACTCAGAAACTGAACTGAAAATGGTTACTTTTTACCTTGCAACGTCGCTACTATATGTCTTACCATCACACGCTCATCTTCCAAGCTCTCTCCCTGGCAACGACGCCAAATTTCGTGTCACTCTAGCACAATGGTGAGTACCAACGTGAGGCGATACACCTCATAAATGTCAATCCGTGGAGACGTGAGGACTGGTATGAAGACCATGAGCGAATGATGGCATAAGTGCGTGAGTGAAAGCACAAAAGCATGCACACACATACACACACGTGCACAAGGTAAAAGCAGAGAGTGGAACAATGGAAAGCTTCGATTACAACAGAAATCTCTTACAAAGCTCAAAACTACAACAAGCTAACCCCAAAAATGAGCTCTTGAGGCCGTTTTTTAGTTTTTTGAGTGGTTTTGGCCTCTCCAGACCTAGTGTGGCCTAGTTAAATAATAGGTTCCAGGGCTTATTTGGGGGCTCAAACGGAGTCTAAAAATTATGAAAATTGGTAGGATGATAGTTCTAATACTCATCAAGCTCGAGGACTCCTCGGCTTGAACACAATGGATTTGCAAAAATGGAAAATGGTATTTAGAATGGCTTTTAGTGATAAAAATTACTATTTTTATAGGGATTTCTTCTAAAAATTTGACAGATGCTTCTTGGAGATCCCCACTTGCTCCTTCTTCTTGTGTGTCCACTTCCTTGATGCGCTTCCATGCTTTGTCCTTGACCTTGAGCTCCAACACTCCCCCCCTCTTGAGTCTATCGTCCCTAATAGATGCTTGTTGGAGCTCCCTACTTGCTCCTTCTTCTTGTGTGTCCACTTCCTTGATGCGTTTCCATGCTTTGTCCTTGACCTTGAGCTCCAACAGAATCAAAGAACAGGAGCTAGCCACTGAAATTGTACAACACTACATTGATCACCCAGTGGAACAAAGGTTTGTCAAAGATGACAGACGCTAGGGGGGGAGACTGTTGGCATCATACGCTAAGAAGCAAGTACGGGCATACATGCAGATCTAGCACTGAGGCAACCCCTCAATTTTTTTCAGTCCTTGCAGTATTTTAAAAGTGATTCTCATCACTGAAAACCATTGTAAATAGCATTTCACCTTTTTGTAGCTCCATTTTGTGCAAGTCGAGGAGTCCTCGAGCTTAAGGAGCTTTAGTAGTATTTGCCTACCAAGTTTCATAATTTTTAGAGGTCATTTGAGCCTCCAAAATAGCTTAGGGACCTAATTTTTAACTAGGCCGGACACTAGCTCTAAACAGGACCAAAGCTAGTAAAAAATTATAAATAGAGCTAGAGAGCTCATTTTTGAGGCTAGCTTGTTGTAGATTTGAGCCTTGTATGAGAACTCTCTTGCAATAGAAGTGATTCCATTGTCTCTCTCTCTCTTTTTGTTCTTGCCTTGTGTGCACGTGTGTGTGTATGTGTGTGTATGTTAGTGTGCTTCTCACTCACACACTTGTGCATTCACTTGCTCGAGGTCTTCATACCATCCTCATGTCTTCCCGGATTGACATTAAAGGAGGTGCTACTCATCACTGAGCTACACCAAATTTTAGTGCCGTTGTCGGGGATTCGAGCTTTGAGGATGAGCGTGTGATGGTAAGACATAGAGAGGACGTGTTGGAA
Organism: Ceratopteris richardii; assembly: GCA_020310875.1. Lineage (NCBI taxonomy): Eukaryota > Viridiplantae > Streptophyta > Polypodiopsida > Polypodiales > Pteridaceae > Ceratopteris > Ceratopteris richardii. Next base: position 36,978,869 of record CM035417.1, read on the forward strand.
TGGTAAGTAGTAAGTAATTTTCTTGTTTTTTCATCATTTTCTCCATCTCCATCTCCATCTCCATCTCCATCTCCATCTCCATCTCCATCTCCATCTCCATCTCCATCTCCATCTCCATCTCCATCTCCATCTCCATCTCCATCTCCATCTCCATCTCCATCTCCATCTCCATCTCCATCTCCATCTCCATCTCCATCTCCATCTCCATCTCCATCTCCATCTCCATCTTGTGAAGAGATGGATAGGTATGTGCTTGAAGATGAAGAGGTGTTGCAAAATCCTTGATCTACACTAGCCAAATGAACTCCAGAAGTATATGGTGGGCCCTTTTAGCTTGCCAATGGATGTATTAGACACCCTATGTACCTTGGAAGATCACTCTCAAAGAGATAGATCAAAACAGATAAGTTGGAGTTAGCTGAGAGGTGAAAACTTGCTATTCTTGGTTCATACACATGTCTAGTGTTTTACATAATTCTCTGAGCACAGTAGCAATTAGCTTAATTCCTCTTGGGGAACTCTAGGTAACGTAAAGAGCTAACTTTCAAGAGTAATCTCATAAAAAATAATGAACCACACACTGAGAATGAGTTTTAACAACTAATGACATCATCCCGATTTTCACGGGCTGCGATAGTTTGAGACCAGTGAGCCGAAAAATCAACATAACTCAAAATGTAGGAATCCAATGATTATGACCATTTGTATGTTTATACTAGACAGTAATTTGAATCCAACAAGCTTTAAATCACTGAAATTGGATAAGTAACCACTGAGAAACACCTCTGACAAGATGAGTGGAAAAGTCGGGTACCTGACAGAGAAGTGAAAATGCACAGACACTGTTGACTTCAACTGAACATAACTGAAGATTGCAACATTCAAATGACATGAAAATTTGTGAGCATATAGTACACTTATAGAGCTAACTTTACCAAGTTAAATCACTGAAAATGATGCACCAAGCTCAGAGAAAACATCTCTGCAAGCTGACTGAGAAAAACTGAGAGTAATGGCAGTGAGTAGTACACTTCACAAGAACATGGAAAGATGAACTCAAATAATCATGAAAATGAAAGTATATTGCTTGTACAATACAATGACTTACTGATACATATGTGTGCCTTGTAATCACACCTTGATATGGCATAAAGCTCAGCTCTTGGAGGTCTTCACATAGGTCTCTCTAACCACGACTAAAACTGCCATCTATTTATAATTGAGTTTGGGAGGCTAACTTCCCTCAATCACTCTCCAATCAATCAATGATTGATTTGATTCTCTACCTACCACAAATCACGAATTCGTGGCTCCTCTTTCCATTCTTGATCAAGTGGACTCAACCACTTAAGATTCTTTCACTTTTACATTAAGTAAACTCTTCAAAAGTTACAAGAGGTAGTTCACAAGTGAACTTTACATAGTCTTCATTTTAAGGCTTTTTCTATGACTTTGTGGGACTCAAGCCAATACTTAGGCTTGTCATAGACTTGCTCCAACAGCTCCCCCTCAAGCCAAGTATGCTTGAGGTCTTCAATCTTCCAAGACTACCTACAAACCAATCATAGCCTTGAATTTGCAAAGCTTTGTACCATCCAATGCTTTGGTTAGAATATCTGCACATTGTTGATGAGTGGACACATATGATATTTGAATCTCTTTGCTTAGAACCTTTTCTCGTACATAGTGATAATGAACTTCAATATGTTTAGTCCTTGCATGAAAAATAGGATTAGCAGCCAAATGAATAGAACTCATATTGTCACCAAAAGTAGTTGGAGTTCCAAACTCCAATCCAAGATCTTTGAATAATGTCTTCATCCACATAGCTTCTTGTGTAGCTATGGCAAGACCTCTATATTCAGCTTCACTAGAAGAGAGAGCAATTGTGGGTTGCTTCTTGGATGACCATGAAATAAGCTTTGAACCTGCAAAGGTAAGATAACCTGAAGTGCTCCTTCTATCTTCCTTGGAGCCAGCCCAATCTGCATCAAAAAATAGCTTCAAACCTAAATCAGATACATAATCCACCACTTTTTGGAGTAAGTTCCCCTACGCTGGTGTTGGCATACAGGTCATATGAAGAGCATACAGGTACAATAGAGCAATCATGCACAATACGGCAACAAGGCCTAACCATTTTTTCCAAGGACCATTCACAACTCAAGTGATTTTAATCACTACACAAACATTGTAAATTCCCTTTTTGGTAGAATAGACTCCATTTTTTTCAAGCCGAGGAGTCCTTGAGCTTGAGGAGTATTAGAATTAGCTACATATCAATTTTCATAATTTTTAGACTTCGTTTGAGCCCTCAAATAGGCTCTAGAACCTAATTTTTAACTAGGCCGGACACTAGGTCTGGACAAGGCCAAAGCTAGTGAGAAAACTATAAAAAGAGCTAGAGAGCTCATTTTTGAGGTTAGATTGTTTGTGAATTGAGCTTATGTAAGAGACTTTTTGACTAATGCAAAGAACTCCATTGTTTCTCTCCTTGTTCTTGCCTTGTTTGCGCTTGTGTGTGTATGTGTGTGCATGCTTGTGTGCTTCTCACTCACACACTTGTGCCTTCACTCACTCATAGCCTTCATACTAGTCCTCATGTCTCCACGGATTGACAATTATGAGGTGAATCTTCTCACGTTGGTACTCACCATTGTGCTAGAGTGACACCAAATTTGGCACCGTTGCCGGGGAGAGAGCTTCGAGGACGAGCATGTGATGGTAAGACGTCGAGTTGAGACATTGGACTTATAGGTAATATCCTTTCTTTTCCTTATTTTTCTTCATTTTTTCTTATTTTTGCAACACGATCATCACCATCATCATCCTCACAATCTCCCACCTCCATCTCCATCTCCACAAAAACTTCAGTTTTTTGGTCATATTCCACTCCCCACCTCATTTTCCTCATTTCATTTGTGAGAGAGAGCGAGAGAGAGCTTGCGTGCTATCTGTTTTTGTGTGTTTTTTTGAGCTTTTGCTGTAGGAACTAGCTGTACCACCTTCTCCAGCAGCTTGCGCAGGTACGGCAGACTCTGCACAGGTCCCGAGACGACGACTTCTGTCTGTTGCGACAGACAGAAAAACCTGATATTTTGTGATTGCGTGTTTGGCACGGTAACCTACACCATTAGAGCACTCCAAATCACTAGAAGTTTCTCAAAAATTTGCGTTTTTTCAGTCTATCACGACAGACACCGTCTATCGCGACAGACACCGTCTATCGCGACAGACCAAAACCACGACAGACGATAGACACCGTCTATCGCGACAGACACCTGTCTATCGCAACAGACAGAGACCCACGACAGATTCAGTCTATTAAGACAGACCAAAACCACGACAGACGACAGACACCGTCTATCGCGACAGACACTGTCTATCGCGACAGACACCGTCTATCGTGACAGACATCGTCTATCGCGACAGACACCGTCTATCGCGACAGACCAAAACCACGACAGACGATAGACACCGTCTATCGCAACAGAGAGAGACCCACGACAGATTCAGTCTATCGCGACAGACACCGTCTATCGCGACAGACCAAAACCACGACAGACGATAGACACCGTCTATCGCGACAGACACCGTCTATCGTGACAGACCACTCTATCGCGACAGACACCGTCTATCGCGACAAACACCGTCTATCGCGACAGACACCATCTATCGCGACAGACCACTCTATCGCGACAGACACCGTCTATCGTGACAGACACCGTCAATCGCAACAGACCACTCTATCGCGACAGACACCGTCTATCGTGACAGACAGCCCCCCACGATAGCTTGTGTCTATCGCGACAGACACCGCCTATCGCGATAGACAGACATTTTCGGCAAAAAAAATAAGGGGTAATTTTTTTGGAAATTTAGGCTAAATCTTGGGCATATTTGCATACTCAAATACTCATACACTTACAAAGGCCTTAGAAAAATGCATTAAAACTCTTGAAAGGTTCTGTTTGTCTGTTCAACCCCCTAAACCCTGAACGGTCATAACTTTTTCATACGAAATCCATTTTTTGAGCTCTAGGGCTTGTCGGAAAGCTTGTGGCATATACTACATGCCCTCAACTGTTTTTTATAAGAATAATGCGTTGATTTTTAGATATGATATTTTGAAGTTGACACATTGACGGGTAGGTACACCAAGGAAGCTCTAGAGGGAATTTTTTTAGCAATACAAAAGGGGGAACAAGGGTCATTAAAAAGTGTCTGAAATAAATTGTCTGTCAATTGAAGGATCAAATTGAAGCTAAACTTGAGGTTCTTACAGGATCATGGAGAACTTTTGGAGAAAGCAAAGTAAGTGCCAGGGCGAACAAGCTTGGGAACGTGCTTCCTGGGTAGACCAGCATCACCAGGAGGACCGACTTGAGGTTGTAACATCTCTTAACCCCCTCAGTCCATTCTTAGCATAGGCTAAGTGCGAGTAGTTGTCTTGATTGACTAGGGGTACGATAGGAACACTCAAGTTTGAAGAGCCTTTAAATTCTCAAGTGCAAGGATAGGCTAAATTGCAGTCAAGGGACAACTTAAAGGAAAAGAAATTAAACTAAGTGGGCAAGGAACATCAAATATGACACACTTAAGTGCTCCTGACGATGCTTAATTAAAAGCAAGAAAACACATACAAAGAAACTCAAAAGGAACAAGTGATTGGTACCAAAGGATCAGCAACATACAAAGGGCATATGAACCTGACATCGGGAAGACACCTAGGGAGAGACCATCAAAGCATTAGATCATCCGAGGCTAGCGTCAACCATACAACGAGATCTTGGGCCCAACAATTGAGTGATTACCCCTACGCGCTAGACTCAGAAACTAGTGACTCTGACATGTCGTATAGCATGGAAAGACCTATAGGTAGCTCAAGAATGGCATACCTAGAAAGACCTGAAGGTCCCTACAAGACTCAATTGGAATACATCCAGACCAACCGCCTAGGTGCACACATCTATGAGGATGGTCTGCGAAGATCTGTTGTCCTAATTAAAAATCCGAATCAGCCCATTGGACTAGAACACCCTATAGTCAAGTTTGAAAATGGTTCATACATAGATAAAGAAGGAACAATGTATGTGGTCACCAGCCAACCTGAAAGGACAGATGAGTTTGGCAACATAATCTCTGAACCTGAATTAGGTGACATAGAGCAAGGGGACTTAGGGAAGGAGCCGAAAACCCCTCGAGGCAAATCGGTCCTAACAAGAATAATCACTCCAGAGTTAGTTCCCCAGGATAATAGGAGCATAGAATTGCTCTAGAACCAAGAAACGAATGAGGCTTTTTGGAGGTACAAGCTTGAAAAGTCTAATGATGGGGGAGCTCTTGCCATCTATGAATTCAAAGATCCTGATAGCCCAGGCAAGGTGACCTACTTAGATGATGCTTCTGAGAGAATCTTTGTGGTCTCTGAGCATGGAAGACATGCATACACTTGGAAGGGAGAATTTGTTTTTCCCCAACCTCGATCCAATGTGTCTTATGTTCACCAAGGAGCTGGAACATCTCAAGCTCATGGGAATCAAAGACAAAGGAGTCGAGAGAGACCTGAGGTAAGCTTTGCCAACTCTTGGGGAAGAGAAAGAACGAGAGCGGAAACAAATAGAGTGGAACCTGAGGGACATAGAGCCCCAGGGAACCGAAGAAATGCCGATGATTTCCCTTTGCCAAGACCGAGAGAGCACACGAGGACCTTGAGACCGACCCAGCTAGTTAAGTCCATGAAAAACTACTTCGATGGCACTGGAGACCCCTACGATCATGTAGCTGAGTTTAAGCAAGTCTTGAGAGCTGAACAAGTTGAATTTCTGTTCACGCAGTACAATGCCTTTGGCCTAACCCTTAGGAACACCGCCCTGACATGGTTTCAGCCACTAAACGAGAGACAGTTTAGGAGCATAGATCAACTTCTAGAGGCATTCATTATTGAATTCTCTAAAAGTGGCATAAGACATAACACGTCCTCCCTGATATACAGCTTCAAACAAACATCTCAAGAGACGGTGAGGCTCGCAGGCAGAAGATTTAGGCAATATCTAGAGAGATACCTGGCCCCAGAGTTACCCACTCCAGCCAAGCAAGTGGCCTTGTTTTTAGATGGATTGTTAAGCACCAAACTGAGATCATATGTGTACTTGAAGGACCCTAGATCCATAGAAGAATGTGTACGCATGTGCATAGACATTGAGGATAATCTAGGGGAGGAATTAGAGCTCTCAAAAATCTGTAAAGATTCAAATAGTTCTAGTAGCCTCATTTCCTCACAATCCACATCAATTGAGGATCTAGAAGAAAAGGTAGCTCTGAAATTAGGTGTCTCTAGCAAGCAGATTCCTAGATTTGCCCCCGGAAAACGATGCTATACCTGTGGAGGAGACCATCTGGCTAATGTGTGCCCCATCATGGCTCAACCCCAAGTGAACCCTAACAACCAGTACTGCACCATAGAAAGGAGGTACACCAATCACACAGCACAAGACTGCCCATATAACAAACAAGCTGTTAGACAAAATTATTCTCAGCCATATCCACAACAAGGAAAGTACCCTAATCAGTATCCACAACAACAGTATGCTATGCCCCAGCAAATCTATCAACCACCCTATCAAGGGCAACTAAGACCGCAACCAGTCCTAGCGCAGCAACCTCCTGCCCCCACCAATGTGATTCCAGTAAAGTATGCAGCGGCAGAAGAAAATCTAAATAGAGCTTTAGTGCCAGTGACATCCTCGCTTTCCAAAAGTGATCCAAGTGATCATAGTTTTGACTCCACCCATGTTGAGAGCCTCGAGGCCTACTACATGCAATCACCGGAGCATAGTGAGTCATATTATTATGAAGAACCGAGTGAATCTAGTGGGGAGCCAGAATACGCAAACGTCATGTATGCCAACCCCAACGCGAGATCCCAACCTAGGCCGATGAGACCTCCATTTCCTAGAGGGCCATGCTATCGCTATCAAGGAGATCACCTCATTCGTGATTGCCCTCTACCTGCACCTACACAAACCCAATCAGTGACAATTCAAGGCTTTTGTCCGGATTGTGGAAAGGAGCATTTGTTACGAGAGTGTCCCAAGAATCCTGTCAATATGCCAAAAATTGCTCCTATCAATGTCATCGGGCTAGTGGTGGACTCCACGGGAAGTGTGACTTCCACGGCTCCAGTACAAGTCATCACGAGAGCTCAGGCACTTAAGCAAAACCAAGACTTAGGCGAGGAAAAGAATGCGGAGGTTAGCCAGAATAAGAAGAGGAAAAGAGCTTGGAGAGATAGTCTTGAACGTATGAAAAGGCAATGGGCAAGAAAGATGAGCGAACTTGAGGAAAGCCTACGAGAAACCAAAGCTAAAATCATAGAAATCACATCTCAAACGCACTCTCACACATCCCCGCCACTACCATCCCCTTCACCCTCCATTCCTCCACCCACCAATCCACCACATGTAACCCAACCACCACCCTGAGTAGGAGCAGTCTTGGCAGATCCCACTCCTGAAGATCTAGACATGATGCTTAAAGCATATCAGGCCAGAATCCAAGAAGGGCCCAATGTAACAGATCATGAGAAATGTTACCCTAGGGCTGACCTAGAGCTTGAACGAACTAAGTTGTGTGCCAAGATGGTGGAATTGGCTCAAGCCATGTTTGAGACCAGTCGCCTTTTCACTTGCTCTAGCTCCACTAGAACACCATTGCATTTTGAGGGTCTGTTAGACAGATTGGAGATGTTAATTGCAAAGTCTGGAAAAGAAGCCAACTCCCAGGCTAAGGAGAAGGCAAGTGATAGAATAAGCATTCCTCCCCAGGAAGCCTATGTGCCTAACTCTACGGAGCCAGACACATCATCTTCTATGAATCGGTTCACACCCGAATTCCTACGAGAGATTCAAGAAGACAAATGGGCTAAAGAAAGTGAAGTCCCTCCTCCTATTGAACTTGTGGATGATGCACACGACCAATTCCCACAAGACATCCCATCCATTTATGAGGAGCAGGAGAGCACCCAATCTCAGGAAAGATTAGACTTTGAGTCTAATTCTTTGCAAGAGTTACCACATTTCACAGGCCCATGGGAAGCAAAATACGCTTGTATGAGAGCACCCACAGTCATGGTAAGAAATGAAGATTCAGTCATACCTAGGAACACAGAGGTAGTGAAGAACACTAAGGTGCAATGCAATCTCACTTTGGAAGAGCTGCTTAAGGTTAGACCAGAAGTGTGGAAACATGTAGCCAATCAAGTGTCCAAAGTAGCACAACCGCATTCCCAGGTAGGATCACAGAGAACAGTGCCAGAAATACCCTTGGATAAGATAGGAGACACGAATGAGGGCGAAGAGGGAAACACATATCTTCCTATCACCCATCAAGGATACACCACCAAGGCCATTCTAGACTCAGGTGCAGGAGTTGCAATTGCCACCACTTCCCTATGGAAGCGTTGGGGCAAGCCAGCACTCAGGCCAACGAAAATGAAATTGCAGATGGCCGATGGTCATATTGAGAGGCCCTTAGGATTGCTAGAAGGAATAACTCTCACTACATGTGGTGTTGAGTTCGAGCATACTTTTGCTATATGTGACTTTAGCAAAAACCAAGTGTTGCTCTAGCACAATGGTGAGAACCACGTTAAGAAGCTTCACCTCCTTAATGTCAATCCGCGGAAGAGATAGGAGTGATATGAAGATCGTGAATGTGAGATGAAGTGAGAGTGAAGGTGAGAAGCATAGAAATGCACACACACATACACACACACTACGAAGAGACAAGCAAGACACAATGGAAGGTGAGAAATCAACTCTATTACTCAAGAACACTATTACAAGCTCAAAAGAACTCTAAACTCCAACAAGCTAACCTCAAAAATGAGCTCTCTAGCTCTTTTTATAGTTTCTAAACTAGTTTTGACCGGTTTCACATCTAGTGACCGGCATAGTTAAAAAATAGGTCCTAGATGCTATTTGGAAGGGTAAACGGTATCTAAAAATAACGAAAATTGGTACGCGCATTCTACCTAAGCTCCTCAAGCTCGAGGACTCCTCCGCTTGCACAAAATGGAGCTATGGATTACAAAATGGGGTTTTCTATGTTACATATGTTACAATTAGTGATAAAAATCACTGTTGAATGTTTGAAGAAATAATAAGAAACATATTTGTTTGAAAAATTGATCCGACTGGCTCGCTGCTCCGTGGTTACATGCTTCCATGGCGTCTGTGCCTCTGGCTGCTTCCAACACCCCCCTCCCTCTCGCTTCTGTCGTCCCTGACAGAACCTTGTTGTGAGGTCTGCCGGATATAGTTCTGTAGGAGGTCTTGAGCGAGGGTGTGCTCGGAGATACGAATGCCTCGGGCCAGGTCGGCCTCGAGTTTCTCCCAGTCGACTGGTTGTGGTTCATCTGATGGTGGGAGTCTGTAATGCGTGGAATACACCAACTGTTCACAGGCAAATAATTGCAATAAGTGGGTCGGCCTGCTGATGAACACTTCGGAGTGGTATTCCCAAAAACCGGTGGTGAACATTTCTTCGAATGTTTGCTTGTAGCACGCCGGTAGGTACTTGACTCTGCAATGCCAGGCATAACACACCCGGAGCGATGGCGTCGTACTCATGTCATATGCAAGATCCAAGTTGCCATGCTCAAAGCCCGGGGTATTAACATGTGGTGCTTTGACTCGCCGGAAGACTTTAAATATCATTTGCATCATGTCAAATATCTTGACAGTCATATGCGCTGCTATATCATCCATATATCTCAAGCGAGGGAGCCAGTGACGAATCGTTGCCATCATGTAGCCAATTGTCGGTGGTCCTGTAGGTGGCCTGAAATATGGGTAGTTCAACCAGTCCTGGCACTGCTTATTGTTTTGTACTTTGATAGCGAATGCAGTCCAGGAGCGGCGACGTGGCACGGGTCCCCAACATGGGTTGTATTTTAAATGTAAAGGTGCCTTAACCCATGTGCTCATCATTTCAGGGTACTCCTGTAAAAGACGTGTACGCCAATCTGGTTGATAAATACTGCCTTGTTGCACATCCAGTGGCAAGTCTTCAGGCTCGAATTGAGTTGCATGTGATGGCTTCTTGCCAGTTCGCTTCTCTATGGCCAGCTAGTATTCGGCCATTAGCATGAAGTAAGGTTTGTATTGAAGCTCATGCCCGGATATGTACCTGCGTGGGGCCAATTGAGCAAAGTAGGGAGATTGCAAAATTCTTTCTTCGATCATGGCCATAGCATGTAGTTGTGCCTCTACTCTCGCTGAGTGCGTTGTTCCAATTTCCTCAATAGTCTTCGTCCACGCGGGGGTCGGAAGTTCGTACGTCATCTGGCCTTCAGCCGTGACACGTCCGCCTGGGATGGGTTGTGGCTCATACGCTTCTTCAAATGTTTCCTCCACCGGGATGGTGACCGTTTCTTCTTCAGCTGGAAGCTCAGGTGGGGAATATGGCCTTGGTGGTGCTTCATATACTACAATCCTTGATTCAAGGGTCGATACCTGGGCCCGTAATGAGTTGAGTTCCTCTAGGAGGTCAGGAGAGGGGTCCACAGGTTCCGGTAATTCTGCTGCTACTTGTACTTGTTGTGTTGCCGGTTCTCTGAGCTGTAGTAGCTTGTGATCTTCCTTTAACTTCTGATGCTCTTCGTTCATACGATCATAGTCCTCGAGCAGTCTAACATGGTCTTCTAGCAACATCTTCATTGCTTCGGATGGGATTGCCTTGAATCTGCTAGGACTTAACGGTTGTTCTGGATGGTCCAATGCCGCTTCCAAATTCTCTCTATTCTGCTCTTGGAGTCTCTGGTTCTCCTCTTTTGCTGCGGCTAGGTGTCTTCTTAGTAAGCCCATGTTTCATGTTAGCGTTGCATTGCGGACTGTCTGGGCTCTTAATAAATTATCCAAGTCAGCAGTGGCTTCCTTGGTCTTTTCTTCGCTTTCTATTTCTAATTTATGATAGGCCTCACGTAATTCTTGGTAGTGGGTGTTCAGAGAGGCATTCTCAATAGACAATAAGTTAAGCTGCGACTGTAAGTCATTGGTTGTCCTCTGCAGCTGCTGATAATTATCACCAAGAGATGTGAACTCATCTCTTACTTGCGTCATACACATGAACATCTGTCGGAATGCATTATCTACAGTGGGTGATAGTATTAACGGGGTGCTAAATGAAGATGCAGTTGGTGTAGATGCAACGGGAACGGGGAATGGGGATGGGAAGGTGGATGATGTAGTGATTGTTGAAAATTGGGATGTGCCTAAAAATGTTTGTGCCGTGAGTGAAGGTAGTGATGGTGCAGTGGGTGGTGAGATGTCCATGTCGGCGGACGTATCTAGTGCGGTGACCGTGAATATGGGTGTGATCGTGGGTGCGCGTGCTGGTGTAAATACGGGATTTACAAATGTTGAGGGGTAGTTTACAGGGGGGCTGGCTGGAGCAGCTTGGTGGAAAGGGGAAAGAGGGGTTACAGTGGGTCGGGGAGGTGAGACGGGGGAGAAGGTTAATGGCGGGGGGAATGGGAAAAGGGGTCCTTGAGTTGTGGGGAAAGATGGAAAAGATTGATGAAGGAATGGGTTGGATAGAAAGGTGGGTGTGGGAAGGGGTAGATTAGGGCTAATGGGCGCGGGAATTGTGGGGTGAGTGGTCGTAAAGACGATTTCTGCAACACCACCGGCGAATGAAGATGTGGGTCTGGGGGAAGGAGGATGAAGAGGGGAGGCTGGATGGACGGGTGGTGAGGTCGGTACTTTAGTGACTACTGAGGTTTGTACAGCTGGAGCGCTGGGTGGGGAATCTACAAAGATGGTTTCAACTGCCACCGAACTTTCGGGGACGAGGCGTGCCTCCCTGGCTTGTTCTGAAGATTGTGCTCCGGTTGGTACATGAATGTATTCGCCAGGCTTTGAAAGTAGTCGTACTCTGCGGGGGTCAAACTGTGGTAGTGGCTTTCTTTGCAAGTACCTGAGTGCTTCGTTGGAGCCTACTGATTTGACTAATTCTTTGAATCCTTTGATGTAGGCGTCTTCGAATCCGCCTGTGACAAGTTCTTGTTCTATTATTGTTTGACTCTCTTCCTCTGTCAGCTTTTTGCATGCCCATACTTTTTCCATAGTTCTATACAGCTTCTTGATAGCTAGAGTGTAAGCTACTGCCTCGTAAGTTTCGTCTTCATGGGTACTAGTATCGCCATGTGTGTCTGTTTGTTGGCCTTGGCCATCTGTCTGTTCATGCTCTTGGGATTCATGTGTTCCCTGGCTAGCTTTGTCGTCTCCTTCGTCGTCATCGGTTGCTGTCCTTTCGTCATCAGAGTTGGACACGATCTGTCCTTGTGGCTGATCCCTGGGTGTAGTAGGGTAGCTAGGCCTTTCAAATTCTTGAGAAAACAAGTGTCCTTCTGAATACTGGAACTGATTGGAGAATGCATCGGGCATCTCAAAATCAAAGGTTTGGTCCAGTGGCTCTGCTTGTCCTGGTTCTAAATGCGGTATTGGAAAAGAGAAAGCTTCCGCACCAATAGTGGTGGGAAGTTCAGCTGCTGTGGTGATAGGTTCTGCGGTTGTGGCTGTTTGGGGTGCGACAGTACTGGTGGTGCCCTCCGTTACCACTGGTCTAGATAACCGTATACGAATTGGTGGTACTGTGGGAGTGGCTGCTGTTGGTGACTGCTCTGGAGATGGTTGTGGCGAGGGTGATTCTGGGACTTGGAGGCACGGGATAGTACCTCTCATCCGCTTTCCGGCTCTGCCTTTGCTAGACTTTCTAGCCTTCCTAGTGGTCCCTTTGAATGCCTTCAGTTCCTCACTAGTCACGCCAAGCACATATATATGATCCTGGTGAGGGCGCAGCACCCATTGATTACCTTCTTTCGCTCCCATCGATGTTGTGCCAAATAGAGCTGATCAATGATCCAGCTGGCTAGATCAACCGTTTGCGGTCCAGTACATGCTAAGTACAATCCAAACCAGATTTTCTTGTGGGGCATGGTAAAACGATCCTGAGCTGGGAAAGCAAAGTGCTGCATGCATATCCTTAATGGCTTAGAGAGCTCAGGTGTTATAGCAGAAATATCCTCCCACTTAGTTACGTCACCACGTTTCATCTGCTCTGGGACTAGCCGTTCTTTCTCCGTTGGAGTGTGTGTTCCATGAATCTTGATGGCAGCTCTGATTAAATCCTTTGAAAGATAAAATCTTTTGTAAGGTGGATCATCCACTAAAGAAGGCAAAATAAAGGTTCCTGGGATGTCCTTATTCTCTGAGGCCAGCAAAGTGGTGATTAAATAATAACACCTGTAAAAGTCAGGTTTGGGCAGAGGATCACTGAAATACTCCGTGAAGCCGGCTCGAGCCCAAACATGAGTTAAGTCCTGGGTGTTCTGTAGGCCTTCGAATTCTCTTGAGAAGAATTGATACTTGCCCCATGTGCGGTCATCGAATGTCATATTTGCTTCAAAAATGAAGTCAGCATCAGCTAATGGTCCTGCTAGGCCTTGGAACCAGTGAGAGTTACGGTGTATCTTCTCTGTGTATTCCATAGGTGGGTTATCGATTGGCATGGGTCCCGGAAATCCTTGGAACTCTGGCGGTGGAGCTGTCGGGTGGGATTCTGCTCGTAAAACATTGAGGGGTACCGCAGCCACGCTGGGGCCTGCTTCCGATGGTCCTGCTTCGGTTTGCATGGTGACTGATGAGCTAATGGAAAAGATCTGCTACAAAAGATTAACACATTAGTATGGAAATTAATTATGATCCCATTAAGGTGAGACCGCAATCCCTTTCCATAACCGATGTGTAACCCGCGTAGCCAAGTGTCGTGAAGTGATTGATGCAATGATTATTTGCAAAACTAATGCAGGTCTCTAGACACCTACATGCTTCAGATTATGCATACATTTCTTGATGAGCTTTTATTATGCAAAATGTGGGGTTTGGGTGTATGAATTTATACAAGGTTTGGTTGAGGGTGAATTAGTACAAGGGTGGAGTTTAAACGGGGTGGGAGAATTGTTAGATAAGGGGGTACAAGAAGACGTTTGGATACGTTTCGGTATCCATTTCCTAAGAGTCTTGGAGTGGGTGGTATGTTTCTGCTGAGGGACAAAAAGTGGTATCGGGTTTGGTGGTATGGAAGGATGAAAAGATTTCTGAGGGGTACATATTACATGGCTTGAGGATTGGGCTATAATACATTGCTTGGGTACCCAAATCTGCATGGGTGTGGGTCGATTGATAAGATACTTCTTGGCGATCCAAATCTGTCGAGTATTTGTACTTGTAGAAGAAGATCGAGGGGACTTTGGCTGTTGACTCTGCTTTTGTTGAAACTTTGTCCTGCTCTCGTCTGTAGTGTTTCTAATAGCCTGTGGTTGCTGTCCTTTTGGCACCCATATTTATTTCGTGCCGCTTGTTCTGTGATGTTGATACTGCTGTTTTCCTTGCCTTGTCTGGTATTGTCGTCGGTCTGGGTTCCTCTGTTGTGTTTGACTCGTTCGTGGTTGGGTTTGAGAGGTCCATTGGACGCTCTGCTTTGGAAAAGAAGGGAGATCCAACACTTGCGTGACCTGCCCATTAAGAAGTGATTCGTTCTTTATCTTTAATCTAGGCCAGTCCGCAGCAAGTTTGGAAGGATGAGCACCGCAGGGTGTTGTGCTCATTTGGCCGCTGATGCAACCCACCTGACCGCTGATTGTGTTCAACTGCCCTAGCGGTTGGGTAGCTGCCCCTTCTAGTTTGCAGGAAGCCCCAGGGAAGATCTCCTGTCGTCCTTCTAATTGACAATTGTCCCTAGCCAAGCGCGAGTGGGTTGGTGTAGACGTAACGTGACTGGTCTGACCCAAGATCTTCCGGTCTTCCGTCGCATGCGTTGCACAGGGTCTAGGGTTACAAACCTCAATCGGAATGCAATTAGGGAAGTCAAGCGGTATCACTCGCTTCTGTTCTAAGGTTCCAATCTGTAGAGAGCCTTGTCTAAGATTTAGGTCCACTGAGTGATCGTATAGCCAATCTTGGCCAAGGATTAGGGGTTCTATCAGGTCATCATCATGGCACACTAGTAGCTTCGCTGTCATGGTCACATCCTTAATGAGGATAGGAAGGTCCACCTCACCCATGCAAGGGGTTTCCATGCCTCCTAGGCCTATGAGGTATGCCTCAATTGGCCGCATTTCTATTCCTGAATCCTTATAGTGGGACCATCTAATCGCACTAGTCGCAGCACCTGAGTCAATTAAAGCCCTGAGCTCTTGGCAAGGGTTGCCGTGCTCGAACCTGACTGTAATGAATGGTCTCCTGTCCACTATGCTTGGATGAGTTCGTGACTTGACCTCACACATAGCCATGGGATATCTGGGTGTAGTTTCCAGATGGTTATAATGTTCTCTCCCTAATCCTTGTCTTCTTAACTTCATGCGTTTAATGCGTTCTATTGCTTCTGCCTGAGCTTCCGCTCGTATTCTATTTTCTTCCTCCTTACGCTTCTTTGCCAACGTGAGTCGTCTAAGCATATCCTCAGTAAGAGGTTCCTGATATAGCTTGACTCTACAGCCACTAATATAATTAGGCATTACGTCTCCTTCTAAAGTGGCTAATTGTATTGCTCCACTTGTCGAGAGTCTGTTAATGATCATAGGTCCATAACCTCGCTTTTCTAACTTACGTGCGTGTTGTTTCAGCGTATATACTAGAACTAAATCTCCTTCTTTTAGGCCTTTATCTTTCACATGTGCATCAAAATATGCTTTCTGTCGCTTCTTCGCTGCATATATTCCTGCTGCTGCTTTTAGCCTGGTTTCTCCTAATCGTTCCAAGTCCATTATTCTCGCTGATAATTCATGGCCGGTCCACTGATGTTCTTGTGCAACCTTAAGAGTCGGTATCAAGAAGTCCAAAGGAAGCACAGCATTCTGACCAAAAACCATCTGAAAGGGAGTTGCATTGAGTACGGTCTTGTAGGCCACTCGATATGTCCAAACAGCGTGGTGTAACTGTTTGTCCCAATCTGAACGTTTGTTGTTCACGAGTTTCGTCAGTACGTTACAAAGGATCTTATTAGTGCTTTCAGCTTGATCATTGGCCTGAGGATGATATGGTGCAGATTTCTTGTGAATCACCATAAAATCCTGTAACAAATATTCAATGACTTGGTTTAGAAAGTGAGTTCCGCGATCGCTCACTAACTCTATAGGCAATCCAAATCTTGTAAAGACATTCTCAAATAAGAATTTTGCAGTTGTGTGTGCATCATTCTTTTTCGTGGCTTTTGCCTCTACCCATTTCGTAAGGTAATCTGTGGCAACAATAATGTATTCAGCATGTGTACCTTTTGCAGGGGGGTTAATGGCTCCTACAAAGTCTATACCCCACTTTGAAAATGCACGTCCGCCCATCATGGGTTTCAATGGCATTTCATCTCTGCGAGTAGGAAACTGAGTTCTTTGGCACACATCACATCTCTTTACATAGGTATGAGCATCCATGTGAAGAGTGGGCCACCATAATCCTGCAAAGAGGATGGCTTTGATTATCCTATCGGGTCCAAAATGACCTCCTGCAACACTTTGGTGTGCAGTTTCTAGAATGCTCAGATAATCGTTCTCATGAACACATTGTCTTAGATATCCATCTCGTCCTCTTTTGTATAGGTTATCGCCAATAAGTGAATAGTCGTGAGCTTCCTGCTCTAGACAGCGTTGTCAAGCTAAAGTCATTCCTTGAGGGAATGTGTTCGTCCTCAAGTATGTCACTAATTGTTCACTCCAGTCTGGTGTGAGAGACACATGATACAATGTAGCATGCTCTACTGGTGGTCTTTCACAACAAACATGGCATTCTTTACACAACTTGTAGACATCTGCTTCCATCGTAGGCCAATATACTCCTAGTCTATGCAGAGTCTGTAATGTTCGATGTTTTGAATGATGTTGCTTTAATGCACCTATGTGTGCTAATTGCAACCAATTCACATGTTCTGATTCATCTACACAACAAGCAAGAATCTTTTGATTATCCTGTTTATATATGCTTCCTGCCATTATTTGGTATCTCTGAGACTTGGTGATCTCTCCCTCTTTGATCTTTATCCTAGGATTCTTGGGTCCATATGTGAGAACGGGGACTATTGGTTTAGCCCATTCTGGTGCTATCTCAAGATTAAACAAGTATGCATCTGGTAGATCATCCGCTACTCCTTGAGGAGCTTCTCCTGAGGTTAATCTCGAAAGGTGGTCAGCTCTGAGATGTGTCTTTCCTTTCCTGACCACAACTTCAAAATCATATTCCATGAGTAACAGAAACCAACGTATTAGTCGTCCTGTGTTACATGGCTTGTTGACTAAATACAATAGGGCTTGATGATCTGTAAAGAACTTGAACTTATTTGCCAACAAGTAGTGCCTAAACTTCTTTACTGCGTAGATCATCCCTAACCCTTCTCGTTCCGTCGTGGTGTAATTTCTTTCTGCTGCGCTCAATTGTCTGCTCGCGTAAGCTATGGGGAGATCTATATTACCTTCATTCGTGGGTTGTGCTAACACACATCCTATGGCATAATTGGATGCATCCACATGTACATGGAATGGCTTACTCCAATCTGGGGTAGTCAATATAGGTGCTGAGCACAAGCGTCGTTTAAGCTCATTGAATGAAGTTTCACATTCATCTGTCCATTCAAAGTTGGTTAGAAGAGAGTACAAAGGCTTGGCTATGATTGCATACATGTGTATGAATCTCCTATAATATCCGCAATGGCCCATAAATGCCTGTACCTCTTTCACATTAGTTGGTCTAGGTAAATCTGCAATTACCTTCACCTTTTCTTCATCCGTAGAGATTCCATTTTTTGACACAATGTGTCCTAGAATTTTGCCTTGTCTGACCATGAAAACGCATTTTTCTGGGTTCAAACAAACCTGATATTCTCGACATTTGTCAAATATTTGTCTTAACTCTGGGATATGCGTCTGTTTTGTTTTGGACTCCAAGTTGTCCTCCCCAATCATGAAGTAACGAAGAATCAACCAATCATCTTTATTTTGTCAATCCTAGGAATATCCATAAGACCACAGCCCCTTCAAGATAATAGATTCAAGGAAATAAGAGATTGATGGCTGGATTGCTGAGAGAAATTGAAGATGAAGAGAAAATCTTGAGTTTACCATAACTAAGGCAAATCTCCATCATTTTCCATGTTCTTTATGTCAAAACCATGCCATTTCATTAGCAGAATACAAATATGAACTCAAAACTGAAAAATATCACCTGTATCCCAAAGACGAGACAATCGCGATTCTGTACCAACAGACGATTTTCACAATTTTGGAACTTCCTTCAGTCCTTTCCACTCATTTATAGCAATAGGTCTCTCTCTTCATACAACTTACTCAGTAATACACAAATATGACTCACAAATCTCCATGATTAAGCAAGAGACAAGCTCACACATCAAAAGAAATACACTCAACAGGAGAAAACACGATTTTGCAGAAACTCTTTCTTCTCTATTGATAGCTTGAGCAAATAACTAACCAACCTCTCCAAAATAGAGAAAATTGACTTATATACATTTTCAAGTGTCCCTTTTCACACTTGAAATTAGGTCTTTTTCCCTAATTTTCTAAAAAATGCTATCTAAGAGTTTCTAAAAATTCTACAAAAATTACATGATATCCTCAACCACATAAGGAAGACTCTTCCTTATTTTTACAATCATTGCATAAATATTTTACAAATTTTTTGACTTTTTACTAATTTTTTACATCAAAAATGCTCTTCCAAAAATACACCTTCCAACATCCTTCCCCTCCTAAGCCTTTCGGCTCCTGACGAAAGATTTTCTTATGTGAGCTCAGCTTTATTTCTTCTTCCTTTGATACACTTGTGACACCAAATCATGGCTCTTCCTTTCTGTGACATTCAAGTTATTGACCATTTCAAATAAGGCTTTCCTCCATTGTACTGCAGCTTCAGGCTTATCTATGACATCCTTCTTCAAATATTCGGTGTAAGCAACTTCATAGGCAGTAAGTCTTGCTTTTGTAACAACTGATAGGTTTCCAAAAATCTCTGACTCCCTCTCAAAAAACCCATAATCAAAGGCATCCTCAAAAATCTGTAAGTAATGACTACCCAAAAATATAATTCTGCTGTAGTAGGCCATTAAGCAGATCCTGTCTGGTGTCTCACTCAAATCAAACAAAAGAGCATCTGTTGGTGAATTAAACCCTATGTAGTTCAAAATTCTGATATCTGTATCAGTGTAGGTCTCTATACAAGCTAGAATCAACCTCATTATTCTGACCAGTAATATACAAGCCGGATCATTAACATCTTTATATGTTGTTAGAACTGACTCAGCAGTATTCACCATGTAATTTTTTGTAGGCCAAGTGCCTGCCTTTGGACCTGCTATTTTTGGAAAATTCAGCCATTTTGCTGGAATCTGCCCTGTTTTTCTCCTTTCCCAAAAAACAGTCCATTCTCTTCTTCTGGCAACTAGACAATAGGCTGGGTTGATCTTTAAATTCAAAGGTGCCTCTTTCCAGATTTTCCTACATTCCTTATTGACATCCAACCACTTATTTCTCCATTTAGGATTTGCTCTTTCAAATAACTCCTTCGTGACATTAATATCTTCTTCATACTCAAGGTATTTGTTAGGAGATAGCCCTACTCTGGCTAATTGATAATTCTTTATACTCTCCAAAATCATACAGAAAGGTATTCCCAATCCATCTGCAGCCCAATGATGCTGATCTGGATTAATGCCTTTATTCAGAGCAAAGGTAACTATTTGATCTTCATACTCATCATGCATTTTTCTGATAAATTCCATTCTTGACTCTCTATTGGTCAATAATTTCTGTACAAATTCTTCAGAATATTCTTCCTCTGTTTCTTTGGCTGCTGGTTCCTTGTTCTCTTGTTCCCTGTCAAAATCCCCTGTTTCATATTCCCTGTTGTCTGTATCTTCTGCCTGTACTTGATCTTGAATTTCTTCTGGAACTTTTGATTTCTCCAACTGTTTCTGTAATTCTTCTATAGTCATCATTGAATTTTTGTTCTGAGCTGCCCATAACTCCTTTTCCTTCCTCCACTCATTTCTTTCTTCCTCCATCTTTGCTTGCCATTCACTTCTTTCCTTCTCTACCTCCATATGTAATTGATGATATCCTCTCATTGATGTGGCAGCATGAGTGTTTGCCTGTTTCTCCATTTCCTTGGCCTCTTTTAATTCTATTTGAAGTCTTTGAATTTCTTTATGCAACTCTTCCTTTTCTTCCTCTGTCGATTGAACAGATTTACTTCCACCTTGTAGTTGACCTTCTTCTAACAACACTTTATTAATCTCTTCATGTGCTCTAGTCAGAATTTGATAAGATGTTTGTAAAGTTCTGTATCTTCCTCCTATGGTTTTTAGTTCCATTTCCATTTTGGCATTCTGCTCTGATAACTTTACACTCTTTTCTTCCAAATATTGGATCCTGTTCTGCTTCTGAACCTCAGCTTCTTCCAAAGCAATGATTCTATTAAGATATTCTTCATTCCTTTCCTTTATCAACCTTAATTGCTCTGTCATCTGCTCTTTTTCTTTCTTGTGTTCTTTGATAATTAAACTGCCTTTTTCAAATTCTGATTCAGCCACCATTCCTGATATGATCATATTTCTACTAGATGGTCTGAATTGTTCAATGTTGCTCATAATCATTTGACAAGCTGATCTTATATTTTTGGTTATTCTTTCCAACCCTACTTCTATTTCTGTCTGTCTAACTTCAATTTGCTTATCTTCTTTATCCACATCATCTTCTTCTGCTGCTGTTTCATCTTCTATGTCCTGCATGTCTTGTTCTTCATCACTGTGATCATAGTTCTCTGTATCCTGATTGTTATCATCCTCTTCATAAACTAGTGCTCTGTCATTTGCACTCTTCTGCTCTGAAAAATCTGAAGCTTCCTTCTTTTCTAATGGCTTCTTTTCTTCCAATACTTGTTGCTTCTCTGTAAAGAGCTAGTCTCCCTTAATTAGTATCTCCTTCTCTTGTGTTAGGGTTTCCTGACTTTTGTTTGAGTCCTTTTCAACAAGAATTTGTTGAACTTTCCTGAGTTGGTCTTCCTGTTCCTGCTTTTCCTGAACTTCAACTGATTCAATTTCTTTTGTACCAGCACCCTGGTCATTACTTTTCTCTTTTATGCATTCCTGATCTTGCCCCTCAATGTCCATAAAATCTGCTTCCACCTCCTGTTCTTGATCATTCTTAGATGTAAATTCCTCACTGCTTTTTATATCCTGCAGCACATCCTTTATACTTTGAACAATTCCTTCCTCTATTACTTGTCCCAAGACCTCTTGAGCATTCTTTTCTGATTCTAACTCCTTGCTTTCCTGTTCTTTGGATGCATCCTTCTGCTGATTATTTGAACTGCCGAATACTTTCTTTGCTAGTTCCTCCAAACTTGCAGTCAACCTTGCATTTAATTTGAATTGTGTCTGTGATGGGTTGGTCCATATTGAATTTTTATCAACATTCATTATTCCAGAACTATCTTCATCTCTCTTCTGGTTTTCCTCTTCTGTCATTCTTGCCTTTCCTTTTAACTGCCTCCTTTTTTCTTCAGCACTCATCTGTGGAACTATTTCCTCCTGTGTCTGCTTCTCTTGAGGTTTCTTACTTGAATCCTCAGGTGTCTTCACTTTTTCCACAGCCTGTACAGCTATATTGGGAGTGTTGGGTATTGACAAATTTAAACTTTTTAGCAAAAAACTCTCAATGTCGCTATCTGAATCAGATGAGAATCGTGAAGATCCTCCCACTTCTTGTTCTGTAGGCTTTGACACTTCCATCACTGAGGTTAGCTTCTGTGTTTCTTTTGTAATTACTTGTTTCATTTCTTTCATCACATGTTCATCTGCCATTTTTCCTTTTCCTTTCTTTATCATCTTCTTCTTTTGAACAGGTTTCCTTGGCATCTTCTTTTTCACTATCACCGTAGTTCTGGCCTCTGGAGGTCCTTGCAACTCCTTGAAGTATGCCAGCAATTCTACCTCCTTCTTCACAAATATCTCCTCAGTTTCTGCTGCCATCATTTCTTCATGCAATGCTTCATAGTGCTCCACCTCTTCTTGGATCCAATCGGTAGCTTTACATGAAAAATCTTCCAACATTTTTTGATATTGTGCCTCGTATATGGCTCTTTTGCTGTTTCCTTGAGTGAGATAAGTGTAAAGCTGTTCTTTGCTTGTCTACGGAGGATGAGGTTCACTGGAGGATTGTACCTTTTTCTGTGCTGCCACCTGTTCCTCTCTTGTTTCTTCCGCCTGTTCTAACTCTACTTTTCTGGGGTCCAACTTTCTTTTCTTTACTGGAATCACTTCCTCAGATATTACTTTTCTCTTCATTCCTGTTCCCCTCATGCGAGTTTGTCCTTCTGATTCTCTTCCAAGTGCCTTTCTTGGGGGACTTTTGATTCCTGACATCAGATTTCTGAAGTACTGTGCCTCAGGAGCTAACTTTAACTGTTCTTCCATTCCTAGAACATGATAAATGATTTTTGTCAAAAACTGGGCTCCATTTATGAATTTCTTCTGCTCCCAGTGTTTTGCTGCTTCCTTCAGCTGTTCATGGATGTAAGGTGAGACATCCATCACCCCAAATGGCTTGGTTCTATCTTTGTTATTGAACATTAATAGAGTTACTGACTTATGAGGCATGGTGTACCTTGGTAATTTCGGAAAACAAAAGAACTGCAAGAACATTCTTATAGCATATTCTTCATTTTCTTTTCCCTTGAAGTCAGTGAACTTTACATACCCCGTATAAGTCTCCTTATTTTTCTTGACAAAACTTTGGTCCAGTTTAGTGCCCATTGGATAGAACTGTAAGGCGGCTCTGATATGTTCTGCTTTGATGACTATCCCTGCCTCCTGATTGTCTTTATTCTTCACTTTACATCTGAAGTAGGCATCATTGCCTTTTCCCACTTCCTCCAAACTTCCCATCACTTGTGCTACTCTTTCAAAGTCAATAAAGAAAATAGGTTCTTCTAAGAGCTTGTGCAATCCCACAGCTTTCCATCTTTTGAGGTTGACAGAAGTTTTCTGAAACCTGTAAAATTCTTGGCACAGCATAGTGTACTTATATCCTCCCACTGCTACTGTGAAGATATGCTGTCCTATCACTCCCAGAATTTCTTTAAGTTCTTTTGCTATTTTTTCAACTTCTGGGATTTCTTGGTCTTCATCGGATTCTAAGTCCACTTGTTCTTCAGCTGCATCACTGTCCAAAAACCAGTGTCCTCTGGACAGAGTCACTGAATCAGCTTTGAAGTCATGGATTGTCAACTCCTTTGTATTCACCATCCTGTATTTATATATAACAGAAAAGAAAATACTCCACCCACATGAGTCACAAGATTTCATAAGAAAATACTATATTATTCTGGAATGTTACTGACATATATAAAAAATAAGAAAGACAAGTTCCCAGCAATTTTTGCTTTTTTTTTTCAAGAGACTCAATTTTAAGTGAGCAACACAGGTGTAGCAAGACATCTATTGTGCTCTCTCCAATTGTCACTTCCTTGCTCAAAAAACAATTCCTGAATTAGAAAGATGATGCTAGAAAAGATGATTAATGAAGAAACTTAAAAAGTAGTGGTAAAAAAGAAAAATGATCACAAAAAATTAAAAATCCATAAGACAAAACAATTTTTTCCATAATAATTTACTCTTTCCCTCCCTATATCTTGCTTTGTGTTTTTTTTTTTTTTTTTTTTTTTTTTTTTTTTTTCTGTCTTCTTTCCTTCCCCTCCTAATTTTCTTCTAAGGGGAAAGAAGGAAATATTTTTTTGTCCTTTTCAAAATTCCAAAAATAGGTCCATTGTGGATTATTCCTCCTCCATTGACCAAATTCTGATTTTTTCACCCAGTAATGTTTTACTCCATTTGTCCTTCTGTTCTGGAAATATCCATGCTCTGTGGATGAACATTTTGTGACATTTTTTGGCTTCCATATCCATTTTGTTTTAATTTCCTGTTTTGGTGAGCCATAACTGCGAATGACCTGTTTCCATATTCTTTTTGTTCTGTTTTGTTGATATTGCAACTTTGGCAATAATAGTCTTCTCTGTTTTGTCTCCTCATCCACCTTTACCTCTTCAGTCTTTTGCTGATCTTGAGTGTATGAAGCTTGATCACTTTGTATTGTCAAAATGTTCCTGTCCTCCATTGAGAAAGCAAATCCTTCGAGATGTGGGTCGTGAACATCCATATGAACTACCTGCTCTTCATTACTCAGAAAGAACATTAAAAACTTTTTGTCCTTGATGGTCAAATTGAGCTTCATTTTTTCAAAATTTAAGATGACTTTACCTTGTTTGAGCCATGGCTGCCCTAAAATCAGCTTTTCAGTCATTAAATGGTCTGGCCACTCTTCACAATCTATCTCCATATATTCATTATTAAATTTAACTTTAATAGAAAGTGAAGATATGCTTTGAATTCTTTTCCCTCCCAGGGTTTTGATCAAAATTCTGCTTTCAGCTCTCTTAAGATTAAACTTATTGATCAAGGCTGAGCTAACTAGATTCACTTGAGCTCCCGAGTCTATCAAAACCCTTATGTTTTCATTCTCGTAATTCATCATAATCAAAGGCAAATGTTCTTTTTGCTTTAGAGTGTTTTCACATAAGCACACTTGTTTCAATTTTCTAATTCTCTCTTTGGC
The DNA here is from genome assembly GCA_020310875.1 of Ceratopteris richardii. NCBI lineage: Eukaryota > Viridiplantae > Streptophyta > Polypodiopsida > Polypodiales > Pteridaceae > Ceratopteris > Ceratopteris richardii. Next base: position 37,003,605 of record CM035417.1, read on the forward strand.
TTCTAGTTGAGCCTCCTTTCTAACACTTTCTTCTTCTTTTTTCCTATTTTGGGCCTTTTGCAACCTTCTCCATTCCTCAGTAGTTAATGGGCACTCATACCTCTTTACTCTACATCCACTTATGAAATTTGGCATGATTTCCCCATCAATATTGGCTAACTGAATAGCTCCACTTTTGCTTATCTGATGTATGATATATGGCCCATGACCTTTTTTCTGAAACTTTTTCTGATGTTCTTTGATTGTGTAAGCTAAGACCAGGTCTCCTTCTTGTAGATCTTTGTCTTTTATGTGAACATCATGATAAGCTTTTTGTCTTTTCTTGTTTGTATATATACTCATCACTGCTTGGAGTCTCGATGCTCCCAGTTTTTCTAAGTCTATGACTCTCTCAGATAATTCATGTCCTGTCCAATTGTATTGGCTACCCACCTTCAATGTTGGAATAAGAAATTCCATGGGTAAAACCGCATTCTGGCCATACACCAAATTAAATGGTGTAGTCCCTAAAGCTGTTTTGTATGCCACTCTATAAGCCCAAAGAACATGATTCAGTTGATAATCCCAGTCATTTCTGTTTGTGTTGACTAATTTGGACAATACATTGCAAAGTACTTTATTAGTACTTTCTGCTAACCCATTGGCTTGTGGGTGATATGGGGCTGACTTATTGTGACTAATCATGAAATAATTGGTCATGTTTTCTATGATCTGATTCAAAAAATGAGTACCCCTATCACTTACCAATTCAATTGGTAGTCCAAATCTAGTGATAATGTTTTCATACAAAAATCTAGCAGTGGTGTGAGCATCATTTCTTTTAGTAGCTTTGGCCTCAGCCCATTTTGTCAAATAATCTGTAGCTACTAGTATGTATTCTGCATGAGATTGTCTGGCTGGAGGATGTATTGGTCCAATAAAGTCCAATCCCCATTTACTAAAAGCTCTGGCTGAAATTAAAGGAATTAATGGCATGTTATCTCTTTTGTTTGGTTGGCTTACCCTTTGACAGACATCACATCTTTTTACATAAGTTCTAGCATCGGGAAATAGGGTTGGCCACCAAAAGCCAGAATATAAGATGAGTTTGGCTGTTCTATCACTTGAGAAATGTCCTCCAGCTACTCCTGAGTGTGCCATTTCCAACATCTCTAAATACCTTTCTTCTGGAACACAGATTCTCAGATATCCATCCATTCCTCTCTTGTATAATTGCTCTCCTATGAGTTGATATTCTTCTGAGATCACTTGTAGATTTCTTGAATCAGCACCAGCTATTACTTGTTCCCCTTTCTCCTTTCTCTTCAACTTCTCAACAATATTTTCACTCCATTCAGGGTTTTTCTGAAACCAATATAGAGTTATTAATTCTGATTTCTGCCATTTTTGACATTTTTGACAATTATCAATATATCTCTCCACATCTTGAATCTTATTTGGCCAATGTACTCCCATCCTATTAAGGTTACTTAGAGTGACAATCGTAGAAGCATGAGTACATGGATTCCAGCAATGAGCTTTTCTTACATATCCATGTTGCTCCTCTTCTGGAGTACAATATTCCAGTATACCTGACTGATTGAGGTGATACAAATGTCCAGCTAACAACATGAAATTCCTGCTTTGTAACACTAGATGTGTATTATTTGCTAATGACCTACAAGGTCCCATGGTTAGCAAGGGAATTAATGACATCGACCATTCAGGAACACTTTCCACCTTGAATAAGTATGTATCTGGCAAATCATCATCTATAGGTGAACTAGGTTCTTTTGACTGAATTCTTGATAAATGATCTGCTCTCAAGTGTGTTTTTCCTTGTCTAACCACCACCTCAAATTCAAATTCCATTAGTAAAAGAAACCATCTTACTATTCTTCCTGTATGACATGGTTTATTTACTAAATAGAGTAGAGCTTGGTGATCCACAAAGAATTTAAACTTGTTGGCCAATAGATAATGTCTGTATTTTTTGACAGCAAAAATCATTCCCAACCCTTCTCTCTCAGTAGTTGTGTAATTTTTTTCCGCAATGTTTAATTGTCTACTCGCATATGCTACTGGGAAATCTAATTTGCTTCCTTCTATAGGTTGTGCTAACACACATCCCAGAGCATAATTTGAAGCATCGACATGTACATGAAAGATTTTATCCCACTGAGGTGTTTTTAAGATTGGTGCTGTCACCAAACAAGTTTTTAATGTTTCAAATGCTTGGTCACATTCTTCAGTCCACTCAAACTTTGTGATGAGGGCATATAAGGGCTTGGCTATATCAGCAAATTTGTATACAAATTTTCTGTAGTACCCACAATGTCCCATAAAAGTTTGGAGTTCCTTCACATTTGTAGGTCTAGGAAGCTCTATTATGGCTTTTATTTTCTTCTCATCAGTAGAAATTCCATTTTTTGACACTATGTGACCCAACATTCTTCCTTGTCTGACATAGAATACACACTTTTCTGGGTTTAAGCATACTCTATATGTCCTGCACTTCCTGAATATTCTTTCCAAATCTTGTAAATGATCTTGTCTTCTTAAAGAAAAAGTGCATAAGTCATCTACATAGATTTCCATCACATTTCTCAGGAATTCTTTGAAAATATGACACATCAACCTTTGAAAAGTTGCTGGGGCATTGGTCAATCCAAAGGGCATAACCCTAAAAGCATAAACCCCCCATTCTGTAGAAAAGGCAGTCTTATGTTGGTCCTCTAAAGCTATTGGTACTTGATTGTATCCTGAGAAGCCATCTAGAAAACTATAGACTTCCTTTCCTGCAACTCTCTCAAGAAGATGATCTGTTATTGGCAGTGGATAACTATCCCTTATAGTTGCTGCATTTACTTTCTTCAGGTTAATGCATACCCTAAGTTTCCCATTTTTTTTTGGCACCACAACTATAGGTGATATCCATTCAGTGTACTCTATTTCATAAATGAAATTAGCAGCCAACAACTTGTCAATTTCTTCCTTTATTTTGGCAGAGTATTTGTCATTAAATGTATAATATCTCTGTTTGCTTGGTTTTGCATCAGGTGTCATAGGGATCTTATGCTCACAAATTTTTGGATCAATTCCTTTCAAATCTTTATAACTGTAAGCAAATACATCCCTATAGTTCTTTGCTAGGTTCCTTAATGCTTCTTCTTCTTGTGATGTCATGTCATCAGCTATTACTATTTGTCTCTCTTCTCCTTCTTCCTGTGTAATTACAATTTTCTTTGTTTGTTCTTCATTATCATATGCTTCCCCTTTCTTCTTCTCTCTTTTTGGTTTCATTCTCAGAAGTAGTCTGTCTTCTACTTCATAAGTTTTAAAGTTTGCTGGTACATCAAAGTATTGATCTCTGTTTATCTCTTTCTCTTTCTTTTCTTTTTCCTGGTCTCTTTCTATTTCTTTGTGTTTATGTTCCTTGTATTTGCCTGAGATTTTGTCTTTGATTGCATCCTCAGCTTTTACTGTTTCCAAATATTGTGATTTTCCTTCTGTTAATATCATTTCTTGATTTTGATCCTCTTCTCTTTTTGATACTCCTATCATGTGTATGCCAATGTGGAAGATGTCAAATCCTTCCTCATTTTGGAATTCCACTCCCACATATTCCTCACTGGCCAAATCCATGGTAGCTAAGATTTGATTCCATCCATAAGGCTCAAACTCTTCATCTTTGAATTGTTGAGGCACATAATTTTCATCTTGTATTTCTCTTTCTTCCACACAATCTTCTCTCCTTAACTTCCTTTTCCTATTTGTGATATTTCTTAATATGTTACACTTCCAAACTGCTGATTCACCTTCTTCCTGATCCTCCCTCTCTGATTCTTCACTTTCTGGTTGATTTTGATGTATTTTATACCATTCTCTAGGAGATATGTCACAATAGTGGCCATTTCTTAAGTTTACTCTTGTTATTCTCCCCTGGTTCTGAAGATATAAACAATCATTACCCCAATCTTGTACAATTTGCATTTGTCTCATGAAGGGTCTTCCTAGGATAATTTCATAAGATGTGGATTGTGGAAATTCTACTATAGCAAAGGTATGCTCTATTTCTATGCCACATATGTCCACAATCACTTTTTCCCAAATTCCTAGGGGCTTTTCTATATGTCCATCTGCAAGTTGTAATCTCATTTTAGTGGGTAATAATTCCTTTCTTCCCCATTTCTCCCAGGTTTGTTTAGTCATTATAGCCACTCCTGATCCACTATCCAAAATGGCTTTTGCTGAATGTTTTTCATATTGTAATTTTAAGGTTGAATTCCCTTCTTCTCCTTCACAATATCCTCCTATTTTGTCAATAGGAATATACCATAGTTCCTCTAATTCTTGTGTTGGTGAATTAAGGTTTCCAGATATTGTTTCTTCTTTGTTCATCTTGTTTTGTAGATGAGGATTTTGTTTCAGCAAATTTTCCCATGTTGTATGACATGTAATACTACAATGTTCATCTAAGATCATTTGGAATGTTATTTGTGGATTTCCTTCTTTATCATTTTCTTTGGTTTTTGTTTTCTCATGCTGATCAAATGTTCTCCGAGAGCTGTCTTCTTCCCCTAATCTGAGTTGTGTTTCCTGGATAATTTGTTTGCATTTTAGCATCCTTTCATGCTCTAAATCCGGTATGGGATAAGCCATTGCATGATCTGCGGGGCTTGGTCCCTCTTGAATCCTTCCTTTATAGGCTTTGATTAGGGTGTCTAGGCTCTGAGAATTTCCTAATTCAGACAGATTCTGGGTCTTTTGAGGAGAAGTATGTTTTGAATTTGTTTGTTCCTGATTGTCTTCTTCCAGACTTTTGCCCACTTTCCTCTTCTTTTCCCATTTCCCTTTTTGTCTATTTTTCTTTCCTTTTGATGTGGAACCCTCACTTTGTTCTTTAATTGTTCCTTGTTGCTTGGCTTGTGCCCTTGTTATAACATTAAGTTCAATTTGATCATTGTCACTCAATTCCTCTTGTTCCATAATTTTAACTGTTTTTAAAGGTATATTATTAGGTGTGTTCTGTTGTTTTTGGGGATTTTTTGGACAGTCCTTGATCAGATGTTCTCTACCACAATCCTTACAGTATGCTCCCTCTATCCTGAATGTTGGAGGTTGTGGACAATCTCTAATGAAATGCTCTCCCCCACACCTATAACATGTTATCTTTGGTCCCCCTTTGAATTGAGGTTTTTGATTGGACATGTAGTTGTTAGTAATGTACATGAATGTTGCTGTGTCCATTTCAATTTTTCCATTTCCCAGATCTAGGGCTTTAAGCTCAGGTTCCCTTATTTCATAATCTTCCCATTCTTCCTGATGTCCCTCACTCCATTGATATTCTTCCTTATAAGGTGATCTGAATCTTGAATTTCCTTCGTCAATGGGTGTATATTTGACTGGTACCACATTGGTTGGAATGGGAGGTTGTTGTCCCAATACTGGTCTTGGTTGCTCAGTATAACCTGATTCCCTCTGAGCCATATAGTCTCTTTCCTTGACAGGTTGTTTGTTATAGAAGCAATCTTCCCTGGTATGGTTTGTCCATTTTCTCTCTAGTGTACAATACTTGAGTGTCTTCCTATCTTGTAAGTGTTGTGGTTTCTGATAAGGGCATTGTTGTGCCAGATGATTTTCTCCACAAATATAACATTTCTTGTTTGTGTTTATCCTAGAGTTTATCAGATTAGTTTTAGTGCTTATCTCTAGGGCTTTAGCAATAGCCTGAGCCAACTCTTCTGCTGGAGGAATTTTGTCTTCATAAGATCTGGGTTGATCAAATGCTAACAAATCTTGACCTCTGTTGTCCTCCAAATCTATTGCTTCCTTAACACAGGCTGCTAAATCAGGACATCTCCTATAGTACACTAGGGTCCTTAATTGGGCACTTCTCAATCCCTCAATGAATAAGGATACTTGTTTTGCCATGGAAGGTACTTCTTCTCTTGGGCATCTATCAATGTACTGCTTAAACCTTCTGGCTGCTTCTCTAACATTTTCCTCCTTTTGTTGTTTGAAGCTGTGTATCAATGTGGCTGTACTATGTTTGATTCCAGTCTTAGAGAATTCACCAATGAAAGCTTCTAAGAAAGATTCAATGTCTAGGTACATTTCTTTTCTCAAAGGAATGAACCATGATAAGGCTGGCCCTGTTAGGGTTAGACCAAATGCCTCAAATTGTACCTTGTAATCTTCTACTTCCTCTGCTCTAATTAGTTGTCTAAATTCTGCTGCATGAGCATGAGGATCTGAATACCCTTCATATTGGTTCTTCATGCATTTGGCTACTTGATATGGTCTAAGCATCCTACCCTGAGGTTGCCAATGAGGTCTTCTTCTGAGCGGGAAGTCATTGTTTCCTTCTGGTTCTCTGTCAAAGGGATTTGGTGAAGCATGTGTCCTTCTCCCATGATTTTGCTCATTATTAGTGTAGTTTTCATTTGGTCTAGGTATGTCTGGTTGTCCCATGTTATGTTCCCAAGGTCCTTTGTCAGCACATTGCCCTAGATCATTTGAATTTTCTGGGTCTTGAGAGAAGATGTATACACATCCTTGCCTGTCTTCATATCTTCCATCTTTGAATTGGGCTACTGGAGTTATGTTCAGGGGAATTTCTAAATTTCTCAGTCTAATGAGGAATTTATGCATTCCATCCTGGTATATATAGGTTCCAAACCTATTTGTATACATGTATTTAAGGATGTTTCTAAAATCCCCAGTTTCTATTGACTCATTTGTTTCATTTAGGTTTTCCATGTTATTTTCTTGGCCTAAACTTCTTTCTGATCTTTTATTACTTCCTGGCTCTTTTTCCTTCCTTGTTAGGTCTTGTTTAGGAATTGAATTTATTTTATTTCCAGATCTTAGTATCATTCAACTATTCTTGACAAATTTCTAATACTCAACAGAGTGTTTGTCACAGTTTCCTAACCAATATATTGGTTTTCCACAATTTTTTGTCCAAAATTGTGTGTGTTTTAATTTTCTTCCTATGTTTTGTGCTTTTCACAACTTCTTAATGAATTTAGGTTTTTTCACGATTTTCTACTGCCAGAAGTGTTTTTTCACAAATTTCAGATGAAAATCGTGTTTTTCACGATTTATTCATGCAATTAGACTTTTTCACGATTTTCTGATGAACTTGATGTTTTTCACGATTTTGTGTCTACTTGTGAGTTTTTCACGATTTTGTGTCTACTTGTGAGTTTTTCAAGATTTTCTGTTGAAAATCGTGTTTTTCACGATTTTGTGTTGAAAATCGAGTTTTTCACGATTTTCTGTTGGAAATCGTGTTTTTCACGATTTTCTATCTACTTGTGAGCTTTTCATGATTTTCTGTTGAAAATCGTGTTTTTCACGATTTTGTGTTGAAAATCGAGTTTTTCACGATTTTCTGTTGAAAATCGTGTTTTTCACGATTTTCTATCTACTTGTGAGCTTTTCACGATTTTCTGTTGAAAATCGTGTTTTTCACGATTTTGTGTTGAAAATCGAGTTTTTCACGATTTTCTGTTGGAAATCGTGTTTTTCACGATTTTCTATCTACTTGTGAGCTTTTCACGATTTTCTGTTGAAAATCGTGTTTTTCACGATTTTGCGTTGAAAATCGAGTTTTTCACGATTTTGTGTCAAAATCGTGTTTTTTGCAATTTTGTGTCAAAATCGTGTTTTTTGCGATTTTGTGTCAAAATCGTGTTTTTTGCGATTTTGTGTCAAAATCGTGTTTTTTGCGATTTTGTGTCAAAATCGTGTTTTTTGCGATTTTGTGTCAAAATCGTGTTTTTTGCGATTTTGTGTCAAAATCGTGTTTTTTGCGATTTTGATCACAAAATCGTGTTTTTTGCGATTTTGTGTCAAAATCGTGTTTTTTGCGATTTTGTCCCAGACAATCGTGATTGCTCACAGATTGTAAAAAACACGATTTTCTTATGAAAATCACGTTCTGGGAATCGCGATGTTGATGGCTCTTTTCACAGAATCACGATTTTGAGTAAAAACTCAGAATCGCGATTTTGTCCAAAATTTGGCAGATTTTCAACTTTTTGCTTTTTTCAATATTTTTTAACCTATAGAATCGCCTTATCAAAATTTTGACATGCAATAAAAGAAATTTCTTGAGACACACTTTTTTCTTACTGAAAGCCAACAAAAACAGGAAATCGCGATTTCGTGATTTTACTATTTTCCTACTTTTTTGTGTTATTTACTCACTTTTATGCAAAAAATATGTACTCAAAATGCTACTAGACTTTTTACCTTGCTTGCCAAGTTGAAAATATCTCCAAAGCTTGCTTGTAGCTGAAAGTCGCGATTTTGTTCGATTCTGCACACTCTCTCTCTCCCTCACTCTCACTCAAATGAATTTTTCTTTGAATTTCAGGTTTTTATAGTGTTCAGAAAATCGCGATTTTGTGTGATTTCTACTTTTCCTCACTCTTTCACTTATTCCTCTTCACTTACTCAATCCACCTAATCCTCCTTACACTTCCTTATCTCAATGTACCCAAATTTACCACAGATTCCAAAAAAAACTTTCTTTACAGAAAATCGCGATTTTGTGTAAAGAATCGTGTTTTTTCTGTAGATCCTTTCTTGTGCAAATTTTGAGTATTCTATGTCCTTGCCTTCTCTCAATATCCTTTACAACTTCAATACATGAGTCACCTGAAAAGTTTTTTTCAAAACAACACTTTTTTACAGAAAATCGCGATTCTGTTCAGAGAATCGTGTTTTCTAATTTTCTGGGTTTTTTGATAATTTTTTTTTTATTTTTTAAGCTTTCTTTCTCTTTGTTTTGCTTCAATTCCTTCTTTTGTTTGTAATTAACTCTGCTCCTGAATTTTTTTGCACCAAAATCACAATCTCCCTCAGAAAATCGCGACTTTGTGCAGAAAATCGTGTTTTTTTTCTATTTTTGATTTTATGCCACTTTGAGTAGCTTTTTCTTCTTGATTACCTTCAAAACCCTTCAACAACTTCAATTCAACCTTCACTTACAATGTTATTTCAAAATCAACTACTTTTTTCAGAAAGTCGCGATTCTGTGCAGAGAATCGTGTTTTTCAGTTTTCTGGTTTTTTGATCATTTCTTGCTTTCTTTTCCAGTTTTTCACAATCACTCCTAATCCACAACACCTCACTTCAACTTCTTATCAAGAAAAGAAATTTGTTTGATTGTTTTTTATGAGTTTTGTGAATTTGTTTGGTATTTTTGCCCTAAAAATAAAGGTGAACACTTTACTTAAGGTTTCTGGTTTTGGAAATCAACTGATCCTATGGTTCTTGATTGGTTATGAGTTTCTATGTCCTTAGCTATCACTAAAGTACCAAAGAAAGGTTCTCCAATGAAAAAGTGTTATGAAAGGCAATCAAATTTTGTAAAGATAAACTCAATCATATGATTTTTTTCAAAATGCAGCACAACTCAAGATTTAATGCTCAGACTTGGTCAACAACTGAATCCCTCATTCTTACATCTAGCTACTTTAACTGTCCTTTCCTTAATATCACCATGTTATCTTCCCAAGATCACCTATGGTGTCTAGTACTTGGGCAAAAAGAAATCTAGAAATGCAAGAATAGATTCAAGTTACCTCCATCTTCAGCTTCTTGGCTCAAATCCTCCACACACCTGCACTTTTACTTCACCAAAATGATGAGCAACTATCAATCTACAAAAATTTCAGCACTTCCACTTCTACAAGACATCCATTGCTTTCTTCTTCCCTAAAGACAAACAATGATATCTACCTATTCATGTGCACTTTTCCTTATTGATGAGCTTTACCTTGTTTACCATCATCAACTGAAGATCCAGCAAAGGTCCAACTTCAAAGAAGTTCTTGGAATGTTCCCCGGCAACGGCGCCAAAAAATGTTTTGTTTTGGACTCCAAGTTGTCCTCCCCAATCATGAAGTAACGAAGAATCAACAAATCATCTTTATTTTGTCAATCCTAGGAATATCCATAAGACCACAGCCCCTTCAAGATAATAGATTCAAGGAAATAAGAGATTGATGGCTGGATTGCTGAGAGAAATTGAAGATGAAGAGAAAATCTTGAGTTTACCATAACTAAGGCAAATCTCCATCATTTTCCATGTTCTTTATGTCAAAACCATGCCATTTCATTAGCAGAATACAAATATGAACTCAAAACTGAAAAATATCACCTGTATCCCAAAGACGAGACAATCGCGATTCTGTACCAACAGACGATTTTCACAATTTTGGAACTTCCTTCAGTCCTTTCCACTCATTTATAGCAATAGGTCTCTCTCTTCATACAACTTACTCAGTAATACACAAATATGACTCACAAATCTCCATGATTAAGCAAGAGACAAGCTCACACATCAAAAGAAATACACTCAACAGGAGAAAACACGATTTTGCAGAAACTCTTTCTTCTCTATTGATAGCTTGAGCAAATAACTAACCAACCTCTCCAAAATAGAGAAAATTGACTTATATACATTTTCAAGTGTCCCTTTTCACACTTGAAATTAGGTCTTTTTCCCTAATTTTCTAAAAAATGCTATCTAAGAGTTTCTAAAAATTCTACAAAAATTACATGATATCCTCAACCACATAAGGAAGACTCTTCCTTATTTTTACAATCAAAAGAAATAGACTCAACAGGAGAAAACACGATTTTGCAGAAACTCTTTCTTCTCTATTGATAGCTTGAGCAAATAACTAACCAACCTCTCCAAAATAGAGAAAATTGACTTATATACATTTTCAAGTGTCCCTTTTCACACTTGAAATTAGGTCTTTTTCCCTAATTTTCTAAAAAATGCTATCTAAGAGTTTCTAAAAATTCTACAAAAATTACATGATATCCTCAACCACATAAGGAAGACTCTTCCTTATTTTTACAATCATTGCATAAATATTTTACAAATTTTTTGACTTTTTACTAATTTTTTACATCAAAAATGCTCTTCCAAAAATACACCTTCCAACAGCGTCTGTCTTACATTTGAATGTGCACATAAGTCATCGACATAAACTTCCAAGCTCTTGCGTAAGAATTTTTGGAACATCAAGCTTACACTATGCTTGAGGTGGATTTGATCTACATCAAAGGCTATCGCGTCGAAAGAATATCCGTTGGAGAGTTCTTTTTCATATGCTCATTTATTGTATTTTTTGAGAATATTTTGATGGCTCATTTACCGTTGTAAAAGCCTTGAGTTGTACACATGTAAAGGTACAAATATAGGGCCAAAATCCCACGAAATTTTGGTGGTTGAAGTTGCATTCAATCAAGCAATCAATCACCTAAAAGTAGATCAATCAAGATCTTCACTTTTCCTAGATTGTAGGGAAGTGAATTGATTCCCTCCAACAACCATTCCCACCTTCATTTGAATTCAAATTCAAGTTGTAAAAGTCGTGGAACACTCCTAGAGGCTATATAAGGAGTTGAAATCACTTGTACATTACATGGAAGCAATATACATACACTTGTGACCATCATTGTCTTGCTCCTTCAATTTTCTGCATCATCTTCTTCGCCAACAGTAATCTTGCAGAGGCTGCTGCTCTCTCCTCAGAGCTCTAAATTGAGTGCAAGAGGACTCATTGGAAAGGTATCAGTGTCTAGTTTATGCCTGTAAATTTTCAAAGCATTTGGTTCAGCAGATTTGGAGAAAGCTCAGTTTTTCTGCCTCGGGGTCAATCTCTACGTATTCCTGAAAAATAGGAAGTACCACCGGTGAATGTCGCATTCATTCCTATAGCATATTTTGCTTATTCCTTATACTTTTGTGCATTCCATACACTCAACCCTATGTGTATCACTCCCATAAAAGGATTTTTTCTAATTGTAATCACGCTGGTCGCTATGGGCATTTGAAGTTCATTGTCTCTTCCATAGATAGTAAGTTTTTTGAGCTAGTCGACCCGCGAACCTATCTGTTTTGTATCGACTCATTCTCCTTGATGCTCCAAGGTACATAGTGTGTTTCTTTGCACTTATAGCATGCATATAAGGTCTATTTGAGTCTCCAAAAGCTCAAGGGCTGGTCTTGTGCCGGTTGGCTTGACCAAACTTCATCGCTTCGAAACGCACTTTTCTACCTTCGACAAGCTTCTCCAAGTTTTTTCAGTGGTATCAGAGCTAGATCAAGATGGGTGACGGCTTTCCCTCAATGATCGAGAAGCTTGATCGACACAACTACGCGGCTTGGCAAATCAGAATGGAGGCCTACTTGCAAGGTAGAAATCTTTATGGAATTGTAGCAGGTGATGAAGCTATGCCTATTCCAAGATCCAAAGGAGGACCTACACAAGAGGAGACAGATAAGCTCACACTTTGGTGCGCAAGGGATGCTCAAGCAAGGTCGTACATACTAAACTCTATCTCTGACTTTCTATTACCACATATTAGAGGATGCAAGACATCTCAAGAGACTTGGGATGCCCTGGAGACTTTCTTTTCTGCTAGTACCAAAGCAAGAAAGAATCATCTTTGGAACGAGTTCAACCAAATGAAGAAGACACCTAAACAAACCATCACAGAGTTTGTTACCAAGGTCAAAGAGGTTGCGGATCAGTTAGCATCCATTGGAGAGCTGATTGAAGAAGAGGTCATCATGAGGCAAATTCTCAACGGCATTCGAAGTGATAAGCAATGGCAATCCTTCACGACGGCTTACGAACTCATCATGGATGTGCAAACTCCAGACTTCAACATCTTTCTTGGACAACTCTTCAATCAAGAAGCCAATAATAGCATAAAGGAAGGTAACTCTTATCATGGTAGTTCAACTAGTGCTCTATATGCAGATAAGAAGGATAAGAAGCAGAAAGGCAAGAAGAAGGAAGAAGATGAAGAAGAGACTTCCCAAGCCAACTTCGCAAGCAAGAGCAAGTGGAAAGGGAAGAAGAAAGGACCAAAGCAAGACAAAGCCAAAGGTCAGAATGTTCAACCTTGTGCCATATGCGATAAGACCAACCACACCACTCAGAACTGCTGGTTCAATGGGAAGACCCAGAAAGGAAGTGGAAGAGGTGGATATGGCGGCAATAGAGGCAGAGGTGGACACAACTTCAACAACAACAATAGAAGCTATAATAGAAGGGACTACAACAATTATTCAGAAGATCAACCACATGAAGACTCATTACTTCTTATGAACCTAAGCCACAAAGAAGGTAAAGAAGATGATCATTTGTTCTACATAGATTCAGGATGCTCGAATCATGTTGCAGGCAACATTGCTCTTCTGTCTGACTTGGAAAGTCCAAAGCATAGACATGAAGTGAAAACAGGGGATGACACAAAGCACAATGTGGAGAAGATTGGTAATGTCAAAGCTTCCAATGGCAGGACAAACATTCTAAGTAAGGTTCTCTATGTACCCACTATCACTAAAAACCTAATCAGTGTAGGCCAAATAGTTGAAAAAGGCTTGCAAGTTAGGTCACCCAACATGGAGCTTTTGTGGAAGATCCATGTCAAGGCTTCAAGAAGATAGCCCGAGGTGAGAAGCATGGTAGGCTCTTTACTTTTGAAGTAGGAGATACCAGGAACATAGCTCTATTCAACTTTGGGTCTCAAACCCTAAGTGAGCTTGAAGTGTGGCATAAGAGACTTGCTCATGTGAATGAAAGAACCTTGAAGGATATATGCAGGGATCAAAGTGTTCTAGGACTGCCGAACATATCAAAGCAACACATGATCAACAGGTGTGATGCATGTCAGATTGGGAAGGCACAAAGACAACCATTCAACCACAAAGGCTACATCCACAACAACTTATTGGACTTAGTACATACAGATGTATGGGGACCAAGTCAAGAACCTTCATTGGCAGGATCAAGGTACTATGTCTCATTTATTGACGACCATAGTAGGTGGACTGTTCTATACTTTATAAAGAGTAAGAATGAAGTGTTTGATTGCTTCAAGAAGTATCTTGCGCATGTGGAGAATCATACAGGTAGATCACTAAAGAAGCTCAGATCTGATGGAGGGGGAGAATACTTCTCCAAAGAGTTTGATGAGTTCTTGCAGGATAAAGGTATCAAAAGGGAAGTGACTACTAGGTACTCTCCTCAACTAAATGGAATTGCAGAGAGGAGAAACAAGACATTAGTTGGATCAGCCCGAACAATGCTTGAAGAGAAGAAGTTGCCACATTATCTATGGGCAGAAGCTATTTCAACTGCAGTGTACCTTGTCAATCGACTACCATCCAAATCACTTCAAGGTATGACTCCTTATGAAGCATGGCATGGAAGAAAACCTAGTCTTGGACATTGCAAGGTTTTTGGTTGTTTAGCTTATGTTCATGTACCATCACAAATAAGAGGTAAGCTAGATGAAAGGGCAAGAAAGGCAGTGTTTATTGGATATGATTCAACTCAGATGGGTTACAGGTTCTTCAATCCTTCAACCAAGAAATTCACTACAAGTAGAGATGTTGTGTTTGAAGAACACAGGTCTTGGTATGATGAAGACAAACAAAAGGTAACACTACCATATGATCTTGATTCTGACTCTCATCAATTAGGAAGGAAGCATGATACACAGGTCCAGGATCCAAGAAGTGATACAGACGATGACCAAGATGAAAGAGAAAGGGATTACAAGCTATGGAAGTCAAGAGGCAAAGCAAAGATGCAAGAGGTTGGATAATGCTCCAAACAAGCACCTAGAAGATCAGCAAGAGAGAAGAAACAACCAGAAAGGTATGGATATGATTCCACATTTGTTACAAAGCATTCAATCTACTTGGCAAAAGACTCTATTTCAGAGGAACCCTCAACCTATGAAGAGGCAAAGGGAAACCCTAATTGGGAAAAGGCCATGAACGAAGAGATAGATGCATTGAAGGAAATGGACACTTGGGATTTGGTTCCAATGTCACCGAATCAAAAGGTAATTGGTTGCCGATGGGTATATAAAGTTAAAAGAAATTCAGATGGATCAGTTTGCAGGTACAAGGCAAGATTAGTTGCCAAAGGATGCTCACAAACTCATGGTATAGACTATGAGGAAACATTCTCACCAGTTGCAAAGATGACTACAATCAGGACATTGATAAGTGTAGCTGCTGCAAGGAATTGGAGACTCCTCCAACTTGATGTGAAAAATGCATTCTTAAATGGTTGGATAAGTGAAGAGGTATACATGTCACAACCACCAGGTTTTGAAAACCCTAATCATCCATCTTATGTTTGCAGACTTAAGAAAGCATTGTATGGATTGAAACAAGCTCCAAGAGCTTGGAATTACAGGTTGGTTACATATCTTCAAGACCAAGGGTTCAAAGCTAGCAGCTCCGATCCTTCTCTATTCATCAAAAGGGATCACAATGAGGTTATCTATCTATGTGTATATGTAGATGATATTATTGTGACAGGTGATGATCTAAATGGCATTCAAAGGATCAAGAGACACATGCAAGAGGAGTTCAAAATCAGTGACCTAGGTGAGCTCACATATTTCCTAGGTATGCAGGTGATATACACAGATGAAGGAATGTATTTGACTCAAAGAAGATACATTCAGGATCTTCTTCTCAAGTTCAAAATGGAGAACACTAAACCTGCAGGTACACCTTTGGAGATGAATCATAAACTTAGTGTTTATGAAGGTGAGAAAATTGAAGACATTAAAGAGTATCAAAGCTTGGTAGGTAGCTTGATATATGCTACTCACACAAGGGCGGACATCTCATATAGTGTGGGAGTGCTTAGTCAGTTCATGCACTCACCAAGAAGACCACACATGGATGCGGCTAAGAGAGTACTGAAGTATCTCAAAGGTACAATCAACGAAGGTATATTCTATCCTTACTCTTCCGATTTGGATATCAAAATCTACTCAGATGCAGATTGGGCAGGAGCTAAGGATGATAGAAAAAGTACATCTGGTTACTTAGCATTTGCAGGTTCGAAGCTAGTGTCATGGAGTTCCAAGAAGCAACCAACATTTGCTTTATCCTCAACTGAAGCAGAGTACAGAGGCTTGACCATAGCAACTCAAGAGGCAATATGGTTAAAAGCATTGTATACAGATTTGGGACTTGTGAGTTCCAAACCTCACATATTTGGAGATAATGGAGAAGCTCATGGCAAAGGAGATTGACATTTCTTTTGTTCCGACTGAAAAGCAAGTAGCAGATATGATGACGAAGGCACTTGATGGAATAAAGCTTTGTAGATTCAAAGCTATGGCAGGTATTCAACCTATCAGAGAATGAAGACTCAAGCATACTTTAGCTTGAGGGGGAGCTGTTGGAACATCAAGCTTACACTATGCTTGAGGTGGATTTGATCTACATCAAAGGCTATCGCGTCGAAAGAATATCCGTTGGAGAGTTCTTTTTCATATGCTCATTTATTGTATTTTTTGAGAATATTTTGATGGCTCATTTACCGTTGTAAAAGCCTTGAGTTGTACACATGTAAAGGTACAAATATAGGGCCAAAATCCCACGAAATTTTGGTGGTTGAAGTTGCATTCAATCAAGCAATCAATCACCTAAAAGTAGATCAATCAAGATCTTCACTTTTCCTAGATTGTAGGGAAGTGAATTGATTCCCTCCAACAACCATTCCCACCTTCATTTGAATTCAAATTCAAGTTGTAAAAGTCGTGGAACACTCCTAGAGGCTATATAAGGAGTTGAAATCACTTGTACATTACATGGAAGCAATATACATACACTTGTGACCATCATTGTCTTGCTCCTTCAATTTTCTGCATCATCTTCTTCGCCAACAGTAATCTTGCAGAGGCTGCTGCTCTCTCCTCAGAGCTTCAAATTGAGTGCAAGAGGACTAATTGGAAAGGTATCAGTGTCTAGTTTATGCCTGTAAATTTTCAAAGCATTTGGTTCAGCAGATTTGGAGAAATCTTAATTTTTCTGCCTCGGGGTCAATCTCTACGTATTCCTGAAAAATAGGAAGTACCACCGGTGAATGTCGCATTCATTCCTATAGCATATTTTGCTTATTCCTTATACTTTTGTGCATTCCATACACTCAACCCTATGTGTATCACTCCCATAAAAGGATGTTTTCTAATTGTAATCACGCTGGTCGCTATGGGCATTTGAAGTTCATTGTCTCTTCCATAGATAGTAAGTTTTTTGAGCTAGTCGACCCGCGAACCTATCTGTTTTGTATCGACTCATTCTCCTTGATGCTCCAAGGTACATAGTGTGTTTCTTTGCACTTATAGCATGCCTATAAGGTCTATTTGAGTCTCCAAAAGCTCAAGGGCTGGTCTTGTGCCGGTTGGCTTGACCAAACTTCATCGCTTCGAAACGCACTTTTCTACCTTCGACAAGCTTCTCCAAGTTTTTTCAAGAATTCCTTAAAAACATGACACATGAGTCGCTGGAAAGTGGCGGGTGCATTTGTTAAGCCAAATGGCATCACACGAAATGCAAATATGCCCCATTCAGTGGCAAATGCCGTCTTGTGTTGATCTTCTGGAGCAATGGCTACTTGATTATAGCCTGAGAATCCATCAAGAAAGTTGTAAACTTCCTTGCCCGCAACTCTTTCCAATAGATGTTCCGTGATAGGAAGAGGATAACTATCTCTAATCGTTGCGCCATTAACTTTTTTAAGGTTAATACATACACGCAATTTTCCATTCTTCTTGGGCACAACCACAATGGGGGATACCCATTCGGTATGCTCAATTTCGTAAATGAATCCTGCTTCTATCAAGCGGTCTATCTCCTCTTTAATCTTCGCAGCGTAGTTATCATTATACGTGTACGGTTTCTATTTTGTCGGTTTTGCATCTGGAGTCATAGGGACTCTATGAGAACATATATCTGGATCTACTCCTTTCAGGTCTTTGTAACTCCAAGCAAAAACATCTCTATATTCGCGCAATAGGGCAACTAGCTCTTCTTCTTCTTCCTTTGTCAAATCGTGCCCTATGTATGTACATTTTTCTTCTTCTCCTTCTATGGCTACTATTACTTTCTTGGTTTTCTCTCGGTTATCATATACTTGTCCGTCATTCGCCTTTGTATTGGGCATTCGTACCATGATTCTTCTATCTTCGATTTCATATTTCTTGAAGTTCTCGGGTACCTCAAACAAAGATTCTTCTTTTTCTGACATGGTTTCTTTCTTCTTTCTTTTCTTGCCTTCGCTCTTGCTAGTCACTTCCGTGGCTAACCTCACCTCATTCGTAATTTCCTCGTGTCTCTGAGTGTGAGTCTCTACCTCGAAAAAATATTCTTCCTCTGATGCAAAGGGTGGGTCCATGATAATTGATTCTAAATCAAAATCGCTTGCATCCTCAAATGTATCAGTGTTAGGTTCACACTCTTCTAGAATTGCATCGCCCATGATTGGCTCTATCGTGAAAACTGAGATATCATAGCCATCCTCGTCACAGTGGGGTGTCCATTGTTCTTCATTGATGGCTACGTCCATGGTTGCTAGGATTTCTGCCCAACCATGGGGTTCAAACTCTTCGTCTGGGAATACTACAGGTGCGTAGGCTGGATCTTGAAGGGTTCGTGGATTTTGTTCTGCACCTAAGGTCCTGGCTTCTAACCTTTCTTCCTCTTGTTTGGCTACTTTACACATCCATAAATGAGTATCCTCATGCAACCAAGAAGGATCTGAATCTAATGAGTGCACGGATTCCGTCTCTACTGGTGTCTTATGGATGGTGTTCCATTGTATTTGGGGTACATCTCTATGTGAATAGTCTTTAAGATTGACTTTGGTAGTCACTCCTAAATGTTGCAAGTACAAAGAATTGGTTCCCCAATCTTGTACAATTTGCAACTGACGCATGAATGGTCGTCCCAATATCATCTCATAAGCATGGTTTTTACTAAAATCACAAATGGCGAAAGTATGCTCAAATTCTACACCACAAGTGGTGAGTGATATGCCTTCTAGTAAGCCTAATGGTTTTTCTATGTGTCCATCAGCCATTTGTAGCTTCATCCTGGTGGGTCTCAATGCTGGGTTACCCCAACGTTTCCATAAAGTGGTGGTAGCTATGGCTACTCCGGCTCCTGAATCTAAGATAGCTTTCGTGGTGTAGCCCTGATGGGTTATCGAAAGATAAGTGTTACCTTCCTCTCCTTCGCTTACATCTCCAATCTTTTCTACGGGTATCTCTGGTACCTCATTTCGTGATCCTATTTGTGAGGGAGTAGTAGCAAGCTCGGGGAATTGATTTGCTACATGTTTCCACAATTCTGGTTTTACCTTCAATAACTCCTCTAGAGTGAGATTACATTGTACTTTGGTATTCTTGATCACTTCCGTGTTTCTAGGGATTACTGATTCTTCATTCCTCACTATTATCGTGGGTGCTCTCATACTAATAGACTTTGCTTCCCAAGGTCCTGTGAACTGAGGTAATTCTTGTAAAGAATTAGATTTAAATCTTGTGTGTTCACTC
The DNA here is from genome assembly GCA_020310875.1 of Ceratopteris richardii. Lineage (NCBI taxonomy): Eukaryota > Viridiplantae > Streptophyta > Polypodiopsida > Polypodiales > Pteridaceae > Ceratopteris > Ceratopteris richardii. The sequence goes on from CM035417.1 coordinate 37,023,000, forward strand.
AGTTGTTCTTCCTCTACATCATCATAAATAGAGGGGATGTCTTGGGGAAATTGTTCCTGCAAGTCGTCTATTTCTTGAATAGGAGGATGGGTTCCTTGTTCTTTTCTCCATTTCTCTTCTTGGATTTCTCTCAAAAATTCATGTGAGTACCTATGTATGGAAGACAATTTGTCTTGACTTTCTGAGTTGGGTACTTGAGACAGGGATGGTGCATTCCTTTCCTGTGTCTCTGGGACAATAGGGTTCCTAGGCTGATCCTTTTTCTCTTTGCTCTCTATCAAATATTCTAGCCTCTCCATTAGTCCTTGAAAGTGTAATTCCGGTTTTGCCATGTTATTCCAATTAAGATATCTAGAGGCTTCGAACAAAGCTTGTGCTAGTTCTACCATCTTCATGCAAAGTTTAGTTCTCTCAATTTCTAGATCAGCTCGAGGGTAGTTTTTGCTCATTTCAGCTACCTGAGGTCCCTCTTTTAATCTAGCCTGATATGCACGAAACATCATATCTAGATTTTTTGGTATGGGTTCCGCTAAAACTGATCCTGATTTTTGAGCTGGATTCTCTTGATTCAATTCCTGTGAAGTCAATTCTAGGATTTTGGCTCTAGATTCCTTCAAACTTCCTTCCAACTCATTTATCTTTTTGCTCCATTTTCTCTTTATCCTTTCTCTAGAATCCTTCCAAGATTTTGTCTTTTTACTGCTAGATTCTGCAACTTCACTGCTTCCGACTACTCTCTCCTGATTAAGCTGTTGGTTCTGTAAGAGCGCCTGGGCTCTTGTTATAGCTTGGATAGGCACGTATGTAGGGTTGGATCCATCTGCGTTATTTACAATACCTATCACGTTGATCGGTGTCACATTCGTAGCATTAACAGGGTTCTTAGGACAATCTTTGATTATATGCTCTTTGCCACAATCAGCACAAAAGCCTTGGATGTTATAGTACTGTGATTGTCCTGCTATCGGTGGATGTGGACAATCCTTTATGAAATGATCTCCTTGGCACCTAAAGCATGGTCCTCTAGGGCCCTGTGGTCTTTGTTGTCTCAATTGGGGCCGTGGATTTGGGTTTGTGTACATCACATTAGCATAATCGGGCTCCCAACTAGGTTCCACTGGTGGACTATCGTAATGATATGTTTCCACATGTTCTGGTGACTCTGTGTAATATGCGGGTGGACTATCTACATGCGTAGAGTCAAAACTGTTTGAGTGTGGGTCACTCTCTGTGATCAAAGGTGAAGAAGGCACTAAAGCCCTACTTAGGTTCTCTTCTGCAGCAGCGTATTTGACTGAGATGACATTTGCTGGTGGGGGTGGCTGCTGAGCTAAGACAGGTTGAGGTCTCTGTTGAGCCTGGTATGGGTAGTTCTAAGGAGGCCTATAGTAATAAGGCTGAGCATTGTATTGGCCTTGATACCTACCTGGCTGCGGGTATGCTTGCGGGTAGTTCTGTCTCACGGTTTGTTTGTTGTATGGGCAGTCCTGAGCCGTATGATTCGTGTATCTTCTCTCAATTGTACAGTATTGGCCGCTAGGGTTGGCTTGTGGTTGTGGTGCATTGGGACACACATTTGCCATATGATCACCACCACAGGTGTAACAACGCTTGTTAGTTAGCACCCTAGGTTTACTAGAAACTCCTAGTTTCTGGGCCACTTTTTCTGCAAGGTCTTCTATTGAGCTAGATAATTTTGTGTATGCTAGAGATGAACAGTCTGAGTCCTTATAGACCTTTGAGAGTTCCAACTCGTCTCCTAAGTTGTCCTCAATGTCTATACAAATTCTTACACATTGCTCTAGCGTTCTGGGTTCTTTTAGGTACACATAGGAGCGTAGTTTAGAGCTCAACAAGCCATCTAGAAACAATGACACTTGCTTGGCTTGTGAGGGTAGCTCTTGCATTGGACATCGTTCAACATATTGTCTAAACCTACGTCCTGCGAGTCTAACTGTTTCTTGAGGGGTCTGTTTAAAGCTATGAATCAACGAAGACGTGTCATGTCTAATCTCACTTTTAGAGAATTCAGTGATGAATGACTCTAAAAAGTGATGGATGTCTCTAAATTGCCTTTGTTGCAGAGGTTGGAACCAAGTTAAAGCGGTATTCTTTAATGTTAGTCCAAATGCGTTGTATTGCGTGAACATGTCTTCAACTTGTTCGGCTCTTAGTACTTGCTTGAATTCTGCGACGTGGTCATAGGGATCTCCTGTCCCATCAAAATAATTCTTCATTGATTTTACTAACTGTGTGGGTCTCAGTATTCTTGCGTGTTCACGTGGTCTTGGTAGAGGGAAATCATCTCTACCACCCAGTACTCCATGATCTCTTTGTCTATCCGCTCTATTAGTGTCTGTGGTTGTTCTATCTCTCCCTACGGGATGAGTGAAGCTTACTTCCGATCTCTCTTTGTTTCCCTCTCTTTGATTTCCATGGGCTGAGGATGTTCCTGCCCCTTGTTGACTTGTATTCAGGTTTGTTCTAGATGGAGGGAATACCAATTCACCTCTCCATGTGTATGTGTTTTTCGCGCGGTCAGGTACCACAAAGACTCTTTCTGAAGTCTCATCCAGCTATACAACCTTTCCAGGTGTATCCGGGTCCTTGAACTCGTATATTGTGATGATACCTACCTCACTAAGTAGTTCTGTCTTGTATCTCCAAAAGGCTTCATCAGTTTCTTTATTTACAAACAACTCTATGCTTCTGTTGTCCTGAGGGATCTAGTCTGGGATTAGTACTCGTGTCAGTACAAATTTCCCTCTAGGTGTTCTAAGCTCTTCTAATGGTTCTTTTCCTTGAGATTTTGCTTCCGTCTCTGGTTGAATCACGCCAAACTCGTTGGTATTGTTTGGCTGCGTACTTAAGATGTACATCATTCCTTCCTTGTCTATGTACGCGTCTCTCTCAAATTTCACCACTGGATGTTCCAATCCAATGGGTTGATCGGGGTTGTGCATTTGCACCACTTGCCTTCGCAAACCATCCTCATAGATGCGAGCACCTAATCGGTTAGTTCGGAGAAACTCTAGTTGCGTTCTATAAGGTCCTTCTGGCTTTTCTAAATAGGCTACATTCGACCCTCCTTCTGGTCTTTCTGTGCTAAATGCCATGTCTGATTCGCTAGTATCTGAGCTCTCGTAGGGATAACTAGTGTTCAATTGTTGAGCCCACGATCGAGCAGTAGTTCTTACACTTGCCTCTGATGATCTAAGGCTTCGTCGGTCTGACTTACCTATATGTTTGCCCGATCTAAGGTTCATTAATTTTCTTCCTTGCACACTCAGTATACGCTCAGATCGTCAATGATTCTTTGTTATTACTGTCTTGATTCTTTTTAAATTTCTTTAGATTCTTGTCTTAATGTATGCATCAGGAATTCGACTTTCCGTGGTACTTTGAGTTCTCGTTCCGTCAGACTTAGGTTCTTTCCTTTAGGTTTTCGTGTCACACACCTTTACTTTAGTCTTGAACTTGAAAGAATTAAATATCTTGAACTTGAGGCATTCCTATCGTCGTTAATCCACAACACTACCGTTTAGCCTAAGCTAAGAATTGACTGAGGGGGTTGAGTAATCTTCCAACCTCGAGTCAGCTTTTCTGGTTGCTCTGATGCCCAAGAAGCCGCGCTTCCCAAGCTTTATGCCCTTCACTGCCTTGCCTTGGTTGCCTTCGATTGCCCTTGCTAGACCTGAAAAATTCCAATATTAGACCAATTCACAGTTGGATGATCAAGCACTTGAGTATATACACCTTTTAAGTCCCTTCCTTTTTGCCCAACTTTTCAATGCTTGCCCCCTGGCTGTCAAGTCCCAAACTAGGTCAACCTCAAAATAGCTTATCTAAAAATAGATGTATCCTTTAAGAGAAAAACAGTTGAGGTCACGTAGTACTCGTCAAGAGCTTTCTAATGAGCTATTAAGCTCAAAAAACGCACTTCGGATGAAAAAGTTATGACCGTTCAGGCCCTTGGGGGTAAAAACTGACAAACAAGTTTTTCTCCAAATATGAGCTAAGGGGTCTCCTATGAGTCTAATCACCCAAAAATTTCCCAAAAATAGCCCCAAAATTGGCCAAAAAATGAAACCCTAAGATTTGCGATGGGGGTGCACAATCGCGATGGTCTGAGACAATCGCGATGGTCTGGGACCGTCGCGATGGCGTGAGGGTGCACCGTCGCGATGGCGTGGGATTGCACAATCGCGATGGTCTGAAAATGCACAATCGCGATGGCGTGAACTTGGACCGTCGCGATGGCGTGAAATGGGACCATCGCGATGGCGTGAAATTGCACAATCGCGATGGTGTGAACTTGGACCGTCGCGATGGCGTCAACTTGGACAATCGCGATGGTCCAAAGTGAACCGTCGCGATGGTCTGAACGCGATGGTCTGAACGCGATGGCGTGAGCCAATCACGATGGTCTGGGCGCGATGGCGTGAGCCTATCGCGATGGCGTGACACAATCGCGATGGTCAGAGACCGTCGCGATGGTCCGGCCAAGCCGTCGCGATGGCGTGAGCCTATCGCGATGGCGTGACACAATCGCGATGGTCAGAGACCGTCGCGATGGTCCACCAAACAGTGATTTTTTGCAATGCAGCTATGGATTCCTACACATGCAGGGGTCGCCTACACGCTGGTGAACTCGCCTTCCTCAAAATCCGAACTTTGCAGACCATCGCGATGGTCTGACACAGTCGGAAATTTCTGACAGAAACTGAAGTTTTTACCTTTTTGCAGCCTTCCTGATGCACTGGAGCTCTGTACCTGCAAGAAAACTCAAGAAAACAAAAGCACACACAAGCACCAAAGCTCTCTCTCACTCTCTTGCATGCACAAATGAGGGGAAATGAGGAGAATGGGTGGATATGGTGAATTTTTTGATTTTTTTTTGGAGATGAAGATGATGATGCGGTGATGAAGATGGAGTGTGGGGGAGGTGAAAAACACTAACAACTAAGTAAAAACAATAACAAAAACTGAAATTTTTACCTTCCAACGCCACTTCTTGCTATACTCTTACCATCACACATTCGTCCTAGACTCGATCCCCGGCAACGACGCCAAATTTGGTGTTTCTCTAGCACAATGGTGAGAACCACGTTAAGAAGCTTCACCTCCTTAATGTCAATCCGCGGAAGAGATAGGAGTGATATGAAGATCGTGAATGTGAGATGAAGTGAGAGTGAAGGTGAGAAGCATAGAAATGCACACACACATACACACACACTACGAAGAGATAAGCAAGACACAATGGAAGGTGAGAAATCAACTCTATTACTCAAGAACACTATTACAAGCTCAAAAGAACTCTAAACTCCAACAAGCTAACCTCAAAAATGAGCTCTCTAGCTCTTTTTATAGTTTCTAGACTAGTTTTGACCGGTTTCACATCTAGTGACCGGCATAGTTAAAAAATAGGTCCTAGATGCTATTTGGAAGGGTAAACGGTATCTAAAAATAACGAAAATTGGTACGCGCATTCTACCTAAGCTCCTCAAGCTCGAGGACTCCTCGGCTTGCACAAAATGGAGCTATGGATTACAAAATGGGGTTTTCTATGTTACATATGTTACAATTAGTGATAAAAATCACTGTTGAATGTTTGAAGAAATAATAAGAAACATATTTGTTTGAAAAATTGATCCGACTGGCTCCCTGCTCCGTGGTTACATGCTTCCGTGGCGTCTGTGCCTCTGGCTGCTTCCAACACCAAGCTACGAGATGATTTTGGGGAGACCATTTATGCGGCAGTTGCAAGTAGTACAGGATTGGGGAACCAATTCCTTGTATTTGCAACACTTAGGTGTTACTGTTGGAGTTTATTGATCTCCAAAGTACAGCTAGAAGTAGGTGAAACCCAACAGGACCTAGTTGACTTTTTCACAAACTTGTATGCACAGACCAATTTTCTTGCAGAGCAAATTTCTCTTTACTCACTTGGAATTTTCCAAAACTTTTTCACATACATAAACTAGACTCTAAGAGCTTTCCAACAAGATATAGAACACCTCAAATGGATAAATACACAATGAGCTATGACCTCTGCAATATGCAGCTTTAATGGAGACCTTGAAACAGAGATGAACCTGAGGACACATATCACTTGAAGAGACTACTGCTCTTAAGTCACAACTCCAATGACTTTGAAACTTTCCAGAATACAAGTAGACTTAAAGAGCTTTCTAACAAGCCAAAGAAAACATGATTTGGATAGATATACAAGGAGATATGACCTCTGCAAGTTTGAGGTTTAATGGAAATTTGGGAATTATTCAAGTCCCATTTATAATACCAAGTGATGGAATTAACTTATAATTTCTATGTTATATTCTTCTTACAAAGATCAATTCATGAATACATCTTCTTTTTGTTAAAATGTTTTAAGCTTTCAATAGATAAAAAATAATATTAGTTGATGAGCTTATTTAAAAAAACACCAAGGAGTATGAATAAACAAAGAAAAGCATTAGGGTGGTTGGGCCTCTCGACTCTTGAGGCGGGGACGAGGGGTTCAACCCCCATCATCACATGTAAGGGACATGTTTAACATGGAAAGTTGTATCTTGTGGGATAAGGTGGGTCCCACGGATACTATGCCCTTCCTTATATAGTTGCAAATTCAAAGTTAAATCCTGGAGGAGTATGCCTCTACTGAACCTCCATTTAAAAAAAAAAGCAACCACATGAATTTAGATCTAATTTAACAATACTTAATAATATGCAATTTGACATACTAATAATTGTTCATTTAGGTGAATGATATGAAAATTATGTCAATACTATAGATTGTTTCATATAGTTTTATAATAAATCTATCATACTAACTTAGGGCTTTGAAAAACAATCGAATTCAGTAATTACTCAAATATATACAATTTAGGCTTTCAATAATTTTTCACTTGGTTGAACAGTCCCAAAAATATGTGGTGTTTAAAAACACCAATAAAATACATGATGTTCAAATATTTTAAAATCATTGATATCGTTTCTGAATATATTGTTCAAGTACATAATATGTTTCTCTATCACAAGGTTTCTGATTTACAATTGTATTACATGTATAAGAACGTCTGTTCTTTGAGCAAATCCATCCATAAAGCCACGGAATCATTGTTTTGGATAAAAAGTTTTCCAACTCCTCCGATGATTGCCTCCACAGCTTCGGTAGAATTACATAAGTGCCTTTCATATTCCAAATCACATGATATAATGTATCATCAAAAATAATGGTATTATTTCCATCCAAATCTGGAAAAATTTTCCAAATTGTGTCCAAGTTTTTATGATGCACAAACTTATATCCGATACGGATATCAGTTTTTTGGCATGCACTCTGACCTGCTATAATATGAAATCTTTGATGGTGTTTTGGAAAACATACTGCAAGTGTTCTTTGAGCTATCGACACTCTTTCTGTGGTCCAAATCCACACTTCAAAAAGATCCATACAAAAATCCAAGAAATATAATGCATCCTTGCGAATGTAATGCGCAATTCTTGTGTTCTCTTCAATAAAATTCATATGGTTTTGCAAAGATTCAAGTAATAGATCACCCCTTTCCTTGTCAATTGTCTTGAGCAAAATGCCATTCATTTCCAGTATCAATACCCTTCTTTCATCTCTTGGGAATGAAGAAAATCCTTGCTTTCTTGATGAAGATTCATATATGTGTGAAGACAAGCAAGACATCAATGCCAAGCTTGGGTTTTCTTTGTAGTTCATATGCAAATCAGCATTTTGTTCTGCAAAATAAAATTGAAGTTAATTAGATTTATATAAAAATCAATTGTTTTACATTCTATATTACTTCATAATCACAGTAACTAAAGATATGTTTAATTAAGCCATTATCATTTCTCTCAATATTTAAAACTTATAGTAAATTAAAATTGATAATACATAAGAAAATGTAGGAAAATTGATTTGAATGCATGATTTTATATTCATGGGGATTCCAATTTCCTTTTATAGTTTTTCTTATAATCAATATAATTAAAAGTAGACTAAGCCTAGAAAAAACTTCATATATGTGTGTGTGTGTATTTATTTGTGAAGAAAAACAATCTTTCATGAAAGAAGGAAACTAACATTAAAAAAATGGGTTATCATATGTGTGTGTGTGTGTGTGTGCACATATATATGCGTGTGTGTATATATATATATGTATGTATGTATGTGTATGTGTGTTTATTTGTGAAGAAAAACAATCTTTCATGAAACAAGGAAACTAACATTAAAAAAATGGGTTATCTTCAAACCAATCAAAAGATCTTGAGAAAATTTAATAATCCACCTTGCCGTCAACGTTTTTCTTTATCCTGCAAAAGAAAAATTTTATAAATATTTGTCTGTAGATATTAAAGAAAAAATAAATATTGTATGACGAATTTCTTTACCTATTAAATTAAGGTATGCCTTTTGTAACCTTTTTATGTATGCTTTTGCTGCAACTCCGCTTATGAAACGACTTTGTCGATAGCCCAATCTTGTAGCATACACTATTGCATGATTTTCTCTCATGCTTTTATTTTTGTAGCACATTTGTAACAGTTTTAGCTGCTCTTTATTTAAAAGTGGAACACCAAATGTTGAAGCTATTGTTGCTAGATCTCCCTTTTCGATATCCTTGCAATTCAATGGAACCTCTAGCTTTGTCGATGCTATTGTTGTATGTTCCTTTTCAATTTCGTTGCAAATCAATGGAACATCTACATTTTTCTCACTATTATTATGTACTTCATAGTCATCAAAAGAAGATACTCTCAAGTTATTTGAATGATCATTTGATTCACTCAAGATATCATGTTCTAACATAGAAGATGAATTCTCCATTGCAAGTTGAAACATAGGAAATATAAGATGTTCTTTGATGATATGTGGTTGTCGGATTCGATTGAGCAAAATATCATCTCTTTGGATGAAGCTCAAAATATAGGATAGAAGATCACTTGGTACTGAACGATCATGTCTTGCTTGATAAGGGGTAATGTCGCTGCAATTTTCTATTGGGATAGAACCTTTGAAGAAACTAGCATTAATGATAAGTTGATCTGGTTTATATATTTCTTCAATGTGATCCATATAATAATCTTCTTGGCTCCTCACCATAAGAAAAGAATATCTTTTGTCATCAATATTTGAATGATTTTTTACATAATCTTTCTCTGATATGTTCCATCTTATATCTTTTTTGAACAAAAGGGCATTTAGATCGAGAAGGAGAAAATTGTTGCTTATATGAAGATGATAGATATTATCTACATATATCAAACAATGAGGTTTATTATACACAATAACTAAAAAGAGTGCTTTAAGATAACTTATTGATATATCTACAATAAATGAGTTATAATATGAATAAAATAATCATAATATTACACAATATACCTGGTAAAATCCAAAAAGGCCTAGCATGTCGTTTCTCCATAACATTAGATAGCTTATCTGATGTTTGAAAAGAGCTTTGCTCATGTAGAGTACTCATTTCATCCTCAAAGTGGCCAATAAGCTTTCCAATACCATCATCACTTATGAAATGTTTATTTTTGTTAACATCTATAATAAAAAGAAATCCAAAAGATGTATAATAATCAATACAATATGCAGACATATCAATACTTATTTTCTCAATTAATTTCTCTTTATGATAAAAATCTATCTATTAATTTCTCTATCTAAACACTTATAATTAATTTCACTGTGCATCTACGTCAAACAATAAGCTTTCGATTTTAAAAACTGCACAGTTCAATATTTGCATCTTAACCGTACATTTCAAAATTGTATTTAATCAAATGCATCATAATTTTAAAAACAATATGTTTCAGATTTTTTCAAACAAAGGAGTCATAAATCATGCATATCAATTTAAAAATTATAACATGTGAATTTATGCATCTAATTTTTAAATTACTCGAATAGACAAGAGATGTCGAACTTTAACTCACTTTACTCAACAAGGTAATATGTTCAAAATAAAAATCTATTGTTCAAGAAATGCAATCATCACTAGCATATAAAGAAAAATATACTTTGAAAATTATGGTATTTATTACATTACATGGAATCAATATTTTCTCAACCTTCTTTTTTTCCTCATACATTTGAAGTACCTGCAGTATCTTCATCCATTGTAACAATATGTTCATCGGTTTCTGTATCATCCTGATTACTTTCTGATTCTTCTCCACTAGGTTGTACATCAATCTCAGCATCAACATTCTCGAACACATTTGTATTATCTGTATCTTGATTCCTGATATCTGTATCTTGATTACTGATATCACACCATTGATGCAAAGCAGGGTCATTCTCAAAAACTGAAGAGCAAATTGATTCTAATTGTTTTTCTTCAACATCTAAACATATACCAAAACATCTGCGTTTCTTAGATAAACTTCTTTGAAGAACAACTCCTCGACAATACAACTCTACAACATAGCTGTCTTCACGAGCAAAACTATTAATGAAATCATCAATGAAATTTTTTTCTATGAATCCATCCAGACCTTTATGAGCAAAAATATTTAGATTTGCTTGATCTATTCTATCAATCATCTGATAATTATCCTCTTTGCTAATGTACATAAGCACTATTGCAAAATCCATCTCTCCTTTGATGGAAGGATTACTACTCTGAGTGGCTCCAATTTTGAAAGTCATTTTTGTAGCTGTATGTTGAACTCCTTCTACAAGCATATGGACATAGAGGAAATCAATAAAAGATACTAGAACATATTATGTCTCGGAGTTCATCGTGTTGAGTGCAAAAATCAATCTGGAAAAGAACGTTGCTGAAATGCATTCCCGACTATGTAAACTGTACAGTTCTGAATCAAACCTTAAGAAAACAATATTGAATGGAAGAACTTGCTCTGCACAACAACTTTCCACCTTGTTCAAATCGAAACCAAATCCATAGATTGACCATGGAATAACATTTGCTGTGGTCTTTATTCCCATTGCAACTCTATACAAATGACTCAACAAAGTTATGGTGGCCTTTGGTAAAGGAGGAGACTTCTTTGCCCTGTTTAATGAGTCTTTCACAAATGTTTCACTGTAACTTTTAATTTTTTCATATTGTACATTTGTGATATTGTATTTCTCACAGAGCTTTTCCCAAGTCAAAACCTCTGTTGTTAAATCAATAAAAAATGCAATTATAGCATTTTTCAAGACACGATCTGTCTTTAATCTCCATGCCATTTCTTCCATGTCAACCATGTGCTTCAATGATTTTGCCTTTTTTAACAAAATTTTCTTCTCTAAAATTGCCTTTTGAAGTTCTAAAATTTCTTTATTGTCCAAACCTGCAATACATCTGAACAATGTCGGACCTAATATAACTGTCCCTGGTGCCTGCTTCAATTGACCACCTTTCATTGCTACCATCTTTGCGGATGTCGATATAACATCTTTTGTTGAATCTCTTTTGTTATTTGACACTTCACCCTTTGTATTAAGTAGTGCCCCTTGACTATACAAACGCATTATTGATATCCAATTTTTCCATTCCTCATCATTACATAAAAGAAGATGCAAATCATTCTTTATAAATCCTTTTTGTAAAGTTTGCTCTGTAGTCTCTACAAAATTCTGAAAAAAAACATATATTTTAAATAAATACAAGTTTTAAAAAATAATAATATATAGTAACTAAAACACAAAAAATACAAAGAATATAAACATACCTGCCATGATATAAATTCTCTTTTACTCTGATTAACACCTGGAGGAGGTTTGGATGGACATCCATTGGCTTTCCATTGAGATCTAGCTTATAAAAGTTGATCCACAAATGGTTCCTTCTGTAATGACTTTGCCACCATCAAATTAGCCTCTTTAGATATCTCCCTTGAAATTTTTGGAGGACAATTTACTATAATTTTTGCTTTTCTATATCTAAATTGTTGTCGTAACTGTAATGTCACCATCGGAGAATTAACAGTTTGTAAAGTTTTCGCTGCGCTAATTGAATGTTGTCCAGATATTATCCAATACTCAACTTTATCAATATCATCATGAGATAAAGTTTTTAGAGGTATTCTCACACTTGGATCAATAGGCATAACAACTGCAAGAACTTCATTCTCTTTCGGAGCCAAGACAAAATCATTCATTAATGTACGCACCCAATCTCTATTTAATTTCCGATATACATAATTCGATGGTGCTGGAAAACATCTTTTTACATCAACATTAAATACTGCATCAGAACCAAAAGCATAGTATTCTTGTTTTTGAAGTAGTAAATCCATCATTTTATTTTCTTGTGGCTGCACTACTGTATCCTCTGTTTCTTCACTCCTATTATCTAAATGTCGGATTGATACACCTTCATCGTTTTGTACAGACTTTGATGATGATCCTAAATCTTTATTTGAAGAACCTTTCAACTTTCGTTTCTTAGATCTCTCAAATACATCTGAGCTTCTCTTCAAAGATTTTGACTTTTGTGTTAATCTTTTGGCTTCTTTTATAATTTTCACTAATTCTTCTATTGATTCGATCGATTCGATCGATCCAATTGAACCTAATGATCGATCAGACTTTGAGATACTATCTTTCATATCATCCAAACACAAAGTCTCCCATGATAAGGAAAACTTATTCGCATTAATATTCTCACCATCTGGAAGCACTTTACAAGTAAAACATTGTGTGCCTTGTGCATTTACATCTTCTTTAACATGAACAATATTTCCCATATCACCATATGTAGATCCTGCATCTGTCATAAATAAATGTACATCTCCTTTGAAGTTTCCTTCATGATCATAAGTATCAGCAAACCATTTCATGTCTTCCTTGTGTGTCAAATCAAAAGATTTCTGAACCTTAATCCTATTTGAAGGAACCTTCATCCCACTTGTTTTTGATAAATTTTCCAATGAAAATACATTATCGATCACATTGCTTTGAAATTCATTTGTGTTTTCCATTGCTCCTGAAAGTAAAACAAAAAAACTTTTTTTTAATCACATCAACATAATAACAAACAATATGAATATATTAACATCAAATGGTTGGAAAAGCTTAGAGGCTCGAACTTAAGTTCGATCCTCTTTGTTCTTTTGCAATAAGACACAAGAAATCTAAACTTGATATGGTTGGAAAAGCTCCGAGGCTCGAACTTAAGTTCAAGCCTCTTTGTTCTTCTATTCATATCATGTGATCTAACAATCCTGAACTTGATATGGTTGGAAAAAGCTGAGAGGCTCAAACTCCTCTTTGTTCTTTTGCTCATATCATGTGACCCAACAATCCTATAACACACAACAATCATAAACTTGATATGCTTGGAAAAGCTAAGAGGCTCTAACTCTTCTTTGCTCTTTTGCTCATATCATGTGACCAAACAATCCTAAACTTGATATGGTTGGAAAAGCTCCGGGTTGGAAAAGCTCCGAGGCTCGAACTTAAGTTCGAGCCTCTTTGTTCTTTTGCTAATAAGACACAACAATCCTAAACTTGATATGGCTGGAAAAGCTAACGCTCATATCATGTGTCCAAAAAAATCCTGAACTTGATATGGTTGGAAAAGCTCAGAGGCTCGAACTTAAGTTCGAGCCTCTCAGCTTTTCCAATCATATCAAGTTTAGGATTGCTGTGTATTATGAGAAAGAGAACAAAGAGGCTCGAACTTAAGTTCGAGCCTCTAAGCTTTTCCAGCCATATCAAGTTCAGGATTGTTGGATCACATGATATGAGCCTTAGCTTTTCCAGCCATACAAAGTTAAGTTCGATCCTCTCAGGTTTTCCAACCATATCAAGTTCAGGATTGTTGTGTGTTATGTGCAAAAGAACAAAGAGGCTCGAACTTAAGTTCGAGCCTCTTTGCTATATCATGTGACCAAAGAATGATATGGTTGGAAAAGCCTACACTTGATATGGTTGGAAATGCTCAGAGGCTCGAACTTAAGTTTGAGCCTTTGTTCTTTTGCACATAAGACACAACAATCCTACACTTGACATGGCTTCAGAACTTAAGGCCTCTCAGCTTTTCCAATCATATCATGTGATCCAACAATCCTGAACTTGATATGGTTGGAAAAGCTCAGAGGCTCGAACTTAAGTTGGAGCCTCTTTGTTCTTTTGCACATAACACACAACAATCCTGAACTTGATATGGTTGGAAAAGCTGAGAGGCTCGAACTTAACTTGGTATGGCTGGAAAAGCTGAGGCTCATATCATGTGATCCAACAATTCTGAACTTGATATGGCTGGAAAAGCTTAGAGGCTCGAACTTAAGTTCGAGCCTCTTTGTTCTCTTGCTCATAATACACAACAATCCTAAACTTGATATGATTGGAAAAGCTGAGAGGCTCGAACTTAAGTTCTAGCCTCTTTGTTCTTTTGCTCATATCATGTGACCAAAGAATGATATGGTTGGCAAAGCCTACACTTGATATGGTTGGAAATGCTCAGAGGCTCGAACTTAAGTTCGAGCCTCTTTGTTCTTTTGCACATAAGACACACCAATCCTGAACTTGATATGGTTGGAAAAGTTGAGAGGCTCAAACTTAAGTTCGAGCCTCTGAGCATTTTCAACTATATCAAGTGTAGGATTGTTGGATCACATGATATGTGCAAAAGAACAAAGAGGCTCGAACTTAAGTTCGAGCCTCTGAGCTTTTCCAACCATATCAAGTTCAGGATTGTTGTGTGTTATGTGCAAAAGAACAAAGAGGCTCGAACTTAAGTTCGAGCCTCTCAGCTTTTCCAATCATATCAAGTTTAGGATTGTTGTGTCTTATGTGCAAAAGAACAAAGAGGCTCGAACTTAAGTTCGAGCCTCTTTACTCATATCATGTGACCAAAGAATGATATGCTTGGAAAAGCCTACACTTGATATGGTTGGAAATGCTCAGAGGCTCGAACTTAAGTTCGAGCCTCTTCGTTCTTTTGCACATAAGACACACCAATCCTGAACTTGATATGGTTGGAAAAGCTGAGAGGCTCGAACTTAAGTTCGAGCCTCTGAGCATTTCCAACTATATCAAGTGTAGGATTGTTGGATCACATGATATGAGCAAAAGAACAAAGAGGCTCGAACTTAAGTTCGAGCCTCTCAGCTTTTCCAATCATATCAAGTTCACGATTGTTGTGTGTTATGTGCAAAAGAACAAAGAGCCTAGAACTTAAGTTCGAGCCTCTCAGCTTTTCCAATCATATCAAGTTCGAGCCTTTTTGTTCTTTTGCACATAAGGCACAACAATCCTACACTTGACATGGCTTCAGAACCTAAGGCCTCTCAGCTTTTCCAACCATATCATGTGATCCAACAATCCTGAACTTGATATGGTTGGAAAAGCTCAGAGGCTCGAACTTAAGTTGGAGCCTCTTTGTTCTTTTGCACATAACACACAACAATCCTGAACTTGATATGGTTGGAAAAGCTGAGAGGCTCGAACTCCTCTTTGTTCTTTTGCACATATCATGTGATCCAACAATCCTACACTTGATATAGTTGAAAATGCTCAGAGGCTCGAACTTAAGTTCGAGCCTCTCAACTTTTCCAACCATATCAAGTTCAGGATTGGTGTGTCTTATGTGCAAGAGAACGAAGAGGCTCGAACTTAAGTTCGAGCCTCTTTGCTCATATCATGTGACCAAAGAATGATATGGTTGGAAAAGCCTAAACTTGATATGGTTGGAAATGCTCAGAGGCTCGAACTTAAGTTCGAGCCTCTTTGTTCTTTTGCACATAAGACACACCAATCCTGAACTTGATATGGTTGGAAAAGTTGAGAGGCTCGAACTTAAGTTCGAGCCTCTGAGCATTTTCAACTATATCAAGTGTAGGATTGTTGGATCACATGATATGTGCAAAAGAACAAAGAGGCTCGAACTTAAGTTCGAGCC